>JANAVB010044620.1:12879637-13279637 GCA_029216955.1 Iris pallida | reverse complement strand
TATATATATATATATATATATATATATATATATATATATATATATATATATATATATATATATATATATATAACAGTCCATTATATAAAGAGACACTAAAATGACAAGTTGAGACTAAAAATATGACATATGGACTAAACCGCTTAGATCTAACCATGGGTATCCAAATGAAACTCATTCTAACCATCCTAACTAACATCAATCCATCCTCTAACATGTCTAAAACTGAAATTAAAACACAATTAAACCTATTAGACATTAAACCAAACACATGAGATGTACTAATTTGAGATCTAATAAGTAGGACACAAGATACAATTCTAACTTGCTCTAGAGAGCTCCAAATGGCCTCAAACTTGAATCTAAAAGGGGTACATGCATGGGGGTAGATCCTATGGAATCAAAACTAACTAATATGCATAAAAAATCAATTTAGTTATCTATTGGGAGTGGAATCCCAATAATACTCCCAAGGACATGGCTCCGACACGAAGACCTTCCAAAAAGGACACTCCTCCTTGCATTTTTCTCCAAATCTTTGCTAGCACCCTCCCTTGGTAGTATGAGAAGGTTGGATGGAAGTTTTAGTGGAGGGATGTAAGGATTTGGAGATCAAATCAAAGAGGGAAGCTCTCTAATTTGAAAAAGAACACTTTGTGAAGGAAAAGAGGCAAGATGGAATAAAATAAAAGGAAGGGAGGCTAACCTACCTATAGTGGCTGCCATTAAACCCTAATTGGGCCTTGGAGGAAAGCCCAATAAGGCCTTAACTAGTCCTCTTGGTTAATTTTAAGTTAGGTTCAAGTTTGGGATCAAAATGGTTAAATTTAAGCCTCTAACTTACCCAATCTAACAAGTGGGATAAGCCTAAACTTGTTAACTTAATTAGTGGGATTTGTTGGCCATGACTAACTAATCTTGGGATCCCATCTAGAGTTTAAGCTACCCGGGTCACTAACACAAGTCGGACCGAAACGAAACTCAAATCCGACTAAACAAATCCCGTAAAATCAATATTAAAATATAAAAATTCCCAAAATATTAAAATATGAAAAATGACCAAAATTATAATACATTAATTTAAATATTATTAAAATAATCTAAAATTTACCAATTAATCAAAATCCTAAATAATTCAAAAGTCACAAAATGACCAAAATATTCTTAGCCTAAAAAGCTGTAAATAGTCATTCTAATCACATGTTTAGGTCCCCATGGTCATGGTTAGTCTCTAGGCTCAACAGTTCTAGGGTTCACTAGCTAACACATCAAAATTATAATTCATCAATTTAAAATAGTATTAAATTAATTAAAAATCCCCATAAATCATAAATCTTATTATTAAATAATAAAATTTTATAAAAGTTGAAAATTACTCTTATTTTAGAAAAGTGGTTGTTACAAGTCTACCCACCTTAGAAAAATTTTGTTCTCAAAATTAAGATAGTCGTAATCCTCCTAGAGCCTTCTTCCCAACAATAATGGTCTTAGAAGGTCATCTAAATTATGCAATTTGAAAGAATAACATACAGGATCATGGCAGGCAATATCAGTCTGAGGTCTCATCTAGCTATACTAGCCATACTGCAGCACAAGGTATTCACAAGGTATCAAACATACAAGCAAACGGTGTAACAAAATAACATAAAAGATGTGCTAAATCCTAGGTCAAAAACTCACCTCAAATTAGGTCTGGTGACTAAAACTCCCTCCTAGAAGCAGGGTCTAAATTTTCAAGGAATTTCTCATGAATTATGCTCTTGTTAAAACTTTTATTCCTTCTTTCTGATCTTACTCTCCCTTATCCACTTAATCATTCCAAAAATTTAAATTCCTACACCTTGTCCTAACTTGGATCCAAAATCTCTAGATCAAAGTCTATGAAATCCTCCAACTTGTTCAAATCACTGTCTTCGAATTTATTTGAAGCTAATACTACTATGTGATGAAGGAACTTATTCTTTATCATAAAATCAACCTTCGTATTTTCTTCACGTACACCTTCAAATATTATTCTTCTTAAATTTTAAAACCTCTACAAAATCTTTAAATTTTTCCATAACCCAAAATCCTTGTGTTCACTCTATCCTCTTGCTAACATCTTATTCAATTTTGGTATCATCTGTAACTCATCTTCCCAAAATTTTGTGATATATTTTTTTAATTTTTATTTGATTAGTTTACATTTAATTTTTCTATGATCATAGGAGTTGTGACTAAGCCCACAGGTGATTTATGACCATCTTGTGGTCACATGATCTCTAGATAGGGTTTATAAGCATGTTATAACTATATTATATTTTCCTATAATTTTTAGACATTTTTAGATATTTATTTATTAAAGATATATTTATTTTATTGACTTACATGAATTACTATAAGGTCATTTGGGACTATTTTGAGACAATTTATTTTTATTTAGGTTCTAGGAGGTTAAAAATATTTTCTAGAATATTTTAGAATTTTTTTGAATTTTATTAGAATTTTTAGAAATTTTTAGATAATTAAAACCTATAGAAATTATATTTTATTAGGCTTTGGGAATTTACTGTGAGGTCACACGATGATATTTTGTATTAAAATATTTTATTTAGATTCTAGACATTTAGAAATATTTTTTAGAATTTTCTAGGATTTTTCTGCAATTTGTTTTGATTTATTTGGACTTAAAATAATTTTTAAACGATTTTCTGGATTAAAATAATTAAATACACAGAAATCCACCCAGGGGGGCCCACCTGTCGCTGCCAACAGCTACAGTGACCGCCTCTCTCTTTCCTATATATATATATTATTATATTCGTCCACCCAAATTAAATTCTAGCCACCTTTTGTTGGAGAACTCATCTAGGGTTTCCAACTTCCCGAAGTGATTTCCGCCAACTCCGACGTGCTTTTCCTGCCCTATTTTTTTGTTGGATTTGTATCGAGGTAAGATTTCTGAATATGTAATTTATTTTCGTAGATATCATTCCTAAATTTCTGGAAAATTCGTAGAGTGTCGGTTGTCCGAAACTTGACACGTTTCAGTGTTTTCGAGATTTCGGGAGAACCAAAAATTGAAATCATGAACCGTTTAAAGTTTTGGAAAGCTGACATAGAGCTCTACGACGTATGGTTTTTCCAGAAATTAATTCATTCATCTAGTATTTTAGTTATTCTGTTGAACTCAGAATTGACCGATTGATCACCGTTTTGGTCACGATTAGCCATAACGGCGATATCTTTTGACCAAAGCATTATTTTGCATCACGGTTGATTCCAGCGCACTCTTGGTGCTAAAATCTACCAAGGTGCACTTTTAAAATCTAGAGTTCACAGCGTTTGACTAGATAGTCAACGGCACGTCTCGATTTGTGTGCCATGGTTTCCAAAATTGGAAAAAACGACTTTTGATGGCCAAACTTGCATGTTTAGATTATATTCAGATTATTATTAGGTTAAATTAGGTTTTTAAGTAAATTATTTCAGAATTAATTATTATTAGATTAGTAACCCAACTAGCCACTATTCCATGAATTTAGAACTAGAATATTAGAATTGATTTATAGTTTTCGTACACGGTTCATGGTGTGATATGTGTTATAGGGTGACAGCTCCTAGATCAGCATCCCCTCATCCTCGACTTGTAACTACAGTTTGTGCAAGGACCACAGGCAAGATACCTTGCCTCCCTCTACAGTTTAATTTCATGCTTATAGTTTTTCCTGTAATTATTTGGTTATCATTTGGTTACTCTAGTTCTATGAATTTATATGTTATTATAAGTTCTCTAGTCGTCTTGATTTATATATGTTCTTCATACCATGTTCACTAGTTCTTTGATTTGCCTGTATATCATCTTCATGACTTGATAGTATAGATATGCCAGGCTTGTTCACCTTATGAGTTTAGATTAGAGTTGTCCTTACTTGGGTCTTGACTGAGTTGTACCTTGTCGTTACTTGTACCTCGACTGGTTTGTGTCATAGAACGAATACATGTAATTGAACTGCTAAATCCTTGTTATTATTTCCTTGGCACCAGAGTCCACTCGGGACGAGGGTGTTTGCCTTGATCTGTTTACATCCGTGAGTCCACACTCGAGACGAGGATGTCGATTATTTATACCAGAGAGTCCAAACTCGGGATAAGGGTGTTGACTTGTACTTGCATTAGAGAGTCCACACTTGGGACGGGGATGTAGTACTTGCATCAGAGAGTCCACACTCGGGACGAGGATGTAGTACTTGTACCAGAGAGTCCACACTCGGAACGAGGGTGCCTTGCCATGAACTAACCAGAGGGTCCACGCTCAGGAAGAGGGTTAGTGATTAGTTCAAACCTGTGAGTCCACTCGGGGCGAAGGTTTGGTATTCTATTGATCTCGTATTCACTTGTTCAACCAGCAGTTCAGTTACGTATAGTTGTTCTTGTATTCCAGTTCATAGTCAGCTGTTAGTAGCCACTTGTTGTTAGTCACTTGTTAGCAGCTTGGTCATAGTCTCTTGCCATGTTAGTGTCATTCCTTGTTTATATCCTATTTTATTATCATGCATGATTAAACTGCTAGATAGGCATATTTTTATGTATCTTGCTATGTCCCCTGAGGACCTGATGATCTCTTCAGGATTAGCGATTGCGTGGAGTTAGTTAGCAGTTCTGGATGGCAGATGATTATGAATCTTGTGAGTTCAGATGATTACAATATTGCTTGCATGATTCAGGTATTTGTCAGTGATACTCCATTGTTATTCTTTCGTGCTTTACATTCCTTATCATGAGATATCCTGCTTATTGATTCACTTTAGAGACTCTTGTTATGCTCTTTGAGTCTTATCGGACACATATGCTAGTGGGCTACAAACCACGACCTATAGTGTTCATTCAAGTTTTGTACATTTATTATGGATTTGAGATATAGAATTACTTTTGCCATAATTTGGCAGTTTACCATAGCCGTGACAGCGTTTACGTATTCGAGTCGGGCTGGAGTCCGCTTGATGCGTAGCTGGCTTGCTCACGAGCTCGCGTTCGAAAAGCGGGTGCGGGTCGTGACAAATTTTTTGGTGGCCCATGCAGGTCAGAGCATATCGTACCGGTTATGTAACTATACTGGTACGAGCCTGCGACAATGACTAAACCTAGAAATCTCAATCCACACTGCTTTGAAAATTCTTTTAGAAATTTTTCTACGTCCTTGAAAACTCCATATTTGTTCTCGATTATTCTCCCTTGCCATTCCGTACCATTAATTCTTGTCCCTTCCTATTCCGGGGTGACGAATGATCGTGCTGTCCAGAATTTATCAGAAAATTTTAAATTATAGTATAACGTTGTTTATTGTAACTCCACCTTCCTGATAATAATTTTTTTTATAATATTGATTAATCAATTTAGAAACTTTTATATACTTTAAATATGTGAAGCTATTATGTATATATATCATTTTATTCTTTTTCAGCCTTGGGCCACTCTCCTTGGGCTTTCCTTCTGGGCTTCTCACCTTAAACACTAATACCATTTGATTTTGACACTGTAGCTTCTTCTAAAATTTGTTTTGATTCAAATGCAAATCTCAGTTAACATTTTTCTCTCTCACCAATTTCTGGCAAGGGAAGGAAATTTGCTTTTCCCGCTCTGGAGAGCTTAACCCCCACACAATTTCCCAAATAACCGCCTATATAAACAGACCTTCTTCTTCTTCTTCATCTCCTTAGAATTTCTGAGAGCCATTCCTAGTTCTCATTCTTTTCTCAAATTGTTCTCGAAGAGTTAGATCGGCCATGGCAGAGTGAGCTCTGGGGATCGATTCGACCATTGCAATCGACAGTGCAAGCTCAGTAAGAAATTCTTTGACCTTCCTTGTCTTCTTGATCAATCTGATCGTTCTGGAGAATTGAGCATGATCGAATCAACGATTGGGTCATTCTGTTCAACTCTGGATCCGGCCGATTGACTTCGATCGAGAGTATAACAGATCGATCTCTGATCGTTGTCCGATCATCATTTTCAATAAGAATTATCTTTGGTTATAGAAATTAAAATTCTGATCACGATGTGTTTATTTGTATTCCTCCATGATTCAATTTGATCCTGCATAAATTGGAAATAGTTGATCGTATCTTGAAATCTTATGATCCGGATCTGTTATCACTTCGAATCTCAGATTGAATAGTGGAGGTGAGTAATTGTCCTTTCATAGGAATTATATTAGCCTTGTTCTTTCATAATCCTGGTGTCATTTTGGGAGTATCAGGATATTGAATTGGAAGTACAGACCTATTGATCAAATTCGATCAAGCTTTTGATCAATCTATCCTGGTGAGTTTGAGCTAAACTTTTCTAAATCTGAGTTGTTTTGTTTTCCAATTCGAGGAATTATTGGTTTGGGTTGAAATTACTAATTAAGAAATTCTAGGTAGGATAATCTCTTCAAACTTAGAGATCAAGCCATAAGGAAAATTTTATTGAGGTAATTTGTTCCCTTCGATTTTGTACATCAATTTTGGGGTTGTTGTGTCTGTGATCTTGAGTATATCATTAATTACAGTTTTTGGGTTTATATTCATTTAAGAATAAATTCAGTCACTGGTAGCCTTAGCTAATAGGGTTGAAATACTCATCTATAACTTTATTCAGAGATCTGTTTTATTTAACATATGGTTATCCAAGCATGGCTTGTTTGGGAGTAGGTAAACTCATACATATATTACCTAGAGAAGGCTGGACAGGTAGCTTACACTTTGAAATTTGTTTCGTTTCACTGAGAAATTGTTCTTAACCTGAGAATGTACATATGGAAGTTCATATCTGATTTTTTACCTTGAGGGAAGAGTGATTATGTAGATGGTCATCTTCGGTTTAGTAAATGGCAAGTTCCTGGTTGTTCCTACCTTAGTATTCTTCTGGGACTGATATCAGTCAGCAGGTGATGTTATCCTGCACACCAACAAGTGAGACAGAGTGGACCTCTTACTATAGGGTGACTGACATCAGACCTGTGAGTGTTGAGCTGGAATGTTGCTCACTGGGTGCTGCCAATGGAAGTTGTATTTGTTAGCCCAATGATTATATCATGTTTTTGAATATGGCTAATCAATTAAGTTTAACATAATAACATCACTAATATTCATGTAATCACTATCATGTTGCTACTTAAACTTAGCATTGTCATAATATTAGCATTGCTCTAAATGTTCTATATCATATTGCTATGCTTGTATCATATTGTTATGTTTGTCTAACATGTTCTTAGACATGCAGTAAGCATGATCAAGCTTTGTCAAACCAGGACATATGCAATGGAGAATTAATGATGGGCCAAAGACGGCATTATACAAGAAGATTTCTCTGCCGTCAGTGAAAAAGGCGTCTTCAAGTCTGCTCAAATATTTGAAGAAAGGCGTCATCAAAGGGCTCTTGGTTTTTCTATTTTATCAATGTATTTTGCATATTTATTGAGTCTAGGAATACGATGTAAACTGCATCGTACTGGCAAATAGGCTACCCAAGAAACATTTTCAAAATACCCTTTCATTTTGAAAACAAGCCCACTTACAAAAGCCCAAAACTACTTCCTAACTGTTTGACTTTTCGAAAAGCCCAAAAACTAATTTGCAAAAACCCTGACAGAACTCCAACAGAACTCGGACAGAACTCGACCAGAGTTCGGCCCAAATTCGGCCAGAGTTCGGCCAGAGTTCAGTTAGTGAACGTTGCTTTTTGAACTTGGTCTTCCTGCAGTTACGGATCCCACCGAGATTTTCTCATAGAGTTCTGCCCGAATTCTGCCCGAATTCTGTCAGAATTCTGCCTTTGGAAAAACTATAAATAGAGAAGGATTTTGATCATTTCAACACACTCATTCACTTTCATATCTCTTCTCTATAAGCCTATTACTTCTTCCAAAGTATTCTGAGCTATTCATTTTCAAATCCCAAGCCAGTTACAATCCTCTAGTCGATTTGCCAGTACAGTACGGTCTAAAAGTTTCAGAGTGGTTGTAATCGGAGGCTTGATTGAAGTTACACACTTCACAATTGAAGTTGGTCGAGTACTTCGGATCAAAGCTCGCGTTGTAGAAGTTGCAAGATCTTCGGATGAAAACTTGTGGTGATTTTCCATAGTGGATTCAACTGGAAGCTAGAGTTCTTCCGACTGGACTAGTCCTCAACAGAGGGAAACCAGTATACATCCTTGTGTTTGCGTTTGCTCTCTACTCTCTACTTTTCATTTACATATCTGTGATATATTATCTGTGATCTTGTTACTAACATTTTTAAATAGTTAATTTCCGCTGCCTACTCTATTCACCCCCCTCTAGAGTATTGCGCTTTACAACTCGTTCCTACAATCGGTCCTACAATTGGTATCAGGGCGGGTTCTCTTTATAGAGGTGCTTCTTATAGAGAGATTATTGCTTGTACCAATTGCTCCTTCAATTGGTATCAGAGCGGGCTATACAGGTAAAGCGAGGTAATATTGTTATTATATAACTGCTGTTACATAGATCATAGTATCACATATGGCAAGTATGTACTTCACAACTGAAGAGCAATCCTCAAATAGTCTCCCACTATTTGATGGTACAAATTACACATACTGGAAAACACGGACGAGCTTCTACTTGAAGTCTCTAGATTTTGACTTATGGTCAATTGTTGTCACAGGCTACAAAAAGCCTACTATCACTTCTATTCTTACATCCTCTATAATCAATAAGCCTTATTATAATTATACGGATGAAGAGAAGAAGTTAGCTAGCCTTGATGCAAAAGCTATGCATATGCTTTATTGTGCTGTAGACACAAATGTATTCAATTTTATTTCTACTTGCACAACATCTCATAAAATTTGGAAAGTTCTTGAAGCTACTTATGAGTGCAGGTTTGAAAGCAAAGCTAGCAACTCCAGAGAGAAGGATAGTCTTCATAATGATGCAAATATGTACATGACGAAATTGGGATTTAAGGTACATCATAATCCCTTATACGAAGAAGAGCTTGTATGTGACAATTACAAGAAGATAGACCACATCCAAAAAGATTATACTACTACAAGAAAGGAGAATCACTACGAACAATCAAATGAAGGAAGATCATCGGGCATATGGTATGAAAGCGAAGCAAGCGATTCTGAAGAAGAAGAAGAACAAGAAGATGAAGAAGAAAAAGAGAGACCTCATCAAGCTGCAAATTTATGCACAATTGTATTATCTAACGAGGTACAAAATAATTCTTTTTCTGGAGAGAGTGAATTTTCTTATGATGATTTATCTGATGCTTTCAGTGATCTGTTAGAAGAACACAAGAAAGTATTAGATAAATATAAGCAAGCTAGAAAGGATATTCGATCCTTTAAGCGTGAGATTGAAAAGCTTACTTGCTTATTGAATGATGCTAGAGATACTTCTACTTCTGATAATTCTATTGAGATTTCCACACTAAAGTTTAGATTGCATGAGGCACTTGATTGCATTGAGAAAAGCACTCAAAAAAATGCTAAACTTAAGGAGGAATTAGAATCAGAAAAGAAGAAGTATTCTATTGCTTCATGTAGAATTGATGCTCTTTCTGCTAAGTATGATGATATCTGTGCTAACTCTAAAAAGTTAGAGATTAGACTGGGAAAGCAGGTAATACAACCTATGACTCAGTCTAACACAAGACACTTAGCACATCACAAAGTCGCACATGTCAGATCTTTTACTAAGGAAGCAAGCAAAGCTAAAGCTTCACACAACCATGCTTTCTATTACAAGTATCCACGCACATCATATCACACTACTGCACATTCTCATACTACTACACATAGTACTAATATTAATTCTTTCTGTCATTATTGTGGTATGGATGGACATGTTTCTAATCATTGTCAGATTAGAAAACTTGTTGATATGAACTTGTGCAAATGGGTTCCCAAAGCTAACAAATGTGGATCCAAGTATTGGATACCAAAGTCTTCACCTAATATTGCAGGTGAAGCTTCTCATATCAAATAGAACCATGGAACATGTTGGTGATTGCAAAGCTACAAAGGTCATCTTCCATGCAATTGCACCAACATAAGCGTGGTCACTAGAACCACTTCGGTAACATGCTTATTAAATAGTTTCTAATATCTAGCATGTTCTTTTTGATGTCTTGCTATTAGCTTTCATTTATATCTTTTAAATTGTTTATTATTTGAATCATTGTGAGATATAATCTTAGCATGACTATTGTCTAGCTTAAATGATCAGTTCACACTATATAGTGTTTATTTTCTATTAGTGTGACACATTTGTCTATGTATGCTCTTTATTTTAGTTTTATCCTTGAAGCATGCATACCACTCTAGTCTATTGGAGCTTAATTTTGTTTTGGTTAATATGTTTTTGACTCTCTGTATTTAATTTTTTTTTAATGGTCACTTCTTACCGATTTGTCTTTAACATGTCATATTTACTTTGATCATTATTTTGTGAGTATGTATGTTTAGCATAAGTCTCCTGTTTACTTGAAAAGTATATACATATATTTTTATGTTAACCTTGTGCTTGCATAATATATTCACTATTGATTCGCAAATTTTTATTGTGATTAACTTCTTATGAATCAATAACATCTTTGTCTGATAAAATTTATTTATGCATGTTTTTGATCTTGTGATAATTTTTTTTATGATTGTTAAGGATACATGAATAATTCATTTTCATTCATATATTGCTGATATGTTTCTTATATTTTTGTATAAATATCTTTATGGGATATATGAGTTAAGTTCAAGTTCTATATTATATTATTTTGAAAAGTAGTTTCAAACTTGTGCTTATCTTATACTTCAGCTATTGATTTCTTTGAACAATTTATGTTCTTATCTTTATCAGCTTCCTCCTCAAAGCCTCTTTTAATGATGGTTTTTTTTTCTTGGCTTTTTGGTTGACATTTTGGATACATAATATTTTTAATATCTTGATCTTGATAAACCATTCCTTGGGTATTTACTTTTAGGGATTCTGGATTTCGATGATGTTCGATGATACTGCATATATTCCCTTGAATCTAAGTTCTTAAGAGTAGAAATCATTTTGGGAACAAGCCGAAAGGGTCCTTCTGTCATACAGGTGTAAATAGCCTGAAGCGACACGGTGCACTAGTCTTCGGACTACCGCTAGCTGGGAACCGGCCCCTACAGCTAACCCGAAGTGATCAATACTTTATAGACTTAAGAATTATTAAGGTCTAAATGCAACTATTATCTAGTTCTGGATCCAAGGTACTGAACCCAGTCCCCTAGGTTCCAGAATACATCAACGTATCTAGGTCCTACATTTTGATTTACAAATATTTTATATTTTATTGTTACCCAATGATTTTGTAGCTCATATGGATAAATGTAATTCATACATCTTATACCATATGCTACATTGTTCTAAGATTTTTAAGTCCATAGAATATAATTTATTTTATATTGCACTAATTCCTTTTAAATCCTCGGTTACTAAAGAAGAGATTTATTTTGGGTACAAGCCTACAAATGGTCTGTCTGTCACCACGACTACGGTCGAAGCGAAGCGGTACTTAAGTGTTCCCCGGTGAACCTCCGTTAGCTGGGACAGTACCTCTACAGCTAACCTAAGATTGATCAACGCTTTATAAACTAAAGATTTATTGAGATCTAATTGCAATTGTTATCTGATGGATTTTGAATTTTAGATTTGATGGATAATATTCTCTCTTTATATTTTCACAAAAGGTAGCATATGTTGATCTATTGTCGATTGTGAGATTATATAGTATAGATCAATTTATGTCATCTTTTGACTTATACGAATATTCATCATGCTAATTTGAAATATCATTTGTTTTTAAATGTTCATTTAATGGATATTTCTTCTTTTGTCTAAAGATGATTGTTTTTCGTATTCGTGACTACTCATTGAATATTATGGTCTTGTGATTTCATCTTTAGCTTGCGTAATATTCATGCTTTTTGAGCTTTATATTATTATCTTCTTATTTAAGTTACTTACTGTCTACAACAGTAACTCTTTGTAGGGGAGAAGTCATGCTTATTGAATCTCTCTCTCAAAGCGTTTCTTTTCTTTAAACCTTACGGTTGTCAGGTGGACACCGTGCTAAGGCTTTAAAAGGAAAGAAATGAACTTTGATAAGAAGACCTAATATTTTTGAATTTATTTCCAACTTTCGAAAATATGTTTCTGAATTTATTATTTTTTTTTAATTTTTGTCAATACTATTATTTTTTGGATATATCCATGTAAAGGTGGAGTAGTTAATTGTTTCAAGTCAATTATCCCCTTGACATGCCATATATCTAGAATACATTTTCTTTGGACATATATCTAGTTTTGTTGTTCAAATGGATTTATTTATGATTTATGGATTCTATTATGGAAATTGTTTCCGTGATTCGAATCGTCAGCTTTCAGTCTAAGGACTAAATGGATGCATTCGAACATTTACTTAGACAATTTTTCGTAATAAATTCCATATTTTTGAAAAGTTTTTTTGATGTCTTTTTGATTTATTTGAATCTGTCCGGTACTCAAATGTTATTATTAAAGACAGTTTTCAAAATCTTTTTATTGGAGATATATTTTGTTTGTTCATCTTTAAGCATTAATTGGATTTCTTTTCTTGTCTAAAGATGATATTTGTTTTGAGTTTGGAATTTTATATGCATTTGATCAAAGGAAAGAAAAGATGCATATCTTGGATATTCCTTAGATCTTGTGATTATTTATTTTATCTATTTTATGCATATAAATTATTTTTGAACTATATACGCATATTTTAAGGGGGAGCAAAATTAATTGTTTCAATTATTTTATGCCCTTAATATGTGGTATACCTAGTTCATCATGGACATATATTCTTTTACTTTGTTGAGTTGTTCATGATTTTTGGATTTGTATTGAGTTTATGAGAGAATATATGATTTTAATTTTTAATTTTTGATTCTCTCATTTTTGAGTTTCTATAAGTTATCCTGCCAAAATTAATTTAATATATTTAATTATCCTTATTTGATTGAGTTTAAAACTAATTTGGCATTTCTTATTTAGATGTTATCTTAAAGTTCATGATTATCTATATTTAGACTGATCATACTTTGCGGGGGAGCATTCAAGTCGACTGAATTTCTCCTTCTCAAGTATTTTGTCTTCATTACCTTCATGTTTATCTGATGGATATATATCATGCTAAGGTAATAGAATTCAAATGCATGAACTTTAGTATAGATTTTGTGTAGATTCTAGTATACGTATTTTTGATTTCTTTTTAAATGATTATATTATTTATGGAATTGATTCACTAATTTGTATGGGCAAATTATGAATCATATTTTTTTGTAATCATTGCTAAAAGTCTCATTATATTTTTGTTTTTTAATATATACTAGATCTGCGAATTTCTATTCGTCATGATTTATTTATGACCAATGATTGATTCCTACTATATTGATAGATTTTTTTGTCAAATAACATTCAAACATATGTCATTTTTGGATTTCTAGTTGGTATACTATTTATTTATTGATTTTTTTTACCAACTATACTGTGTTGACAAGTTTTTATTCTTTAGTTATAAAATTTTCTAAACTTGTCGTTACACTGTTCTCCTAATCCTTGATCATGATTATTTTTGCTTTCCTCCTTTACTTATGCTTGAGTTCATTTTAGCTCTAATTACGAGGGAGCTTATTTTTGATCATGTCAAAGGGGAAGAAATAAGTTTAAGTTGGAGAAATTAGTTTAAGTGGGGAGAAATAAGTTTAAGTTAGCACACAATATTCTAGTATTATGTGTTTATTAGTGATACATGCATTTATTGTATATATATTAAACTTAAAGGATTTGCCATAATCAAAAAGGGGGAGATTGTTAGCCCAATGATTATATCATGTTTTTGAATATGGCTAATCAATTAAGTTTAACATAATAACATCACTAATATTCATGTAATCACTATCATGTTGCTACTTAAACTTAGCATTGTCATAATATTAGCATTGCTCTAAATGTTCTATATCATATTGCTATGCTTGTATCATATTGTTATGTTTGTCTAACATGTTCTTAGACATGCAGTAAGCATGATCAAGCTTTGTCAAACCAGGACATATGCAATGGAGAATTAATGATGGGCCAAAGACGGCATTATACAAGAAGATTTCTCTGCCGTCAGTGAAAAAGGCGTCTTCAAGTCTGCTCAAATATTTGAAGAAAGGCGTCATCAAAGGGCTCTTGGTTTTTCTATTTTATCAATGTATTTTGCATATTTATTGAGTCTAGGAATACGATGTAAACTGTATCGTACTGGCAAATAGGCTACCCAAGAAACGTTTTCAACATACCCTTTCATTTTGAAAACAAGCCCACTTACAAAAGCCCAAAACTACTTCCTAACTGTTTGACTTTTTGAAAAGCCCAAAAACTAATTTGCAAAAACCCTGACAGAACTCCAACAGAACTCGGACAGAACTCGACCAGAGTTCGGCCCGAATTCGGCCAGAGTTCGGCCAGAGTTCAGTTAGTGAACGTTGCTTTTTGAACTTGGTCTTCCTGCAGTTACGGATCCTACCGAGATTTTCTCATAGAGTTCTGCCCGAATTCTGCCCGAATTCTGTCAGAATTCTGTCTTTGAAAAAACTATAAATAGAGAAGGATTTCGATCATTTCAACACACTCATTCACTTTCATATCTCTTCTCTATAAGCCTATTACTTCTTCCAAAGTATTCTGAGCTATTCATTTTCAAATCCCAAGCCAGTTACAATCCTCTAGTCGATTTGCCAGTACGGTACGGTCTAGAAGTTTCAGAGTGGTTGTAATCGGAGGCTTGATTGAAGTTACACACTTCACAATTGAAGTTGGTCGAGTACTTCGGATCAAAGCTCGCGTTGTAGAAGTTGCAAGATCTTCGGATGAAAACTTGTGGTGATTTTCCATAGTGGATTCAACTGGAAGCTAGAGTTCTTTCGACTGGACTAGTCCTCAACAGAGGGAAACCAGTATACATCCTTGTGTTTGCGTTTGCGTTTGCTCTCTACTCTCTACTTTTCATTTACATATCTGTGATATATTATCTGTGATCTTGTTACTAACATTTTTAAATAGTTAATTTCCGCTGCCTACTCTATTCACCCCCCCTCTAGAGTCTTGCTCTTTACAACTCGTTCCTACAATCGGTCCTACAGTATTCAATTGGCATTGGGTTTCCTTAGTCGAGTTTTCTTATAGATGGGGTGTTGCAACATTCAGTTAGACATGTTTTACTGGGAATGTTTAGATAGGATATCTGTGTACTTGAGGAAAGGTTGATGCACTATGCTTACCAGAGATTTAGAATATCAGGAATTATACTGATACAGTTGACTTAACTGGGAATGACCTTGACCCTCTAACTTTAACTTTGATTCAGAGAAGCCTAATATAGGAGATTTTGACAAGGATTGAGAAGAATGAGAGTTACTTCAGTTGTATGTTAGCCTTGCTTGACAGAAAGTAATGGTGTTCGAAACTGAATGATATCAGGCTTTTCCTGAGCTGAACCTTACTGTTAATAAGCAAATTGCTAACTGATGTATATTCAAATTGCTTGCTGTTGAGGTGAATATATCTAATGAAGATTGATTTAGTTTGAATCCTGGTTAGACATTAGTTCACTGATTTTGGAGGTTGAAGGAATCAAATGTTGAAGTTATGATGATTTCCTGTTAAAATTCTTGTGAACTATTATTACATTCCTGAACGGCTCCCTATTTCAAATATAGACTGGTTATATAAAGTCCAAGTGAAGAATATGATAGGTCTGTATCAGTCTGAACTTAGCTTGATGAAATCAGTGTAAATAAGCTTCGGGACAGTGTTTAGGATGTTATATTAACTGAATTGAAGTCAGTCTATTAGTGGAACTAAACTGTCCCATGTTCCATGTCCTGTTAGACTGATTGTTCAGTTCTAATTTAAACTGAACAACACCTGGGAATTTGACATCAGGACTAAATTCTCGATTGGCTGAGGGAGTTGACTGTTTAAAAAGTTCATATGCATAGTGGCTGGACTGATTTAGTTCAGTCACCCTGTAGTAATCTTGATTAAGGACTGAATTGTTCCCATGATCTGTTTGAGACTAATTGTATAAAAACCTATTCTACAACCTGAACTATAGGGTGAGTTTAACTGATGTAGTAACTTGAGGAAGTCACATAGTTAGTTGATGCAGTTGGACTTGGCTGATGTGTAAACAGTTGGCCTAGCATCATGAATCAGAGAAGTTCTCAGAACTCTGGAACAGGGGACTTTGATGACCTGACATGGTGAAAACTGTAGGAGCAATCTAGTCAGTAGAGTCCAATGACTTTGGAGTCATTCCAGTTCTTAATGATGCCTCTTTAATTAGGAGGAATGCAACCTATAGGTATAATACTGAACTGAGATAGTAGTCCCACATGTGAACTGATTTATGGTTATCAGTTTCACTAAGCAATAGACTGAAATAGCCTGGGGACTATTATAGCATCAGTCCTTCTTTAAGGACTAACCCTAAGTCTTGGTTCATTTTGATATAAATTCTAACTAGATAGTGAACTTTAATTTAAGGAGTTACTTGGGAAACCATAGGTTACTCATTTGGTTTAGTACATAAGTAGCTTTAATTTTTTATAAGTTGATGTGATTTCAGGGCTTGGCAAATATTAGAATTAGTAACTTAGATTGGTAAAACCATTGTTAATAATGTTCTATAGAGAATATGTTAGAAGGAGTAACCCTTAAACTAGGATTTGTATAGAGTTAATCATGGTTAGAATTGTTAAATAAACCAAATTAGATTTAGTCTGTTCATTAATCAACTTGTAAATCATTTATCAGGAGGATTTCCAGCTCTACTACCTTTTCTCGATCACCCGGAGCCAGGCAAGTATACTTCTCGGATTTGTCTATTTCTCATGTCTTGCATGTTCATCCCTGTATCTCCTTGATTGACACGATGTATCACGATATTGTCTGGTTCCATGTTTCATGTATTACTTGCGTCTGGGGGGGAAAATACTATAGATATGTGATCAAACCCTGTTACTACTCATGTGAATAGCTTGGGTCCTGTACCTTGTACGCGGGACCAAAGCCGTACCATTTCATGTTCATTGCATCTATCCAAGCCGATCACAATCTAGATGTATTTCATTATTGCACAAGTCAGGATTCAGGTTGTATTTCAGGATTCATGGTTGTATTTCATGTTCAGGTTGTATTTCATGATTCAGGTTGTACTTCATGTTCAGGCTGTATTTTATGTTCAGGACTCTTACTATGTTCCCTGTTTTACTTTTAGTATTTCCTGCTCAGTTTCATGTCTTGTCTTATTTCCTGTTCTTATATATATTCCCTGTTTCTTGATTCATACCATGATTTTCATGTTCATTTCCTTGGATATACTTAGCTCCGCTCCTGACTAGGATATGTTGCAGGTGAGTTGGAGGCTCTGTGCGACACGTAATATGGCAAGGAGCCAATTGATGCAGGAGAGCTAGCTGGTGCTGCTCTTGACTTAGAGGCTGCAGAAGCCTAGAGCTTACCTTAGTTTTCCATATTATTTTTCTTGTATTGAGACTAGTAGACTTACTTTCATTTGCTGGAATGTAATAGAATTCTGAACTTGTACTTCTTTTCTGGGATACATTTATAGATGCTGTGTTTCATACTTGTCTTGATATCTGGTTAGTTTCCTTAGATTGGTACAACTTACTTTGTTGTGTCTAACGACAAAGGCTGGGCGTGTCCGACTCGTGTCCGATTATTCGGGAGCGGGTCGTGACATGTTTTTAGTGGTGGCCCATGCAGGTCTATCCTAATGGTACCTAGGTTTTAGCGTACTACTGGAGAACTTGATTACACTAGGGAAACTTGAACACAGCATAGGAAAATCGGAAAATAAGGGTATATCAGATTTATCATGTTTTCAGGTGCATTGATATTATAAAAACATTGTTTATTAGGTTTTTAGGGTTTGTCAATCAACGAAGTTTTCTTTCTATTATAGGATGGTCACTACGAGGAAGACCGCAGATCAGCCCGGAGTCGCAGGCAGTTCATATCAGCAGGCTGCCCCAGACGTTCCGGTAGATTAGCTTCCAGTCGTGCCTCCTATCTTTCTACCGCTGCCTTCGACGATGATGTTTAACGACGCTCATGTGATGGCAATGTTCCAACAGTTTATGGAGGCCCAGAATCACCAGGCTGTGCAGTTCCGAGAGGCCCAGAGCCAGCAGGCCGCGCAGTTCAGAGCGACCGTCGTCGACGCACTCAGGACTCGGGAGACGGCAGCTCCGGCACGAGAAGCACCAACACCACGAGCACCGAGACCAGGGACAGCCAAGGAATACCAGAATCTCTGCCCGATGGACTTTTGGTGCAACGAGGGTATCGTCTATGCAGACAAATGGCTGGAGAATGCGGAGAGGACCTTGAGGATGGCACAGATTCCAGACGACCTGAAGGTAGAGGTAGCGAGCATGCGGCTGTTCGACCTTGCCAGAGCCTGGCACCGTGAGGAGTCCCAGTTGGCAGCACAGCAGGTTTCTTGGACAGATTTCAAAATACTGTTCAAGGAGAAAAATTTTCAGACATCGAGAGGGATGAGCTTCGCATGCAGTTCGAGGCCTTGCAATAGGGGACGATGACAGTAGCGGAGTACACTTTCGAGTTTACTAGGCTCAGTAGGTTTGTAGAGAGCCTAGTCAGAGCACCAGAAGACAGGGCCTGGAGATTCAAGAAGGGTCTGACCAGGGAGATACGACATGCTGTAGCTATTAGCCAGGCGACTACCTACTCTAGCATCCTTAAGATCGCCCAGGCAGTTGAGAAGGAGATAGACCCGAGGCCCAAGAGGGATAGGAACGTCGGCAGCAGCAGTTACCAGGCGCCAGTAAAAAGGGTGCAGATGCAGACTCAGGCGAGGCCAAATCAGCAGGCAGCAGTTCAGCACCATCCTACCAGAGTTTCAGCAGCTCAGCATCAGAGGCAGCAGGAGATCACTTGCACATACTGCCATCGGTCGGGACACCACGTGGAGGTCTATCGTAAGCGGCTTAGACTTTGCCTCTTTTTCGGATCAGATGCACATCAAATGAGGGACTGCACTCAGGCTACAGCTCGACTAGTAGGAGGACCCCGAGGAGCTGGAGGACCACCGTCTGCACCACCTAGAGCATTGCCTGCTGTACCCCAGAGAGGAGGAGCTTTACCACCCCAGCAGTAGAGGTTTGCACAGCACCAGCAGCAGCAGAAGGAAGGACCACAGCGGGGACGTGCTTACCTCATGCCCGTAGTTGAGGAGTAGGAGGCAGCTCCAGATGTCATCACAGGTTCTGTTATCATTTATTTATTTCCTGCCATTGCCTTATTTGATTCTGGAGCCACACATAGCTTTGTATCCTATGAGTTTCTACATAGACACGGCTTCGCACCCAAGCCCACTAGGAGGAACTGTCGAATTATGACAGGAGGTAGGATTATACCAGTCAATGAGATGGTGGATTGCCCTATCACTGTAGCTGGACGGGAGCTCAGGGCTCGACTTCTAGTGATGCTATTGCCCGGATTCGACGTAGTCCTCGGCATCGACTGGATGAGCTAGCAGTTTGCCGTAATAGATTGCCATGAAGGGAAGGTGACTTTCAGCCCGCCAGGACTTCCACCATTCGAGATCAGCAGACGAGTTGCAGAGAGGCCCGAGGGAGTCTACTTTGGAGCAGTTGCAGAAGACCAAGAGTTACTGCATCCGCTGATTGCAGAGTATCTTGACGTCTTTCCCGAGGAGTTGCCAGGATTGCCGCCAGATCGAGACGTGGAGTTCAGCATCAACTTAGTACCCGGATCAGTGCCGAAGTCCCAGCATTATTACAAGATCAACCCGAAGGAAGCTGCAGAGTTGAAGGCTTAGATTGATGACTTGGAAGGCAAGGGTTTCATTCGGTCTAGTGCTTCACCCTAGAGAGCACCGGTACTCTTCGTGCCCAAGAAGGATAGGACAGTGAGGATGTGCATTGATTACCGTACACTCAACAACATCACGATCAAGAATAGATACCCATTGCCGCGGATTGATGAGCTGTTTGATCAGCTTAGTGGAGCGAAAGTCTTTTCCAAGATTGACCTTCGGTCGGGATATCATCAGATGAAGGTTCGGGAGCAGAATATTTCGAAGACAGCTTTCAACACCCGATACGGCCAGTATGAGTTCTTGGTGATGTCGTTCGGACTCACCAATGCCCCAGCAGTGTTTATGAACTTGATGAATAAGGTTTTTCACAAGTATTTAGACAAGTTTGTCGTAGTCTTCATTGACGACATTCTGATATATTCGAAGATGGAGGAGGTGCATGTGGAGCACCTGCGAATCGTGTTGAAGATACTACGGAAGGAGAAGCTATACGGAAAACTCTCAAAATATGAGTTTTTCTTAGATCGGGTGGAGTTTTTGGGGCATGTGGTGACTGGAGAGGGGATTTTTGTGGATCCCAAGAAGATTGAAGTAGTGCAAGCATGGGCACCTCCCAAGTCAGTAGCCGAGATTCATAGTTTCCTGGGGCTACCAGGATACTACAGAAAGTTCGTGAAGGACTTCGCCAGGATAGCAGAGCCTATGACAAAGCTTACGCGAAAGGACGAGGAGTTCATCTGGAGCGACGCCTGCCAGTCAGCATTTGAAGAATTGAAAAGAAGACTCACGACAGCGTCGGTTCTAGCTTTGCCATCGGGATAAGAAGGATTCGTCATCTACAGCGATGTTTCAGGGAAAGGCCAGAGATGTGTGCTTGAGCAGAACAAGAAGGTCATTGCTTATGCTTCTAGACAGTTGAGGCCCCATAAGAAGAATTATCCTACATATGACTTGGAGCTTGCAGCAGTCATATTTGCCTTGAAACTGTGGAAGCACTACTTGTATGGAGAGCGAGTAGACATCTTCATGGACCACAAAAGCCTGAAGTATGTGTTCACTCAGAAAGAGATGAATATGAGGCAGTGCAGATGGCTGGAACTCATGAAAGATTTTGACATCAATCTGCAGTACCACCCCGGGAAGGCGAATGTGGTAGCAGATGCTCTCAGTCGATATCCTGTTGCTATGTATCATACTATGGATCGGTATCTGCTGGAGGATCTTGAGAGCCTTGGGATTGAGATTATTTTTTCAGGAGTTGGAGGACAGCTGATACACATACAGATACAGTCAGGACTGATAGAGATGATCAAGGAGACCCAGTTTCTTGATGAGGGACTTCGGTGTCTCAGAGGCCAGGCAGAGACAGGATTGCTCGACGACTTTATCATTGCAGAGGATGGATCCCTGAGGCACGGAACCCAGTTGTGTGTGCCCAAGGATTTATGGAAGGAAGTAATACAGAAAGCCCACCAGTCGTAGTATTCTATACATCCTGGATCTACGAAGATGTACAAGGACCTGCGAGAGTATGTTTGGTGGTATGAGATGAAGAGAAAGGTTGCCAGATTTGTTTCCAGATGCCTTATGTGCCAGCAAGTCAAGGCGGAGCGCCAGAGACCAGCAGGACTACTCCACCCTTTACCTATTCCAGAATGGAAGTGGGAGCACATCACCATGGATTTCGTCTCTGGATTACCGCGTACTCCTAGTGGCAAGGACGCTATTTGGGTGATCGTGGACAGACTGACAAAGTTTGCTCATTTCATTCCGTTCAAGTTGGGCTGTCGACCGAGAAGCTTGCAGAGCTCTATATGTGTCAGATCGTGAGGATTCACGGGGTGCCGATGAGCATCATTTCAGACAGAGACAGCCGCTTCACATCACACTTCTGGAGGAGTCTATAGCTGAGCTTGGGATCATAGTTGAAGTTCAGCACCGCCTATCATCCACCGACAGACGGGCAGTCCGAGAGGATGATTCAGACGCTGGAGGACATGCTACGAGTTTGCGCACTCGACTTCGGCGATTCGTGGGAGGATCATTTGCATCTCGTGGAGTTTGCCTATAACAACAGTTATCAGGCTAGCATCGAGATGACCCCGTTCGAGGCACTGTATGGACGAAGATGTCGCACGCTGTTATCTTGGGACGACGTTGGCGAGAGGGCTTTTCTTGGACCAGAGATGGTGGTAGACTCAGCTGAGAAGATCAGGCTGATCAGGGAGCGTCTCAGAGTTGCACAGGATCGGCAGAAGCACTGGGCGGACAGCAGCAGACGGCCACTGGCGTTCGCTATTGGAGATAGGGTATTCCTGAAGATCTCGCCGACCAGGGGCGTCATTCGGTTCGGCAGAGACGGGAACCTCAGTTCGAGGTATATCGGGCCTTTCGAGGTGACGGCACGGATTGGCGAGGTGGCATATTGACTAGCGCTTCCAGCCAGCTTGGAGGGGGTACACGATGTCTTCCACGTGTCCCAGCTTCGACGCTACATTCCGGATCCGAGCCACGTGGTGGATCACTCAGAGCTAGAGGTGGGTCCGAGCTTGACCTACGAGGAGTAGCCACTGGAGATCCTTGATCGTAGGAAGAAGCGTCTGCGGAACCAGACCATTCCTTTTGTTGGCGTCATGTGGAGACACTACTCTCCGGAAGAGTCCATATGGTAGCGTGAGGATGAGATGCGAGAGCGCTACCCTAGATTGTTTACTTGATTGTACTTTTACATTTTGGAATTTCTATTTTCAATAAATATTTTGTGGTGTTTCGTGAACCAATTTTGGAATGTTTCTGAATTTCGAGAGCAAAATTTTTCAAGGGGGAGAGATTTGTAACTCTACCTACCTGATAATAATTTTTTTTAATAATATTGATTAAGCAATTTAGAAACTTTTATATACTTTAAATATGTGAAGCTATTATGTATATATATCATTTTATTCTTTTTCAGCCTTGGGCCACTCTCCTTGGGCTTTCCTTTTGGGCTTTTCACCTTAAACACTAATACCATTTGATTTTGACACTGTAGCTTCTTCTAAAATCTGTTTTGATTCAAATGCAAATCTCAGTTAACATTTTCCTCTCTCACCAATTTCTGGCAAGGGAAGGAAATTTGCTTTTCCCGCTCTGGAGAGCTTAACCCCCACGCAATCTCCCAAATAACCGCCTATATAAACAGACCTTCTTCTTCTTCTTTTTCATCTCCTTAGAATTTCTGAGAGCCATTCCTAATTCTCATTCTCTTCTCAAATTGTTCTCGAAGAGTTAGATCGGCCATGACGGAGTGAGCTCTGGGGATCGATTCGACCATTACGATCGACAGTACAAGCTCAGTAAGAAATTCTTTGACCTTCTTTGTCTTCTTGATCAATCTGATCGTCTTGGAGAATTGAGCATGATCGAATCAACGATTGGGTCATTCTGTTCAACTCTGGATCCGGCCGATCGACTTTGATCGAGAGTAGAACAGATCGATCTCTGATCGTTGTCCGATCATCATTTTTAATGAGAATTATCTTTGGTTATAGCAATTAAAATTCTGATCACGATGTGTTTGTTTGTTTTCCTCCATGATTCAATTTGATCCTGCATAAATTGGAAATAGTTGATC
The DNA here is from genome assembly GCA_029216955.1 of Iris pallida. Taxonomy (NCBI): domain Eukaryota; kingdom Viridiplantae; phylum Streptophyta; class Magnoliopsida; order Asparagales; family Iridaceae; genus Iris; species Iris pallida. Next base: position 13,256,090 of record JANAVB010044620.1, on the reverse strand, counting down.
GTATCTTGAAATCTTCTGATCCGGATCTGTTATCACTTCGAATCTCAAATTAAATAGTGGAGGTGAGTAATTGTCCTTTCATAGGAATTATATTAGCCTTGTTCTTTCATAATCCTGGTGTCATTTTGGGAGTATCAGGATATTGAATTGAAAGTACTGACCTATTGATCAAATTCGATCAAGCTTTTGATCAATCTATCCTGGTGAGTTTGAGCTAAACTTTTCTAAATCTGAGTTGTTTTGTTTTCCAATTCGAGGAATTATTGGTTTGGGTTAAAATTACTAATTAAGAAATTCTAGGTAGGATAATCTCTTCAAACTTAGAGATCGAGCCTCAGGGAGAATTTTATTGAGGTAACTTGTTCCCTTCGATTTTGTACATCAATTTTGGGGTTGTTGTGTCTGTGATATTGAGTATATCATTAATTGCAGTTTTTGGGTTTATAATCATTTAAGAATAAATTTAGTCACTGGTAGCCTTAGCTAATAGGGTTGAAATACTCATCTATAACTTTATTCAGAGATCTGTTTTATTTAACATATGGTTATCCAAGCATGGCTTGTTTGGGAGTAGGTAAACTCATACATATATTCCCTAGAGAAGGCTGGACAGGTAGCTTACACTTTGAAATTTGTTTCGTTTCACTGAGAAATTGTTCTTAACCTGAGAATGTACATATGGAAGTTCATATCTGATTTTTTACCTTGAGGAAAGAGTGATTATGTAGATGGTCATCTTCGATTTAGTAAATGGCAAGTTCCTGGTTGTCCCTACCTTAGTATTCTTCTGGGACTGATATCAGTCAGCAGGTGATTTTGTCCTGTACACCAACAAGTGAGACAGAGTGGACCTCTTACTATAGGGTGACTAACATCAGACCTGTGAGTGTTGAGCTGGAATGTTGCTCACTGGGTGCTGCCAATGGAAGTTGTATTCAATTGGCATTGGGTTTCCTTAGTCGAGTTTTCTTATAGATGGGCTGTTGCAACATTCAGTTAGACATATTTTATTGGGAATGTTTAGATAGGATAGCTGTGTACTTGAGGAAAGGTTGATGCACTATGCTTACTAGAGATTTAGAATATCAGGAATTATACTGATACAGTAGACTTAACTGGGGAATGACCTTGACCCTCTAACTTTAACTTTGATTCAGAGAAGCCTAATATTAGAGATTTTGACCAGGATTCAGAAGGATGAGAGTTACTTCAGTTGTATGTTAGCCTTGCTTCACAGGAAGTAATGGTGTTCGAAACTGAATGATATCAGGCTTTTCCTGAGCTGAACCTTACTGTCAATAAGCAAATTGCTAACTGATGTATATTCAAATTGCTTGTTGTTGAGGTGAATATCTCTAATAAAGATTGATTTAGTTTGAACCCTGGTTAGACATTAGTTCACTAATTTTGGAGGTTGAAGGAATCGAATGTTGAAGTTATAATGATTTCCTGTTAAAATTCTTGTAAACTGTTCTTACATTCCTGAATGGTTCCCTGTTTCAAATATAGACTGGTTATATAAAGTCCAAGTGAAGAATAGGATAGGTCTATATCAGTCTGAACTTAGCTTGATGAAATCAGTGTAAATAAGCTTCAGGACAGTGTTTAGGATATTATATTAACTGAATTAAAGTCAGTCTATTAGTGGAACTGAACTGTCCCATGTTCCATGTCCTGTTAGACTGATTGTTCAGTTCTAATTTAAACTGAACAACACCTGGGAATTGGACATCAGGACTAAATTCTCGATTGGCTGAGGGAGTTGACTGTTTAAAAAGTTCATATGCATAGTGGCTGTACTGATTTAGTTCAGTCACCCTGTAGTAATCTTGATTAAGGACTGAATTGATCCCATGATCTGATTGAGACTAATTGTATTAAAACCTAGTCTGCAACCTGAACTATAGGGTGAGTTTAACTGATGTAGTAACTTGAGGAAGTCATATAGTTAGTTGATGCAGTTGGACTTGGCTGATGTGTAAACAGTTGGCTTAGCATCATGAATCAGAGAAGTTCTCAGAACTCTGGAACAGGGGACTTTGATGACCTGACATGGTGAAAACTGTAGGAGCAATCTAGTCAGTAGAGTCCAATGACCTTGGAGTCATTCCAGTTCTTAATGATGCCTCTTTAATTATGAGGAATGCAACCTATAGGTATAATACTGAACTGAGATAGTAGTCCCACATGTGAACTGATTTACGGATATCAGTTTCACTGAGCAATAGGCTGAAATAGCCTGGGGACTATTATGGCATTATTCATTCTTTAAGGGCTAACCCTAAGTCTTGGTTCATTTTGATATAAATTCTAACTAGATAGTGAACTTTAATTTAAGGAGTAACTTGGGAAACCATAGGTTACTCATTTGGTTTAGTACATAAGTAGCTTTAATTTTCTATAAGTTGCTGTGATTTCAGGGCTTGGCAAATATTAGAATTAGTAACTTAGATTGGTAAAACCATTGTTAATAATGTTCTATAGAGAATATGTTAGAAGGAGTAACCCTTAAACTAGGATTTGTATAGAGTTAATCATGGTTAGAATTGTTAAATAAACCAAATTAGATTTAGTCTGTTCATTAATCAACTTGTAAATCATTTATCAGGAGGATTTCCAGCTCTACTACCTTTTCTCGATCACCCGGAGCCAGGCAAGTATACTCCTCGGATTTGTCCATTTTTCATGTCTGGCATATTCATCCCTGTATCTCCTTGATTGCCACGATGTATCACGATATTGTCTAGTTCCATGTTTCATGTATTACTTGCGTCTGGGAGGGGAAATCTATAGATATGTGATCAAACCCTGTTACTACTCATGTGAATAGCTTGGGTCCCGCACCGTGCACGCGGGACCAAAGCTGTACCATTTTATGTTCATTGCATCTACCCAAGCCGATCATAATCTAGATATATTTCATTATTGCACATGTCAGGATTCAGGTTGTATTTTAGGATTCATGGTTGTATTTCATATTCAGGTTGTATTTCATGATTCAGGTTGTATTTCATGTTCAGGCTGTACTTCATGTTCAGGACTCTTACCATGTTCCCTATTTTACTTTCAGTATATCCTGCTTAGTTTCATGTCTTGTCTCATTTCCTGTTCTTATATATATTCACTGTTTTTTGATTCATACCATGATGTTCATGTTTATTTCCTTGGATATACTTAGCTCCGCTCCTGACTAGGATATGTTGTAGGTGAGTTGGAGGCTCTGTGCGACACGTACAATGGCGAGGAGCCAATTGATGCAGGAGAGCTAGCTGGTGCTGCTCTTGACTTAGAGGCTGCAGAAGCCTAGAGCTTACCTTAGTTTTCCATATTATTTTCCTTGTATTGAGACTAGTAGACTTACTTTCATTTGCTGGAATGTAATAGAATCATGAACTTGTACTTCTTTTCTGGGATACATTTATAGATGCTGTGTTTCATACTTGTCTTGATATCTGGTTAGTTTCCTTAGATTGGTACCGCTTACTTTGTTGTGTCTAACGACAAAGGTTGGGCGTGTTCGACTCGTGTCCGATTATTCAGGAACGGGTCGTGACATATTTTTAGTGGTGGGCCATGCAGGTCTATCCTAATGGTACCTAGGTCTTAGCGTACTAGTTAGAAAATTATAAGATTTTAGTGACCGGTAGAATTGTTAGATATCTGCTAGTAGAATTGTTAGTAACTAGTTAGAAGATTATAAGATTTTAGTGACCGTGTTTTGAGGAATGATGTGACTAAAGGTGGGTAGAAGTCCTCAAGTATTCAGAGTTATAAAATGACTAGAGAAGGTTATAAAATATTTTTGAGAAGTTAAATTTGAGGAGATTAAGGTAATAGTAGACTTTGATTTTTAAGGAATAGTTATGAATTAGAATTTCGAGGACAAAATTATTTTTAAGGTGGGTAGATTTGTAACTCCTCTTCCCAAAATTTTATGATATATTTTTTATTTGATTAGTTTACATTTAATTTTTCTATGATCATAGGAGTTGTGACTAAGTCCACAGGTGATTTATGACCATCTTGTGGTCACATGATCTCTAGATAGGGTTTATAAGCATACTATAGCTATATTATATTTTCCTATGATTTTTAGACATATTTATATATTTATTTATTAAAGATATATTTATTTTATTGACTTTCATGAATTACTATAAGGTCATTTGGGACTATTATGAGACAAGTTATTTTTATTTAGGTTCTAGGAGGTTAAAAATATTTTCTAGAATTTTCTAGGATTTTTCTGCAGTTTGTTTTGATTTATTTGGACTTAAAATAATTTTTAAATAATTTTTCGAATTAAAATAATTAAATACCCAGAAATCCACCCAAGGGGGGCCCACTTGTCAGTGCCAACTGCTACAGTGACCGCCTCTTTCTCTCATATATATATACTATTATATTCGTCCACCCTAATTAAATTCTAGCCGCCTTTTGTGGGAGAACTCATCTAGGGTTTCCGACTTCCCGAAGTGATTCCCGTCAATTCCGATGTAATTTTCGTACCCCATTTTTTTGTTGGATTCATATCGAGGTAAGCTTTCTGAATATATAATTTATTTTCGTAGATATTATTCCTAAATTTCTGGAAAATTCTTAGAGTGTCGGTTGTCCGAAACTTGACATGTTTGGGTGTTTTCGAGATTCCGGGAGAACCAGAAATCGAAATCACGAACCGTTTGAAGTTTCGGAAAGATAACACAGAGCTCTATGACATATAAATTTTCCAGAAATTATTTCATTCATCTATTATTTTAGTTATTCTGTTGAACTCAGAATTGACCGGTTGATCACCATTTTGGTCACGATTAGCCATAACGGCAGTATCTTTTGAGCAAAGTGTGATTTTGCGGCACGGTTGATTCCAGCGGACTCGTAGTACTGAAATATACCAAGGTACATTTTCAAAATCTAGAGTTCATTACGTTTGACTAGATAGTCAACAATACGACTCGATTTGCATGCCATGGTTTCCAAAATTGTGAAACACAACTTTTGATGGCCAAACTTGCATGTTTAGATTATATTCAGATTATTATTAGGTTAAATTAGGTTTTTAAGTGAATTATTCTAGAATTAATTATTATTAGATTAGTAAACCAACAAGCCACTATTCCTTGAATTTAGAACTAGAACATTAGAATTGATTTATAGTTTTCGTGCACGGTTCATGGTACGATATGCGTTAAAGGTTGACAGCTCCTAGATCGGCATCCCCTCATCCTCGACTTGTGACTACGAGTTGAGCAAGGACCACAGGCAAGATACCTTGCCTTCCTCTACAGTTTAATTTCATGCTTATAGTTTTTTCGTATGATTATTTGGTTGTCATTTGGTTACTCTAGTTCTATGAATTTATATGTTATTATCAGTTCTCTAGCCGTCTTAATTTATATATGTTCTTCATACCATGTTCACTAGTTCTTTGACTTGCCTGTATATCATCTTCATGACTTGATAGTGTAGATATGCCAGGCTTGTTCACCTTATGAGTTCAGATTATAGTTGTCCTTACTTGGATCTTGACTGAGTTGTACCTTGTCGTTACTTGTACCTCGACTGGTTCTTGTCATAGAACGAATACGTGTAATTGAACTGCTAAATCCTTGTTATTGTTTCCTTGGCACCAGAGAGTCTACTCGGGATGAGGGTGTTTGCCTTGATCTGTTTATATCTGTGAGTCCACACTCGGGACGAGGATGTCGATTATTTGTACCAGAGAGTCCACACTCGGGAAGAGGGTGTTGACTTGTACTTGCATCAGAGAGTCCACACTCGGGACGAGGATGTAGTACTTACATCAGAGAGTCCACACTCGGGACGAGGTTGTAGTACTTGCACCAGAGAGTCCACACTCGGGACGAGGGTGCCTTGCCATGAACTAACCAGAGAGTCCATGCTCAGGAAGAGGGTTAGTGATTAGTTCAAACTTGCGAGTCCACTCAGGGCGAGGGTTTGGTATTCCATTGATCTCGTATTCACTTGTTCAACCAGCAGTTCAGTTACGCGTAGTTGTTCTTGTATTCCAGTTCATAGTCACCTGTTAGTAGCCACTTGTCGTTAGTTACTTGTTAGCAGCTTGGTCGTAGTCTTTTACCATGTTAGTGTCATTCCTTGTTTATATCCTGTTATATTATCATGCATGATTAAATAGCTAGATAGGCATGTTTTTATTTATCTTGCTATGTCCCCTGAGGACCTGATGATCTCTTCAGGATTAGCGATTGCGTGGAGTTAGTTAGCAGTTCTGGATGGCAGATGATTATGAATCTTGGTAGTTCAAATGATTACGATATTGCTTGCATGATTCAGGTATTTGTCAGTGATATTCCATTGTTATCCTTTCGTGCTTAACATTCCTTATCATGAGATATCATGCTTATTGATTCACTTTAGAGACTCTCGTTTTGCTCTTTGAGTCTTATCGGACACATATGCTAATGGGCTGCAGACCACGACCCATAGTGTTCATTCAAGTTTCGTACATTTATTGTGGATTTGAGATATAGAATTACCTTTGCCATGATTTGGCAGTTTACCATAGCCGTGACAGGGTTTACGTATTCGAGTCGGACTGGAGTCCGCTTGATGCGTAGCTGGCTTGCTCACGAGCTCGCACCCGAAAAGTGGGTACGGGTCGTGACATCATCATCGCTCCATTGTTATATTATCTTCTCTATTTCTAAATTCCTAAATTTAGCATCACAATCTTAAGTGAAATATCTCGAGAATCAATAACCTAAAATTATTCAAGTCCACAAAACAAACCGACCTCGAATATCCTTGTTGTTTCTAAAGTACACCTACGAAATATCACTGCTCTAACCATCAATATATCCTACTATCCTTCTGGTGAACCGGAGGGGTCACTACCTCCTGAGCAGACTAACATCCTATATGAAACTGATAGTCAAAATCAACAGAGATTTAATAGTCTAATGTCAACTACGCTATCATACCTAAGAATAAGTCCTAATACAAGCTATCAAACCATTATACTATGGAAGAGTTATAACTAATGAAGTCCTACAAAGAATTAGACTAGTTATCCGAAGTTATCCCTACTCCTAAGTTAATTTGTGATGGAAAAAAATATTTTTTTTTTGAAAAAGATTAAAACAAAAGCAAAGATGATATATTCAAAACCTTCTTAAGATACAGTCTGATGATCATATAGTCTGTCCAAATCATCGTACTCCTTCTAGGTCAAACCCACAATAATCAAGGTCGAAAAAATTCTATCTAAAGCATGCAAAACATGATTCCTACTAGTCATGATATCATAGTCTCGAATAGGTTACTGTACTATCTATCACAGCACAAAATATCCTGACAGGTACTAATAGAATCACACAACAAGATAGAAAAGAAGGTCAGGAAGGACAGACCTGCTAACTCGTTACTCATAGCGTCGGTCTCCACAACCGTCAATGCAAAAGCCCTGCCCCTCTGGGGTATATCCCTTTGATGGTGCGGGGCATCGTGCTACGCTAGAGGTGGCCTAACTCCCTCTATGTAATCCATAATACTAAAGTGACATCCACACTAATATTATACTCCATCATACTAGGGCACCATCTATATGGTATTTATACTACAATCTGATAATCATACCTGTCTGTCCAGAACCATGTTACCAGAATCCTCGTTACGCCAGTAAGTACAACAGCGATAATCCATAGAGTCCGTAACTATGGTACATACCTCTAGAATCATGGTATATAAAATTTTCGTATTGTCGCTAGCTTGGCTGCAAAAACTTTAAATTCCCACACCCGAGAAATACATCCAAAATCAGACTCTATCTCATCGCCAAACCTGCTAATATGGTTGTAGAAGACTCCAGATTCCATGACTGAGGCAACCTAGCCCATAATGTTATCTTGGTAGAAAATCAAGTCTATAATGAATACCAAGAATCAAATTCAATGATGAATAAGGAAGTAGACAGAAACTGTCGAAATCGAATTTCAAGATAGTTTATAATGAGATTCTTAAGGGTCATCCCAGGAATATTCTCAAGTAGTCCTAATGGGATTAAGTAACCTCTCTGCTAAAGCCTATCCCTTAGTTCCTATCACAGGCGTGCAGTAGTATAACTAATCGTTGCACTACCAAGACATCACACTAGTGCGACTCTGGACCTGTATGGGCCACCACTAAAAACGTGTCACGACCCGCACCCTGTGTAAGGGCACAGTGTGTAACGGCGCCCAGCCTACGCCACAGAATCGGTGGTAGAACGCTGTACAAGGTTACTATCTAAACAACAACTCACGCAATTATATAATATATTTGTCAAAACTCAACTCCGAACGGAGGACAAGTATAAGATATGATAATACTCAATCACAGTCTAAGCACGATAAGATAACGCAGAATCACAAAGCTATCCTAACTCCAAACTCCAACAACTGATATAAACTACGAAAATAATAATATCTCAAACAATCTCAAAACAAAGTCGAGATCTCAACTCATTACAATATGAAAGTCTAATGTAAGTCTATTAAACTAATCTCTCGATCACTCTTGAGTGTCGGGGGCAAAGATAGCTATACCGTCTCCGGATCCCAAGCAAGTAGGGAAAGTGTGCTCAAGGCAACCATCTGTAATATTTTTAACAGGTCCAATCAGGACAGGAACGAGCACAATACATCTCACGCAATTCATATCATGGCAGAAAATGTAAAACATGCAAAAGAGTAAGATACATAAACTGTAAGAAGATGTGCATGAAAACGAGAGAGATACTTGTAAACTAAAAATATATATATGATAAGTAAGAACTGTAAGTAACTAGTGATACAGAGCACAAGATGGTTATGTAAACGGCACGATGTTGCACACGAGTAATCTACAAAGGTTGTACACGAGTAACTACAAGATTGGTCACATAACCACTTATACTCCCCCGTCTCCAATCAATACAAAAGGATCCAGTCAAGTTATGTTATTGCACACAAAGTATAGTTTGTACACAAAGATCATGTAAGCACATGAGAGTACATGATTTTAAATAATTTGTATACGAATAACACGAACAGAAGGAGTACACGATGCCCATGATAAAGTACACGAACACGAAATATTCGATGTATCCGCTAAGGGGATAATATCGCATGAAAAGATCCATATAGTACCAATCCGTGATAACAAGTGTCAGCATCAAGTAAAGTAGTCTAGAGCAAGAATATAGATCCTAACAAGTATGAAATGATCATAGAATGTACTCGCCTGATACCCTGAACAGCTGATATGAAAATATGGCCAACTGGAGTCACAGAGTCCTAGTTAGAGCAACACAGGTTATAAAGAGTTCAATTTATATGGTAATTGAAATTAAAATACAATCTACATGAGTCTAAGTCAATCTAGGTCAAAGTCAACTCTTGGTCAACTCTGGTCAACAATCTAGTCAAACTAGGGCAACTAGTCTAATGTGGTCAAACTAGCTAGAATTTGGTCAATAATGGTCAAACTAGTCTAGGTTGGTCAATTCTAGGTCTAAAAAAGTCTACAGCCAAAACAACCAAGTATAGTAGTACTATTGCTATCTAACATATAGCCTAAATCAAGGCACATAGCTAAACCTGGTGTGCTGTCGTATGCACCCAAAAATAAAACCTTTACTCTTAAAATAATTTGTAGAAGTGAGAGTAAGGATCGATCCCACGGAGAGTAATTAGTTTAGATTTGTGTTATGTGAACAAGGAGGGGGGAGAGTCTTGAATATGATAATAGATAATTTAAGAAGAACTAAAAAAAATTAAAGTCAATCAAAGGAACAAATATTGGTCTCAGTGAACATTTACCATTAGAAATCATAAAATTGATCATTGACGCAAGCATAAATTAAATCATACTTTGAATATTTACTGTTGGAAGTATCTTCCTACCTCTCTTAGGCTTAGTTAATTAGATACAAGCGACCTAATTAACTTTACTTACTAAATAATCTAAGACAAGCGCTATAGATTTAATCTAGCAATTTCTTAAAGAACAAAGAGATCGATAAAGCAAAACAATACAAGCACAAGCGGTTGCATTTAATTTTGTCAAACATTTTTCTCCTAAGATCTAATAAAATAAAGCAGTTTATTAAAGCTTGGTTGCTTCATAAATTAGAAACATCAAACTATTACGGATTTGATATCTAATTTAGCGGTAGATCGAAGTGAATAATAAACTAGTAGGCCTCCTAGTAATTAAACAAAACAAGCATGAAAGTTGGCATAGAAAAACATTCAATATTCAAAGTATAACTCAAATATATAAAATAATTTAGATCTCACAAGTTTACTGATTCCAAGGCTTTCGTACACTTCGACCAACAAGACTTTTAGCCGCACATGTTCATCAAAACTTCAAAAGAAAAGTTAGAGAAGAAGAAGAAGAGTTGTGTTGTGTGTTTTCTTCTCATGATTTCTACCCCCTTTTATACACCATAAATTAGTTATTTCAATCCCAAAATATCTTCCCACGTATCCTCTAAAAGTTACAACTTCTCAAATCAAATAGACTAAGTCATAGAACAAGTAGGAAAATGGTTATTTGGGTTCCTTTTTTTGTTCACACCATCATTGACCTAACTTCAAGTCTGATTTCGTCCATGATGCAGCTTGATTTGTGTAAACCCCCATAATCTATAATTAATTTTTATAATTTAATTAATTTTTTTTATGCATTTCATTATTTATGGATTTATTTACTACTAGTTTATTAGTATAATTAATGTATGTGTGTATATATACATCATTACATGTGTGCATGTTCGTATTTCTATTAAATAAGGAATATAATAAAATCTAGGAATTTTAGGAATTTATTTATAATTTTTGAGAAATTTTGCTAGCTTAAAATATATATATATATATATATATATATATATATATATATATATATATATATATATATATATATATATCTAGAAATAAATATATATATATATACACTTAACTTTTCAGTAAAAAAAAAAAGGGAAGAAGGTGTCACGCCCCAGAACCAGAATACTGGAGAGCGGGGGCGAACATAGCCAGCTACGTATATTGAAATGAAGGCCATCTCGCTATACGTTCACGGCTGTCTAGATATGAGGGTTTACTACAAGCCAACTGTCTCTTAAGGTCAAGCCTATTGTCTCAATCTCAAGCAAGTAATATAGTTACAAGATGTTTGACCACCAAATATACAATAAAAGGCGTCCCAAATATTACATATCAGCTGATCATGAAGCTAGTCATACAAAATGCTAGGACTAGCAAGAGTTAAGTCATACATGATCAACCCTAGGATTTGTTAATCATGTTTACAGCCCGTAGGCAGACAGTAAGTAAATGTGCATCGAGCTAACAGGTGCTCGTCGGCTAAACGCCTCAAAAGAATAATTTTACAATAGAGTGAGCGAAACAAAATAGAAAACCCACTCGTAGCCCGGGTTCCTTCTAGTCGCCACCATTGGGCTGGAGGTTCGGTAGATCCTCGGGTGCTGCTCCGAAATCTGGCCACACAAAACCAGCTGGGTCAAACCCCAGAAAGAGCAAGTGCCACAAGGAGGCAACGAAATAAGAACAAAAGCCAGCATATCAGAATACAAGAAAATGAAAGAAAAGTACAAGTAATTAAAGAGCACATCAGGACAATAAACGACTAGGGACGTGGAACCATTCTGGGAGCCAGGTTACAACCCGTAAACCAAACAAGGACCGGGGTTGTAACCCTTCGCCTGAATAGCACTTGTCTCTATCCATTTATTGTTAAAGATAAGTAAAACAATCATGATCAGGAGTGACAGGTACTGGGATTAGACAAGACTTAGACAGGGCTAGACGTCATCCATTCACAAGCGGCCAAGCAATTACTACGACTTACTACTTAACTAACTAGGGCTATCACAAGCCTAATTACTAACAAGATGCAATGAGAATTTCTCCAGTCCCAAGCCCTACAGACTATCCAGTTATCCTTTCGTGGGTTGAGAGTATGGTTGGGTACATCGCCCCGGAGACAATATACCCTTAGGTGACTTAGAGGGTGCAACACATGACAGTGTGCTGGAAATGTGCTCTACTCGTCGGCAAGCTACAAGTCCAATTAAAGCGCCCAGATAACGAGATTGCCTGTGACTGGAAATTCTCCATGAACTATAGTTAGATCTAATCATTAGCCTAATCCATATTCAGTGCGAATCCCTGACCGTGGGAACCAGGGAGTCACATCCTAGACATGATGCAAGACAAGACAGGTGGATTGCACAAGCAAGCAAGCAGGAACACCCACGATGTCAGAGTTGGTTATACAAGTCAAGTTAGCCATCGCAACAGCATCAAGTCAAGTCAAGTCAGGCTGAGTCAAGTTACAAGTCAAGAGTGCGCCGCCACGGGCCACTATCAAGTTATCAGAAAGTACCATGATCATAAATCACAGAAAACTAAGAAAAACCGTACTAGTCATAAACAAATACTGAAAATCGTGTCAGGTCGTGCTGGGTCAAGGTAGTCGTGCTGCGTGGAACAAGATCTCAAAACCTAATCCACAAAAGAGAAGCAAAGTTCAAGAAATAAAACCAAATCCTCATGGGCAAGTGGGTTGCGCAGGGGTGGATGATGATTGGGTTGGACTGCGCCAGGATTAGATGGCGCTGGGTTCAAGTGCGCCAGGTCGGATGGCGCAGGGGTAAAGTGCGCCAGGGGAACATGGGAGCAGGGCCGATGGCGCAGGGACCAATAGCGCACGGCCGAGGGCGCATGGGCCGATGGCGCACAGCCGAGGGCGCACGGCCAAGGGCGCATGGGCCGATGGCGCACAGCCGAGGGCGCACGGCCAAGGGCGCATGGGCCGATGGCACAGGGATAAGTGGCGCAGGGGGAGGGGTGCACAGTTCGCCAAGGGGCAAGCTGCGCAGGTCAGCACTGCACTGAAGTGCGCTGGCCGAGGGGGATGCGCGGTTCAGTACTGCGCTAAAGAGCGCAGACTGAGGTCTTCTTCTCCAGGCCGAGAGGAACACCTCAAGAACACCGAAGTTCAAATCTTCATATCTTGGTCAAATCAAAACCAAATCTAGATTTTCAAAGTTCTAACCTGAGTAAAATTGAATTATCTTCCACATGGAAGCTTCAAAACAAGCAAAAAATCAAAGTTTAATAGATCAAAACCAAGAATTTCCAAAAATGGTTAAAACCTAAATCTAGAAAAATGGAAGCTCCAAATCACAAAATGCCAAGTTATAATGTTGTTCACCATGGCCTAATCTAGCAAATGGACAAATAAATAAGGGTTCTAATGTGGTGGCAAGGTGCACTTGCCTATGGGAGGAGAGTTGTGTGGAGGAAGGAAGAAGAAGAAGATAGAGAAATTAATGGAAGAGTAATGAGGAGAGAGAGAAAGTTAGGTGGGATTTAATGGGGGTGGTTGTGGTGGAATGAGGGTGGAGTATAGGTTAAAGTGTTCCTCTTGGGTTAAAATCAAACCAACTCAAACTAAACCAATTAAAATTGAGCCGAGCCGAAATCCAAAATACAAGAAAACCTAAAATTCCACAAGTCCAAAAAAATAAAAATACCTGCCAAAATCTAATTACGAGCATGAATACGAAATACGAGAAACGGGGGTGACAACTCTACCCACCTTAAAAGAATTCTGTCCTCAGAATTTAATCAAGGAGCTAGAGGCTGCCAAGGCAAGCTACATTAAGCACCATCAACTACACTAAGCAGTTCAATCATACAATCACACATACAAGCAAGGGATGGAAAACATAAGGCATAAGGAAGACATTATACCTTACGAGTCAAACAGGTAGGGATATCACGATCGGATATCATCCTCATGCTCCCACGTTGACTCACCTAGAGAGTGATCACCCCAAGCAACACGGACTAAACTAATAGTCTTGTTCTTGAGTATCTTTTTCCTCCAGTCCAAAATAGACACGGGCTTCTCCTCATATGAAAGGTTGGTACCAATAACCAATTTCGAATGATCCAGGATATGACTCGGGTCCGGGACGTACCGTCTAGGACACATAGAATACATCATACACCTCATTTAGCGACGGCGGAAGAGCAAGACGATAGGATACATCTCCTACTCGCTCCAGGATATCGAACGGCCCTATATACCTAGGACTAAGCTTTTCCCGCACGCCAAAGCGAATGACGCCGTGGTTAGGCAAGATCCTAAGGAATACATGGTCGCCGATAGCAAACTATAGGGGACACCGATGAGCATCGGTCCAATGGCGATGGCGATCTTGGGCGACTCGAAGATGATCCCTGACTTTTTTGACTACTTCAACTGTCTGGGCAATCATTTCTGGACCGAGCATCTGCCTTTCTCCAACATCATCCCATGCTAGCGGGGATCTGCACTTCCTACCGTACAGAGCCTCGAATGGAGCCATCTGGATGCTGGTCTGGAAGCTATTGTTGTACGAGAACTCCACCAGATGCAGGTGATCTTCCTACGAACTGCCAAAGTCAAGGGTACAAGATCTCAACATATCTTCAAGAGTCTGGATTGTGCGCTCTGACTGGCCATCTGTCTGCGGATGATAAGCTGAGCTAAACTGGAGACGAGTTCCCAAACTCTCTTGTAAGCTACGCCAAAAGTGTGACATAAATCTCGAATCTCGGTCCGAGGTGATACTGACTGGCACACCGTGAAGCCTGACAATCTGCCTGAGATACATCTCTGCCAATTGAGCCGTTGACTACCCAACTCTGAATGGGAGAAAATGAGCCACCTTCGTGAGCCTGTCAACTATAACCCAAATAGCATCTCGACCAGCTGGGGATCTAGGCAATCCAGTCACAAAATCTATGGTCACATGCTCTCACTTCTATTTTGGAATCGGCAAGGGCTGAAGAAGTCCAGCGGGCCTCTGATGTTCAGCTTTAACCTGCTGGCAAACTAAACACCGAGAGACAAACTGGGCTATCTCCCTCTTCATGCCATTCTACCAGAAGTGCTGACGGATATCACGGTACATCTTCGTACCACCAGGATGAATAGAATACTGCGAGCTGTGAGCTTCTGTCATGACCTCCTGTCTGATATCTCCACTGGGTACACAAAGACAAGTACCGTGCCGAAGTGTACCATCTTCATGGATACATAACTCTGGCCTTCTTCCTGCCTCACACTCTGCTCTGAGTCGCTGAAGCTTGGAATCTGTAGACTGCGCCATCCGGATCCTCTCAACTATACTGGACTGAACCTGTATACTGGCCATCAATGCCACGCTGGTAGGAAGAACCACTTCAATTCCCATTTTCTGAAGATCTGCCAATAACTCTGGTTGCGCCGTTAGGAAATAAACTCCGGCTCTCCGGCTCAACGCATCTGCTACAACGTTGGCCTTCCCTGGGTGATACTGCAAATCCATATCGTAGTCCACCAATAGCTCAAGCCATCTTCTCTGCCGCATATTGAGGTCCTTCTGGGTGAAAACATACTTCAGGCTCTTGTGATCAGTAAATATCTCCACTCTATCTCCGTATAAGTAGTGCCGCCAAAGCTTAAGTGCAAACACTACTACTGCCAGCTCCAAGTCGTGGGTCGAGTAATTCTTCTCATGATCACGAAGTTGACGTGATGCATAAGATATTACCTTCCCATGCTGCATCAAGACACACCCCAATCCTCTGCCTGAAGCGTCGCAATAAACTGTGAATCCTCCGTTCCCATCTGGAAGTATGAGAATGGGAGCCGTTATCAAACCTCGCTTCAACTTCTCAAATGATTCCTGGCACTCTGCTGTCCAAGCAAACTGTACATCCTTGCGGGTCAACTGGGTCATCGGCGCTGAAATCTTTGCAAAATCTGAAAAAAAATCGCCGGTAGTAGCCGGCCAATCCAAGGAAGCTGCGAACTTCTGTCGGGGAACTAGGTACTGGCCATGTCTCGATAGCCACAATCTTCTGGAGATCCACTTCTACTCCTCATCGAGTAATGATGTGACCCAAGTACGAAATGCGATCGAGCCAGAACTCGCATTTACTGAACTTGGCGTACAACTGATGCTCTCTAAGCGTCTGAAGGATGACTCTGAGATGCTCCTCATGCTCTGCTTCGCTCTTGCTGTAGACCAGGATATCATCTAGGAACACGATCACGAACTGATCCAAGTAAGGCATGAAAATGCGATTCATGAGGTCCATGAACACAGCTGGCACATTGGTCGCTCCAAATGGCATAACAAGGAACTCCCAATGCCCATACCTAGACCGAAAAGCTGTCTTCGGGATGTCCTGCTCTCTGACTCTGATCTGGTGGTATCCTGACCGCAAGTCTATCTTCAAAAATACCGAAGCCCCTCTGAGTTGATCAAACAAGTCATCTATCCTCGGGAGAGGGTATCTATTCTTGATTGTCACTGAGTTCAAGGTACGATAATCTACACATAGCCTGGACGTACCATCCTTTTTTTTCACAAGAAGCATCGGGGCTCCCCAAGGCGATCCACTTGCACGAATGAATCCCTTGGTCCTGAGTTCTTCAATCATCTTGTACAAAATCTCCAACTCTGAAGGCGCCATCCTGTAGACTCGCTCTGATACTGGTGCTATCCCGGGGATCAAGTCTATAGTAAACTCGATCTTCCGCTCTGGCGTCATCCCTGGAAGTTCCTCTGGGAAGACATATAGAAACTCTTCAACTATCCTGGGCAACTGCACTGCTGCTACTGCCATCCGCAATACTGGAGAAGATGGCTCCACTGCGCCTCTGGAAAATGAAAACTCTGGCTCGCCCGGAATGCTGAAAACAACTCTGCCAACATGGCAGTCTATCCTAGCATACTGGTTCCTCAACCAATCCATGCCTAGGACTATATCATAGTATGCCATAGGGAATTCTATAAATCTAGCGGGGAACTCTCTACCGCTAACTATGATCCGACACGAGGAAAATACTCGATCTACTCCCATAAGACCATTACCAGTAAGTATATTGAGCCTTACTGATAGTGACTCTGGCTCCAATCCTATCCGTGTCGCAAATTGTGCAGACATGAATGAATGTGATGCACCAGAATCAAATAATACCAATGCTGGAAAGGAGTTGACGAGAATAGTACCTGCCACTACCTCACATGGTGCAACTTCTTCTTCCATAGCCATCATCATAGCCTGACCTCTAACTGCGGGTCCCCTCTGCTGGAAACCTCTCTGCCTACTCTGCACTTGGGCTTGGGTATACTATTGCTGGTTCTGCTGATGAAATGCCTGGGCCTGAGGCAACAATAGCCTCGGGTACTGCTGCTGCTGCATAGGTGCTGGTCCCCTAACCGATGGACTGGTTAGGTTGGAAAAGGACGAACTACCCCTATTCGGGCAGGCTCCTATCTTGTGATCTGCCGCTCCATAAGCTAGGCACAATCCTTGTGCACTACGATAATCCGCTACAACATGGCCTGGCTTCCCACAATGAGAACATCCCATCGTGGAAGTCTGCTTCTGCTTCTGCTGCTGCGGGTACGTCGGGGTCGAATGCTGAACGGACGTCACTGAGGCCGCCCGCCTCGGAGTTCCAATGGTCAAACTTCTAGCTGCCGGGGCTGGAGCTGATGATTGGTGTATCTGACTGTGGGACCGCTTCCTACCTCCAGTTCTATCCACGATCCTCTGGGAGGTGTACTCATGCCTCCTAGCTGCTCTCAATACCGCATCAAACGTCTGGTGCTCGAACTGCTCAACTGCCAACAAGATCTCCAAATGCAGTCCCTGCTGGAACCACCGGGCCCTATCAAACTCGGTTGCCACCAAGGTGGAGGCAAACCTACTGAGTCTAGAAAACTCAGATGCATAACTGTCGACTGTTCTGCCTCCTTGCTTCAAGTTGGTAAATCTCGTCTGCAGGTCGTACCGAGCCACAGCATCAAAATACTTCGTCTGGAATCTCTCTCTAAATACTGTCCAAGCAATGGGTGCCACTAATCCCATGGCCTGCGTCGCCCACCAACTGCGAGCTAAGTCCAGCAACTGCAGGCGTACCACCACCACCTTCTCATTCTCAGGTGTCCTAGCTGCTTCTAGAACCACCTCGGTATCCTGAAGCTAAGCGTCCGCGGCAATCGCATCTTCGTTGCCGTCGAAGAAGGGAGGGTTCAGGCGCTCGAAGCTGTTGGCCGCGCTGTTCCCTGGGTGACCACCTCTGGTCAAAGCATCTGCCACTACCTGGTGCAAGGCGTCTCCTCTGCGATCTTAGAAGTTATTAAGGCCCTGATGAGACCTACCAAGGTGCCATCATCCAGCTCAGCAGGCTGAACGGGCTGAACTGGGGGTCTCCTCCAGTAGGTACAACTCGGGAGGCAACTCCGGAATGCTGGGCTTGATCTCCTGGTTGTTGCTGGTCCACGTAAAGTGCTCCACCTTGCTGATCGACGGGGTCAGGTACAGTGCCGCTGAAGAAGATGACACAGAGAAAACAATAAGGAAGGACCAGGACAGATCAACGATACAAGCATGTGATCAGGTCAAGATTCTCAGGAATTCAGAGGATATGAACGGAGATCAAGGACGAGTACTGATTGAGACATCTACTTGGTAAACCCTCACATTTCTTGATTGACAAGACCTGTATGGGCCACCACTTAAACCATGTCACGCCCCAGAACCAGAATACTGGAGAGCAGGGGCGAACATAGCCAGCTACGTATATTGAAATGAAGGCCATCTCGCTATACGGTTACGGCTGTCTAGATATGAGGGTTTACTACAAGCCAACTGTCTCTTAAGGTCAAGCCTATTGTCTCAATCTCAAGCAAGTAATATAGTTATAAGATGTTTGACCACCAAATATACAATAAAAGGCGTACCAAATATTACATATCAGCTGATCATGAAGCTAGTCATACAAAATGCTAGGACTAGCAAGAGTTAAGTCATACATGATCAACCCTAGGATTTGTTAATCACGTTTACAGCCCGTAGGCAGACAGTAAGTGAATGTGCATCGAGCTAACAGGTGCTCGTCGGCTAAATGCCTCAAAAGAATAATTTTACAATAGAGTGAGCGAAACAAAATAGAAAACCCACTCGTAGCCCAGGTTCTTTCTAGTCGCCACCATTGGGCTAGAGGTTCGGTAGATCCTCGAGTGCTACTCCGAAATCTGGCCACACAAAACCAGCTGGGTCAAACCCCAGAAAGGGCAAGTGCCACAAGGAGGCCACAAAATAAGAACAAAAGCCAGCATATCAGAATACAAGAAAATGAAAAAAAAAGTACAAGTAATTAAAGAGCACATCAGGACAATAAATGACTAGGGACGTGGAACCATTCCGGAAGCTAGGTTACAACCCGTAAACCAAACAAGGACCAGGATTGTAACCTTCGCCTGAATAGTACTTGTCTCTATCCATTTATTGTTAAAGATAAGTAAAACAATCATGATCAGGAGTGCCAGGTACTGGGATTAGACAAGACTTAGACAGGGCTAGACGTCATCCATTCACAAGTAGCCAAGCAATTACTATGGCTTACTACTTAACTAACTAGGGTTATCACAAGCCTAATTACTAACAAGATGCAATGGAAATTTCTCCAGTCCCAAGCCCTGCAGACTATCCAGTTATCCTTTCGCGGGTTGAGAGTATGGTTGGGTACATCGCCCCGGAGACGATATACCCTTAGATGACTTAGAGGGTGCAACACATGACAGTGTGCTGGAAATGTGCTCTACTCGTCGGCAAGCTACAAGTCCAATTAAAGCGCCCAGATAACGAGATTGCCTGTGACTGGAAATTCTCCATGAACTATAGTTAGATCTAATCACTAGCCTAATCCATATTCAGTACGAATCCCTGACCGTGGAAACCAGGGAGTCACGTCCTAGACATGATGCAAGACAAGACAGGTGGATTGCACAAGCAAGCAAGCAGGAACACCCATGGTGTCAGAGTTGGTTATACAAGTCAAGTTAGCCAGTGCAACAGCATCAAGTCAAGTCAAGTCAGGCCGAGTCAAGTTACAAGTCAAGAGTGCGCCGTCACGGGCCACTATCAAGTTATCAGAAAGTACCAGGATCATAAATCACAGAAAACCACGAAAAATCGTACTAGTCATAAACAAATACTGAAAATCGTGTCAGGTCGTGCTGGTTCAAGGTAGTCGTGCTGCGTGGAACAAGATCTCAAAACCTAATCCACAAAAGAGAAGCCAAGTTCAAGAAATAAAACCAAATCCTCATGGGCAAGTGGGTTGCGCAAGGGTGGATGATGATTGGGTTGGATTGTGCCAGGATTAGATGGCGCTGGGTTCAAGTACGCCAGGTCGGATGGCGCAGGGGTGAAGTGCGCCATGGGAACATGGGAGCAGGGCCGATGGCGCAGGGACCAATGGCACACGGTCGAGTGCGCATGGGCCGATGGCGCACAGCCGAGGGCGCACGGCCAAGGGCGCATGGGCCGATGGCGCACAGTCGAGGGCGCACGACCAAGGGCGCATGGGCTGATGGCGCACAGCCGAGGGCGCATGGGCCAATGGCACTGGGGTAAGTGGTGCAGGGGGAGGGGTGCGCAGTTCGCCAAGGGGCAAGCTGCGCAGGTCAGTACTGCGCTAAAGAGCGCTGGCCGAGGGGGATGCACGGTTCAGTACTGCGCTAAAGAGCGCAGACTGAGGTCTTCTTCTCCAGGCCGAGAGGAACACCTCAAGAACACCAAAGTTCAAATCTTCATATCTTGGTCAAATCAAAACCAAATCTAGATTTTCAAAGTTATAACCTGAGTAAAATTGAATTCTCTTCCACATGGAAGCATCAAAACAAGCAAAAATCAAAGTTTAATAGATCAAAACCAAGAATTTCTGAAAATGGTTAAAACCTAGATCTAGAAAAATAGAAGCTCCAAATCACAAAATGCCAAGTTCTAATATTGTTCACCATGGCCTAATCTAACGAATAGACAAATAAAATAGGCTTCTCATGTGGTGGCAAGGTGCACTTGCCTATGGAAGGAGAGTTGTGTGGAGGAAGGAAGAAGAAGAAGATGGAGAAATTAATGGAAGAGTAATGAGGAGAGAGAGAAAGTTAGGTAGAATTTAATGGGGGTGGTTGTGGTGGAATGAAGGTGGAGTATAGGTTAAAGTGTTCCTCTTGGGTTAAAATCAAACCAACTCAAACTAAACCAATTAAAACTGAGCCGAGCCGAAACCCAAAATACGAGAAAATCCAAAATTCCACAAGTCCAAAAAAATAAAAATATCTGCCAAAATCCAATTACGAGCATGAATACGAAATACGAGAAACGGGGGTGACAGAAGGGGGGCCCTCGGCCTACACCCCAGCAAAGGGGCGGCTAGGTAGCTTAGTAACAGTTAGAGAAGGAAAGAAAAGAAAAAGAAAAAGAAAATAAAATAATATATACCCACCCACCCACCCACTTAAAGTGGGCGGGCCCCACCAACTTAAAGTGGACGGGCCCCACCCAATTCCTATGCAGTAATCTAACGAGTATAACTCACCAACCCTTGGGATGTATTAATTCAAAATCTATTAGTATTAGGTTTTGTTAGAAGTTGTTATAAATACATCTTCTTCCACAAACCTCAAAACCCTAAACTTCCAAAATGAAAGTTGCGGCTGATCATACCCTCTTCGCCTACGAGTTCGTTGCACCAGCGACGGAGTTTTGTGTGCAATGAACGGAGCATCGGAAGTCAGCCCCTCGTCACCCACGGAGCAGTTTTCCCACTGAAGGTACCCTACTTCCCTACGACGTAAATTTTTATTCGTAGCACCAATTTTTGATCTGTAAGATTTTCTTGAAAGTAGACTTGACCCTCTTCGAGATCCTCCAGGTTGATTTTGAAACAATCCACCGACTTGCTCGAAAAATTGAGACGAATTTGAAGAAAAACCTATTTTCTGTAATACTAAAAAACTGTTTTAAAATGACAACTTATCGGCCAATTTTCTTGCTGTACAGTAAAGAATTTTAGAAGCAAATTGAAAACAGTAAAAGACAATATAACCGAGATTGCAACGCATCTTCTGGATCGTCGTTTCGATTAACGTGTAAAAAGTAAATTGATGTTGAAGTTGGAGAAAAACCTGTGTTAATTTATATAAAATTTTTGAATTTTTCTCGATACGGCGTGCGCCCCAACAAACCGGGTGACGTGGTTACGCACTATACGCATCGAAAGGCGTATGGACGTTGCTGACGTGTGGGAACTGACGGAACTCAGTTTCGTTGTGTGTGCGCGACGAAATCAGTCCGTATCCGTCAAGATACTCCTGTATCGCCAATTTGTAAACTTCGTCCTAACTTCGTGTACAGTCATCGATTCGAGATAAAACTTGCGCCAATAGGTTCGAATCAAAATTTTGGTCCTGTGTGCCAAGTTTGGTTTGATTCTGAGAAGGTCGAATCGGAACCCCTTTTTGGCGGGCCCGCGACCCACTCAAACGGACAATTTTGTACACGGCTCATCGGAATCCAAAACGGGACATACCATTGAGTTCCTCTTCTCAAACTGAATCCATAAATATATAGTTTGATGACTTTATAGACCATAGACTTTGGCACGCATTTCGGTACAAAGCGGGTCCAACTGCGGACATCGTTTTAACCCGAAATTACGATTTACCCCTGTTCCAGAATTAGACTTTTGGACAGGCATTTCCTAGGTTTATCTTTTACATCGAGTACGTTTTTGATGTTTGTTTCAGCGTTCGAAGTTGTTTGGAGATTGTGACGTTTCTTGGCTGATATTATGATTTTTGAGACTTGCCACTTTGCACCATCAGACAAGATACCTTGCCACCTTACTCTGTGATTATTATATTCTTATTTTCAATTGTTATTTTTAGCATTTCTTATTTCTTGATATTTAAACTGTGCGTCCAAGTCACACTTGGGTGCAAGCGACTCTATCGGTCATTTTTCTCGTTTTATTTATTTCTCTTGTATTGACTTAGTCTAGTGACCACCCATTGATGTTGACGTATTGGTATATCTCATACGGCCTTGACACTTGCTTTATCACGTGATGTGAGTCACATGTAGGATACGTATCCGCGTAGTCGGCTGGCCACCGATACGTATGGAGCGTACGACGGATAGGAGTAACTGCCAATAGAATTGCATGCTAGAAGACTTGGTGGTTACTAGAGGTATATGTCAATCATGCAGATGATGATATTAGGCATTGGGTGGGGAGAACAATACCTGACGTATGGGCTTCGATTGCACTTCCCTTGTAACCCAGAAGCTCCGCTGGAGATACGGGTATGTTTAGCCTCTCAGGTTGGCCGCTGTCGTTCTTGGAACGTCATGCACTTGGTCACTGGTGCCCAAGAGGGGACTATACCGGATCCTATATTCAGCCAGGGCTCATGCGTCGAAGGATTGTATCTCAACTGCATATTCACAGTAGAACGATCAGGAACCCGATTGCATGCATCATTTTTCCTTCTTATTATATTATCACAGTTTATATTGGCATGGTGTTTTCTTGTATCTTGCTACGTCCCTCTGGGGACATGGTTATCTCTCCAGGTTTAGACAATTTTCCACAGGAGTACGGAGCGGCGTTGGAGCTATCCTACATAGACGACGAGACAGGCCCTACTGATTTCTAGTCTTTCTTTATTGAGACATTAGTGGACATTATTTTTACATCTCTTTTCTTTCTATTTTGCGGAGGTTGGACTCCAATCTTGTGAGACTATTTTTCTAGCTGTTTGGAGTGAGCATGTTCATCTGGCTATCTTTTGATACTCTTATTTATTTATTTGGACTCTATTATCTTATGTGTTGAGCTGTGATGAGATTAGATTATATTATTCTGGCCTGTAATTATTTTATTTACAGCGTATGTGCATATATGAGGATTTCATATATTGGAGTATTCTTCGTACATGTGCAGCTTGCATGTTCACGTGCTTGGTCCTATGTATTTTGGGACTGGGGCGTTACAATTTGCAAAAAACACAAAATATAATAGTTGTAGCCCTGTGTCTTAGCTTTCCAAATCTTTTTGAATCACCTTCATTGCTTTCAGGATGAGAAAGTTATGCTCATTTTGATAAAAGATGTCAAAACTGTCCAGAATTGCAATTTAGCTCAATTTTGCACATAGTGTCTCCAATTGCATCCTAAAGCAAAATATAAATATAATGAGTACCTGTAGTCACAAAATGGGCATAAAATGGTGAACATTAAGTGATAAAAATATAACATTTTATGTTCTCATGAAATACCCCCACTCTTAACTTTTGTTCGTCCTAGGACAAAAACTCTTATTTATTTATTTTTTTCAAAACAAAAATTAAGGTTGTAATGTCATAAATAAAGAATAACCATGCTCTTCAAACTCATAACATATCATGAAAATATATTCTTAAACAACTTCTAATTACTTAGTAAGTAATTTTATTTGAAGATGGAGTAAACTAAATTGGTAGACCCTCACACGAATAAACACTCAACTCTCATATATTTGAAGGGTATGTGTATCACTCAAATTTATTCCAAGAAAAATGATCTACCATAAGCTTGCATATCTTCTCATTCTCCACCACTTGGGACACATGCATAACACAAATCATAAGGACTTTATTGGGTTGTAATGGGGCTTAGGATCAAGGTAGGATATATTTGGGAGTGTAGCTAAAAAGCCATCAAAACTAGTGGAGCAAAAATAATTTAACTCAATCTCGAATGTATAAAATATGTAAAACTAATCACCCCATTTAGCTTCTTCAAATTGACCTTAAAGCATTCAACAT
Organism: Iris pallida; assembly: GCA_029216955.1. Taxonomy (NCBI): domain Eukaryota; kingdom Viridiplantae; phylum Streptophyta; class Magnoliopsida; order Asparagales; family Iridaceae; genus Iris; species Iris pallida. The sequence continues at coordinate 13,231,357 of JANAVB010044620.1, read as the reverse complement.
ACCCCTTTATTGGAATTGGAGGAAGAATTATGAAAATGAATATCAAAAGTAATTTCCTCCATCACTTTTTTTTCATTACTTCTTTCTTTCTTTCTTTTTTCTCATCATCTTTTTTTCATTTTCTTTTTTCATTTTCATTTTTTTTTTTTGCTTTTTTTCATTTTTTTCATGATGGAACTCAAGAATTTGTGAATAAAAATATGTAGCCAAACTAGAAATTCAGATACCCCCACACTTATTTTTATACACCCATACGTATCATAAAGCTCCACTAGTCTTCTGGCCTGGGTAAGGATTTTTTTTTTTCAAGTTAAAGCTTGTAATATGGGTTCACAAAAATAGAAGCAATAAGGCTCAAAGGGTTTCAACCAAAGAAAAAATAATTTTAGGGTAGGCTATTTGGCTTATGTAGCGTATAACAAAGATGGCCTTAATCATATTCATGTATGCATGTGCCGATGTGACCTCGAAGAGAATCTAAGCAAGTTCTAGAGAAACAAGTCCATGGAAGAATGTCTCTCATCAAAGAAAATAGTGAGACTGATGTATCAGTCTAAAGGCTCAAAATCTAACCGGCTTTTGTCTACCAAATTTAGTCACAACCATCGTCAAGGAAAATAACTATACTAATTAATTCTAAGTTGAAAAGAGTATTTATTCAATAATGTTATGAATTTTTAAACTTAGTTAAATCTTCCTCATGACATATACAACCAAAAATTATTGAAAATCACAAAAAAAAACAAAACTTTTTTTTGAAAATAAAAAAAAATAAAACTTTATTGAAAACCACAAAAACATAAAGTAAAAACTCTTTTTTTGAAACATAAAAAAAACTGAAAGTGCTTAAAATAATTTAAATCCGCTCCCCTACATTTAAACTGACATTGTCCCAATGTAAGGCTAAATGCAAAGAAAAGAAAAAATAAACAAAAAAATTGCAAGAATAAGAACAAACTCCTCTTGGGTTGCCTATGTTTATAGTCGTGGAGGTGTCGTCCTTCAATTGGTATTAGTTGGATCCTCAAGGTTCAATTCATCCACATTCTCCACTTTGAAACCTTCACAGAAAAGCTTGAGCCTTTGGCCATTTACCTTGAACACTTTAGATGTTGCTAAACTTTGAATTTCAACTGCACCATGATTAAAAACATTAGTAACAACAAAAGGTCCAATCCAACGAGAAAGTAATTTACCCGGAAACAGATGAAGTCGTGACTAGTATAGAAGGACTTTTTGACCAACTTGAAACTCCTTCCTAGAGATCATCTTGTCATGAAAAGCCTTCATTTTCTCTTTGTAAATTCGAGCATTCTCATAGGAGTCATTGCGAATTTCCTCCAGCTCTTGTAGTTGTAACTTCCTATGTTCTCCATTTTTATATGCCTTCATATTGAGACTCTTGATAGCCCAATAAGCCTTGTGTTGTAACTCAATGGGAAGATGGCACGGTTTCCCAAATACCAACCGATATGGTGACATACCGATAGGTGTCTTATAAGCAGTTCTATAGGCCCACAAAGCATCATCCAAGCGTAAACTCCAATCTTTTCTACTCGGATTGACCGTCTTCTCAATGATGGACTTGATCTCTCTATTTGCTACCTCCACTTGCCCACTCGTTTGTGGATGGTAGGCAGTTGACACCTTGTGGGTCACATGGTACTTTTTTAGCAAAGACTCGACGGTTCGATTGCAAAAGTGAGTACCTCGATCACTTATTAAGGCTCTCGAAATCCCAAACCTGGAGAATATGTTGGACTTGATAAAATCTGAAACAACTTTAGAATAATTAGTCCTGGTAGCATTAGCTTCTACCCACTTTGATACATAATCAACAACAAGCAAAATATAAACATAACCAAAAGATACAAGGAACGGTCCCATAAAATCGATGCCCCAAACATCAAAAACTTCATAAAATAATATAGGATTTTGTGGCATTTCATTCCTTTGAGATATATTACCTGTCTTTTGGCAATTATTGCATGTTTTACAGAAAGAATATGAATAACGAAATAAAGACGGCCAATAGAAACCACATTCTAATACTTTTCTTGCCGTCCTCTTAGCTCCAAAATGTCCTCCACATGCATAAGAATAAAAAAAAGGTGAGAATTGAAATAATTTCATTTTTATGTACGCACCTTCTTATTATTTGATCTACACAATGCTTCCACATTTATGGGTTATCCCACACATAGTATTTGGCATCACTTTTAAGCTTATCTCTTTGAGCCTTTGACAAACCATGAGGAAACATATTAGTAACCAAATAATTTACAATATTTGCATACCAGGGTAATGTCGTAATTGTAGCAAACAATTGCTCATCGGAGAACGATTCTTGCAGACGAAGTTCATCCTCCCCATGAAATAAACGACTTAAATGATCTGCAACATGATTTTCTTTTCCTCTTTTATCTTTGATCTCTAAATCAAATTCACTCAAGAGAAGTATCCATCGGATTAACCTTGGTTTTGCCTCTTTCTTCGTCATCAAATAACGAAGAGCTGCATGATCAAAATAGACAATAATTTTAGTACCAAGCAAATAAGATCTAAATTTTTCTAAAGCAAAAACAACAGCTAAAAGCTCTTTTTCAGTAGTAGAGTAATTTCTCTGAGCATCATTCAATGTTCTTGAAGCATAATAAATTGCGTGAGATGCTATTTCCATCCTTTGACCCAATACAGCGCCGATTGCATAATCACTTGCATCACACATTATCTCAAAAGGCATATTCCAGTCAGGGGGCTGGATAACTGGGGTAGAAGTCAATAGTTTCTTTAGTGTATCAAATACCTTTTTACATGCCTCATCGAATTCAAATGCTACATCCTTTTGTAGCAACTTGCATAAGGGTAACGCTATTTTGGAGAATTCTTTGATGAATCTTCAATAAAAACCTGCATGTCCAAGAAAAGAACGAACTTCCCGCAGACTAGTAGGATAAGGTAAAGATTGAATAATATCAATTTTGGCTTTATCTACCTCAATTCCCTTAGATGAAACAATATGACCCAAAACTATACCTTGTTCAACCATAAAATGACATTTTTCTGAGTTTAACACAAGATTAGTTTCTACACATCTTTGGAGAATAAGTGTAAGGTTATGCAAGCACTTATCAAAAGAGTCTCCATAAACTGTGAAATCATCCATAAATACTTCTATAATATGCTCAACATATTCTGAAAAATGCTAACCATACACCTTTGGAAAGTGGCCGGGGCATTACAAAGACCAAATGGCGTGCGACGATATGCAAAAGTTCCAAACGGACATGTAAAAGTTGTCTTTTCTTGATCTTTCGGAGCAATTGGAATTTGAAAATAACCTGAATAACCATCAAGAAAACAATAGTAAGTATGACCAGCTAACCTTTCAAGCATTTGATCAATAAAAGGTAATGGAAAGTGGTCCTTGCGAGTTTCAGCATTAGCTCATCATTTTTATTCTTTACGACAGTTATTTCGGTCTTTTTAGGAACCACTTGCTCCGGACTAACCCACTGGCTATCTGAAATAGGATAGATCACTCCAACTTCGAGAAGTTTTAGGATCTTCTTTTTTACTACCTCCATCATGGGTGGGTTTAATCTTCTTTGCGGTTGTCGGAATGGTTTTGCTCCTTCCTCAAGTAAGATGCGATGCATGCATATAGATGGACTAATTCCTTTTATATCAGCAATCGTCCAACCGATAGCCGTCTTGTGCTCCTTAAGGACATGACAAGCTTTTCTTCTTGTGTTGTATTAAGTTTATTAGAGATGATCACTGGTAATGTTTATCCATCTCCAAGAAAAACATACTTGAGGTGACTAGGAAGAGGCTTCAAGTCTGGAACAGGGGCCTGCAAAATAGAGGGTGAAGGTCTCTTGTTAGAAATTGATAAGGAAATAGAAGGAAAGTTACCTGACGGTTGTATTTTTGGACAATCATTCAATGCTGCAACAGTTTCCTGCAAATTAGTACTCAGAGCTAACCCCTTATGCTCTTTTTCGAGATGCTCACTAATGGTAACTTCTAACATCAAGTTCAAAAATATCATGTGCTAAAGAATCAACCACATCAATAGAATAAACAGTATTATCATCATCAGGATATTTCATGGCATCATAAATATTAAATTTAATAATTTCACCATCAAATTCCAAAGTAAGTATGCCACTATGCACATCTATCTTAGTCTTGGATATCTTTAAAAATGGTCTTCCTAACAAAATAGGAGCAGTTTGGACACCATTTTCCATATCAAGCACATAAAAATTAGCAGGAAAAACCAAATTATTAATTTGTACATGAACATCCTCAATTAATCCCTTGGAATAGGCATTAGATCTATCAGCCAATTGAATTACAACACCAGTTTTATCCAGTGGTCCAAGATTTAGAGATTCATATATAGAAAATGGCATGACGTTGAAAGAAGCTCCTAAATCTAACATGGCTTTCTCATATTTATTGTTACCTATCTTACAAGGGATAGTAAACATTCCTGGGTCTTTGTATTTTGTAGGGAGTTTTCTTTGAATTACTGCAGAAACACTCTCCCCTACTTTCACTTTTTTATATTCTTTAAGTTTTTGTTTCCTTTTTATTGTACACAATTCTTTTAAAAATTTAGCATAACGAGGTACTTGTTTGATAGCATCTAAAAGTGGAATATTTACCTCATATTTACGAAAAGTCTCATATAACTCATTATTCTGTTCAATTTTTCTAGATTCTGCTAAAGCTTGAGGAAAAGGAGGTACTGGTTTATAATCAGAAAGATGTGGAAACTTACAATTGGGTACCTCATCATCGTTGGGGAAGTTCGTGTCTGCAACGGTTGTTTTCTCTTCCTCTTGTTTTGACGATGTAGGTGCTTCTTTTACTTGAATGTCAACCTCTTTACCACTTCTCAAAACGATTGCACTTGTATTTTCTTTCAGATTTATTATCGTTTGAGATGGTAGCTTCCCTGAATTTTGTGCCTCCAACTTATTAATTGTTGTAGCCATTTGGCTCATTTGATTGTCCAAGCTTTGAATATTGGCCCTTGTCTCCTGAATACTGGCCCTTGTCTCCTGTTGAAATTGTAAGGTATTAGTGGCAAGAGACTTAACAATTTCTTCTAAAGATATACCAGAGTTAGAAGTTTGGCTTAGTTGTTGTTTAGGGGGATATGGCTGCTTGTATTGTTGGTAACTTGGCCGATTTTGATTGACGGGCTGATTTGATTGTGGATTCCTATAGTTAAAATTGGGATGATCTCTTCATCCTGGATTGTATGTGTTTGAGTAGGGATCATACTTCCTTTGTGGTTGTCCAGAAAAACTACCTACCACGTTCACTTGCTCATTGGGCTCCTCTTGAAGAGTTGGGCATATGTCAGTTGGATGCCCCGTTATTGAACATATCCCACAAGCCTTCGCCGTTTGTATGTTACCTACAGCCATTTGACGAACAAGAGAAGTTAAACTAGCAATTTGTTGTTCTAGGGAAGAAATATTTACCTCGTTGGCGTGTTTAGATGGAAGATCTAGCCTAGTGACAAATTGTTGAGAATTGGTCGCCATATTTGCAATTAAATTTTTTGCAGCCTCAGGAGTTTTATCTACCAAAGCTCCTCCACTAGCAGCATCTATCATGCTTCTATTATTTGATAGAAGGCCTTCATAGAAGTATTGAATAAGTAGTTGCTCACTAATTTGATGATGGGGACAGCTTGCACAATTTTTTTTGAAACGTTCCCACTACTCGTGGAGAGATTCTGTATTGTGTTGCCTTACCCCACAAATTTCTTTTCATATATTGGCCGCCCTTGAAGATGGAAAGTACTTTTCTAGGAACAATCTTTTCATCTCGTTCCATGTGACAATACTTCCGGAGGGTAGGTAGTAGAGCCAATCCTTAGCCGAATCCCTTAAAGAATATGGAAAGGCTCTTAATTTAATTTGCTCTTCAGTCACCCCCGTTGGCTTCATACTTGTGCAAACCACATGAAGCTCCTTTAGATGCTTGTGAGGGTCTTCACCTGCAAGACCATGAAAAGTTGGCAATAAATATATATGTCCAGATTTTAATTCAAAAGTAGTAGTAGCATCTAAAGTAGGAAACGTTATGCATAAAGGGTGTTGATTCAAATCTGGGGCAGCGAGTTCTTTCAAAGTTCTATTTGCAGCCATGACTCCTTCTTCAGGATTAGAATTGCAAGAGAATACGAAATCCGGAGCGACGTTGTTCTCGTTAGATTCTCTTTGAGTTTCCTTCCTTAAACTGCACAAAGTTCTTTCTATTTCTGGATCGGTCTAAAAATTACCTTGATTAGAAGATCGAGTCACAACCATAAACAATAAAGAACAATATAAAAAGCAATTCAAAAAAATGAGAATGATAACTAATAATTTTTTTTCTTTTCCTTTTTTTTTGTAAATGAATAAAAATATAATTAATTACAAAAAAAGTAAAGATCACAAAAAGCACAAAAATTAACTAAGATTACTCCCCAGCAATGGCGCTAAAATTTGGTGTGATGTCGTATGCACCCAAAAATAAAACTTTTACTCTTAAAATGATTTGTAGAAGTGAGAGTAAGGATCGATCCCACGGAGAGTAATTAGTTTAGATTTGTGTTATGTGAACAAGGAGGGGGAAGAGTCTTGAATATGATAATAGATAATTTAAGAAGAACTAAAAATAGTTAAAGTCAATCAAAGGAACAAATATTGGTCTCAGTGAACATTTACCATTGGAAATCATAAAATTGATCGTTGACGCAAGCATAAATTAAATCATACTTTGAATATTTACCGTTGGAAGTATCTTCCTATCTCTCTTAGGCTTATTTAATCAGATACAAGCGACCTAATTAACTTTACTTACTAAATAATTTAAGATAAGTGCTATAGATTTAATCTAGCAATTTCTTAAAGAACAAAGAGATCGATAAAGCAAAACAATACAAGCACAAGCGGTTGCAATTAATTTTGTCAAACATTTTTCTCCTAAGATCTAATAAAACAAAGCAGTTTATTAAAGCTTGGTTGCTTCAAAAATTAGAAACATCAAACTATTACGGATTTGATATATAATTTAGCGGTAGATCGAAATGAATAATAAACTAGTAGGTCTCCTAGTAATTAAACAAAACAATCATGAAAGTTGGCATAGAAAAACATTCAATATTCAAAGTATAACTCAAATATATAAAACAATTTAGATCTCACAAGTTTACTGATTCCAAGGCTTCCGTACACTTCGACCAACAAGGCTTTTAGCCGCACATGTTCGTCAAAACTTCGGAAGAAAAGTTGGAGAAAAAGAAGAAGAGTTGTGTTGTGTGTTTTCTTCTCATGATTTCTATCCCCTTTTATACACCATAAATTAGTTATTTCGATCCCAAATTATCTCCCCATATATCCTCTAAAAGTTACAACTTCTCAAACCAAATAGACTAAGTCATAGAACAAGTAGAAAAATGGTTATTTTGGTTCCTATTTTTGTTTACAGCATCTTTGATCTAACTTAAAGTCTGATTTTGTCCATGATGCAGCTTGATTTACAAAAAAACACAAAATATAATAGTTGTAGCCATGTGTCTTAGCTTTCCAAATCTTTTTGAATCACCTCCATTGCCTTTAGGATGAGAAAGTTATGCTCATTTTGGTAAAAGGTGTCAAAACTGTCCAGAATTGTAATTTAGCTCCATTTTGCACATGGTGTCTCCAACTGCATCCTAAAGCAAAATATAAATATAATGAGTACCTGTAGTCATATAATGGTGAATATTATGTGATAAAAATATAACATTTTATGTTCTCATCAAAACCACATAGCTAACAAGGCACACAAACTTAGTTATATAATATACATTACATATATATCACATATATCCTTATCCATATAGTACCACCCTAACACATACATATATATATCATATATCAAGTATATACATATCCTCACTATTAACCCTAACCTATATCTGTATGCTCTTATAATATATATAGATACTATATAACCCAAAAATATATATACCTATCTATATAACCCTTCCACAATCTAACATCACCTACTCAAACTCAAACACTTGGACACTAACCCATTAACACTAGGATACCATATCAACCTTGGTCATATGGTAAACTAATCATTTACCTTGAAGGTAAAGGTAATTCATATTTACGTTAAGATACTAACTTGGTATCATGAGATACAAAGATATCCCTCAAATGTCTAATTAACAAACTATACATCTTAACTAATATCTAACATATAACCTATAGAGACTAATTTGCAAACATAGCAATATCTAGAACTAACATAACCTACTAACATATCAATATCTAACATACTAGATATCTAACATCAAACTATCTAACAACATATCAAATATCTAACAAAATACTAACCTCTACTATCTAACTAACACTCATACTAACAAATATAACTTACACTAACAATAACAAACTCTAATATATCTAACCCTTTACTAACCAACATCTAACAAACATACTAACATATATAACTTACACTAACATATAATAACTCTAACATATCTAACCCTCTACTAACCAACATCTAACAAACATACTAACATATGGGTATCCAAATGAAAATTATTCTAACCATCCTAACTAACATCAATCCATCCTCTAACATGTCTAAAACTGAAATTAAAACACAATTAAACCTATTAGACATTAAAGCAAACACATGAGGTGTCCTAATTCGAGATCTAATAAGTAGGACACAAGACACAATTCTAACTTGCTCTAGAGAGCTCCAAATGATCTCAAACTTGAATCTAAAGGGGTACGTGCATGGGGGTGGATCCTATGGATTCAAAACTAACTAATATGTATAGAAAATCAATTTAGAGGTTGGTTTTACCTATTGGGAGTGGAATCCCAATGATAGTCCCAAGGACACGACTCCGACACGAAGATCTTCCAAAAAGGACACTCCTCCTTGCACTTTTCTCCAAATCTTTGCTAGCATCCTCCCTTGGTAGTATGAGAAGGTTGGATGGAAGTTTTGGTGGAGGGATGTAAGGATTTGGAGATCAAATCAAAGAGGGAAGCTCTCTAATTTGGAGAATAACATTTTATGAAGGAAAAGAGGCAAGATAGAATAAAATAAAAGGAAAGGAGGCTAACCTACCTATAGTGGCTGCCATTAAACCCTAATTGGGCCTTGGGGGAAAGCCCAATAAGGCCTCAACTAGTCCACTTGGTTAATTTTAAGTTAGGTTCAAGTTTGGGATCAAAAGGGTTAAATTTAAGCCTCTAACTTAACCAATCTAACAAGTAGGATTAGTCTAAACTTACTAACTTAATTAGTGGGGTTTGTGGGGCCATGACTAACTAATCTTGGGGTCCCATCTAGTGTCTAAGATACCCGGGTCACTAACACGAGTCGGAACGAAATGAAACTCAAACCCGAATAAACAAATCACGTAAAATCAATATTAAAATATAAAAATTCCCAAAATATTAAAATATAAAAATGACCAAAATTATAATACATCAATTCAATTATTATTAAAATAATCTAAAATTTACCAATTAATCAAAATCCTAAATAATTCAAAAGTCACAAAATGACCAAAATACCCTTAGCCTAAAAAGTTATAAATAGTCATTCTAATCACATGTTTAGGTCCCCATGGTCATGGTTACTCTCTAGGCTCAACAGTTCTAGGGTTCACAAGCTAACACATCAAAATTATAATTCATCAATTTTAAATAATATTAAATTAATTATAAATCTATTCTACTATATAATAGGAAAACATAGATGGTGAAACTTTTGAATTCCGAAAATATCCTTACATACTTATACTAATTAAAAATATTTCATTAATTTTAATAAGGACAACTTAGTAATTAGGAAGACTATCCTTTGGTCTTCCTAAAGAGTCTTCCTAAACTAATTAAGAAATGTTAAAATACGTGCAAGGCACGTGCACATATGCTAGTCCCCATAAATCATAAATCCTATTATTAAATAATAAACTTTTACAAAAGTTTAAAATTACTCTCATTTTAGAAAAGTGGGTGTTACAATATTGTTCACGGATTTGGTAAGATTACTTGCCTAGGCTATGCTCCAAGCCTAATCTTCTACTCCACTACCAAGAGGGGTACAAAACCACACTCTAAGCCTCAAGGCCAAGCCTTCCTAAGCACTTGAGGAAGAGAAATGAAAGTGAAGAAGGAAGGAAGAAAGAGTGAAAAGAGGATGGAAAGAGAAAGTAAAATGGTATATATAGAATGGGGAATTAATCTTGACCATCGGATGGTGATCCATGTCAAGATCTAGGTCAATCATAGCCATTCAAACAAAATCAAATATCCATTGGATAATAGAGTACATCTACACTATTCACAAAAATATCTAAATACTATTCGCGAAAATATCCGAAACACTATTCATGAGAATATCGAAAATACTATTCACAAAATATCTGAAATCGAAAATATCTAAATTGTAGAAAATCTGTCCGGACGTTATGTCGTTGGTATACACCAATATACTGGCGATATGCCGATCAAGGAGAAAACCTATAGTTTTAGAAAAAATTTAAAGCATTCCAAAAACCAAGAAAATATAAAATATACTGTAAAATACGTATCCGTATATAAATACCGATACTGTGAGACGTGTCTCACAACTCTCCCCTTCTTAGAAAAATTTCGTCCTCAAAATTTCCTAAAGAAAAAAAAAGCAAGCAAGAATCCAAGAAAACATGCTCTCATGATCAAGATAGAAAACTCATAAATCATGAAATCCAACTAGAGTAATGTACAAGAAAAATAAAAGAAATGTAAACACAGAGAAACAAAAGCATCATGTATTCCTACAATCACACTCAAACAAAAGGTAGAACATAGATATACGAATAAGTATACCTCACGAGTCAAACAGATACGGGTAACAAGCTCGGATATCATCCTCGCGCTTCTAAGTCGACTCGTTCGGTGAGAGATTATCCCAGAAAATGCAAACTAATCGGATAGTCCGGTTCTTGAGAATCTTCTCCCGTCGGTCCAAAATGGATACAGGCCTCTCCTCATATGATAGGTCAGTACCAACAACCAACTCGAAATGATCTAGGATATGGCTCAAATCCAAAATATTTCGACATAACTGAGATACGTGAAATACGTCATGTACCTCGCATAACGACGGTGGAAGAGCAAGGCGATATGATACATCCCCTACTCGCTCGAGAATATCGAACGGCACAATAAATCTAGGACTAAGCTTTTCCCGTATGCCAAACCTGATGACACCAAGGGTAGGCAAAATCCGAAGAAATTCGTATTTGCCGATAGAGAACTCAAGATTACGTCGATGCTGATCTGCCCAATGACGCTGTCGATCCTGAGCTACTCTGAGATGCTCTCGGACCTGCCTGACTACTCTAACTGACTGAGCAATCATCTCTGGACCAAGCATCTGCCTCTCTCCAATGTCATGCTAGGGGTAACCTACATCTCATACCATACAAAGCCTCGAAAAGTGTCATCTGAATGTTTGGCTGGAAGCTTTTGTTGTAAGAGAACTCCATAAATGCAAGTGATCCTCCCAAGAACCACTTAAGTCAAGAGTGCATGATCGAAGCATATCCTCCAAGGTCTGAATCGTATGCTCTGATTGACCATCTGTTTGAGGATGGTATGCTGAAATGAAACTCAAACGGGTACCCAGACTGCTGAAGACTCTGCCAGAAATGAGAAGTAAATCTGGCATCCTGATCTGAGACTATGCTAACTAGCACCCTATACAATCTGACAATCTGCCTCATGTACAAGTTGGCCAACTGCTCTATAAACTGACCAATTTTGAAAGATAGAAAGTGGGCAACCTTCGTGAGTCGATCCACTACATCCCAAATGGCATCTCTACCAGTCGAGGTTCTAGGAAGACCAGTCACGAAGTCCATAGTAATATGATCCCACTTCCACTCCGGAATCGCTGAAGGCTGAAGAAGTTCGGCCGGTCTCTGGTGCTTAGTCTTGACCTGCTGGCAAACTAAGCATCGAGAGACAAACTGAGCTATCTCCCTCTTCATACCATTCTACCAGAAATATTGACGAATATCTCGGTACATCTTCGTCCCTCCTGGATGAACAGAAAACTAAGAACTGTGGGCCTCCAACATAATCTCCTGTCGAATATCTCCACTCGGCACACAAAGACGACTCCCAAATTGGAGTGTCCCATCCTCATGGATGCACAACTCTGCTCTGCGCCCTGCCACACACTCTGCTCTGAGTTACTGAAACCTGGCATCCCCTGACCGAGCTGCTCTGATCGTCTCCACAATGGTAGACTGAACCTGCAAGCATGCTATCATAGCTGTCTCACCAGTTAGCACTACCTTAATGCCCATCTCTTGTAGATCCTCCCGAAGGTGACACTGCTCCGTCAAAAAAATAGACTCCGGGTCTTTTGCTCAAAGCGTCTGCAACGATGTTTGTCTTCTCGAGAAGATACTAAAGATCAACATCATAATCCTTCAGAAACTCAAACCACCTCCTCTGCCACATTTCAGATCCCTCTGGGTGAACACATACCTCAAGCTCTTATGGTCAATAAAAATCTCCACTCGATCACCATACAGATAATGCCTCCAGAGCTTGAGGGCAAACACAACTGCGACCAACACAAGATCGTGCATCGGATAGATCTTCTTATGGTCTTGAAGCTGCCAAGATGCATAAGCTATCACTCGACCATGCTGCATAAGGACACAACCAAGTCCCTAGCCTGACGCATTATAATACATCATGAACCCACTTGGTCCGACGGGTAATGTCAGAATAGGAGCTAAAATCAAACTCTGCTTGAGTTTCTCAAAAGAAACCTGACAAGCATCTGACCACTGAAATCACACAACCATACAAGTCAGCCGTGTCAAGGGTACAGAGATCCTAGTAAAGTCTACCACAAATCATCTGTAGTAGCCTGCTAATCCCAGAAAGCTGCATACATCTGAAGCTGTACGAGGTACTGGCCAACACTCGATAACCTCTACCTTCTTAAGGTCTACCTCAATACCATATCTGGTAATAATGTGACCCAAGAAAGAGAATCGTTCGAGCTTGAAACCGCACTTGCTGAACTTCGTGTAAAGCTGATGGTCCCGAAGAATCTGAAGAAGCACACGAAGATGCTGCTCTTGCTCTGCCTCAGTCTGACTATAGACCAAGATATCATCAATAAATACTACTACAAACTGGTCTAAGTAGGACATAAAGATACGATTCATGAGATCCATAAAGATTGCTGGCGCTTTGGTCGCTCCGAAAGGCATAACAAGGAACTCCCAATGGCCATATCGAGATCTAAATACCGTCTTAGGTATATCCTGTTCTCTGACTCTAATCTGATAGTACCAAACCGCAAATCGATCTTCAAAAACATAGCTGCTCCACTAAGCTGGTCGAACAAGTCATCTATCCAGAGCGAGGGATACTTGTTCTTTACGGTCACCGCGTTAAGCCGACGATAGACAATAACCATATGCGATGAAACATCCTTCTTCATCACAAGGAGGGCTGGAGATCCCCAATATGGACACACATAAAAAAAAGAAAAAAATGTTATCTTTTCTTTTATTGGCGCAAGGCACCACAAATCGAATACGTCTGAGAGATCCTGCACTGAGGATCCCCGAGTATAAAAAAGAATTCTGGAGAATGGAATGATGGAGATCGAACGACAGTTGCTCCTTTACTTCGTTGACACTCCGATTACAAAAGTGGGAGAAAACTTAAGAAAATTGCTAACTCTCGGCTCACTAGCAAGAAGTACAGCAATTTAGCTCTTGAAAATGCTCTCTGTTCTCTGTGTTGAAGGGGGATGAGACCCCCCTTTTATAGTCGTTCTTGAGCTGAAACGATGTTATGCGCCCACAAGAGAAAATACGCTGATTCTTATGTGGGCGCATAGTCCTGCTTTGGGCGCATAAGATGTAGGCGTATACAGGCTGCGAGATCGTGGGTTGGTCGTGGTGTTGATATAGCCGCATGCTTCGTTGTACGACTGCTCGTGGAGACTGATGTGGCCATGCGCTTCGGTGCACATTTTGATCATGGCTTTAACTGAGTCAGGCTTGGGCGCATAGCCATGTCTCAGGCTATGCGCCCTCCTTTCGAGGAAGCTAGTCTTGGACGCATGGAGCTACAATTAAGTGGGCGCATGGAGCCTCATTGAGTGGGCGCATGAAGCTTCATTGAGAGGGCACATGGAGCTTCATTGAGTGGGCGCATGGAGTTACACTGACTTGGGCGCATGGAGCTATAATTGCTAAAAAAAATTATGCTTCTACAGAACCCCCTTCAAAGTTTTTGACACTTGAACAAGTTCAAAATACTTTGAAAGAAGCATGGATCGTCTTCTAGCGAGGCAATGGGCGCATGGCACGACCCTCTCCTTTGGGCGTATAGTATTTGGCCAGCCTGTCAGGGAAATACGACTGTTGAAATTTTCCTTGAAATTCGATCTGACAGATTCATCGGAACAGAATTTGAAGCGGTCCATCCTTTATGCGTCGTCCACGTCAGCGAAAGACAGTCGTATAGTATGCAGAGAGCTGATCCTTCATGTGGGCGCATAGGCTGCAGCGGGCACATACGCCACATTGGGCGCATACAGTATGTGGGCGCATTGGAAGTGGCCCGTGCCTATAAATAGACCCTGGGGGAGAGAGAAAATTTTATTATTCCTTTCTCTGTGAATTTTTCAGAAAAAGCTTCGTCTTCTTTCTATGAGAATCATGTCTCCCAAGGCTGCCAAGAGATCCGCGAAGGGCAAGGGGGCTGCGTCGAGTGGCTCTCCTCCTGCGGCAGAGTCCTCGGCAGTCCAGGACCCGATTTTAGGTGAGGACATGCTTCAAAAAATAAAGTATCGAGCGTTATTTTACGACACTCGGACTTCTCTTCTGCCTGGGCCCTTGCATCTATGGCAACATACTTCTGTGAGCATTATTATGCGCCCACAGAAGTCATACGCCAACACTGTGGTGTGCTATGTGCCCGCGTGTTGTCATGTTATGCGCCATTTGAGCTGTGGCATATTTATGTGCTCACTTACTGTCTGTGTGTTATGCGCCAATATGTCTCGTTTTGGGCACATATCCATTTGAACGCATATCTATTTGGGCACATAGCCTTTTGGGTGCATAGAAACCTTTCAGAATATAGTTTTTTCTGCGATCATCTGGATCTGACTGTCTTTCTGCCCTTGTAGTGAACATGTTTGTCCCAGAGTTTGACGGAATTCCTTTCGGCTCTGCTTACCAGACCCTTGATACCAGTCCCATAACAAATATGATCGGTGCGGTTAAAGCCAAGATTGATCAAAATCAGCCTACGGAGCGAACCCTCTCCATACTTGAGCAGGATAAGTCCTTCTTGAGGTACATGATAAATATCGAAAAGTTCATGGGTAGAGGGGCACGTCGATTCAAGAAGCCATATTTCCTGTTTGGTGATTGTATAGGTTTTGAAGATGTCGAGACCATACGTTTGAGAATCCCCATAGTGATCAATCCGAAAAATCAGAGGATATGGCTACCATCGATGGAGCGCCATTATCCTTTGTCTGCTTTCACTGCCCTAGCTATGTGGCAACGGATGAAGTGGGAACCAACTCCTGAGCTTCCTGGAGTCATTTCTGGGAGAATACAGTTTGACTCAGGCGATCGGAGGAAAGACACTTTCAAATGTATCCGGGGTTCTGCGTCTTATTCTGCGAGGGGACTGTAACCTGGTGCCGTAGTGAACGACATTTCAGCTAACTTTCATCCTTATGCTGCTGACACACTTTGCTATTTGATAATAATGGAGGATGTGTCATATCCCGCAGGGAAAATATGGATGGAGGGCTGGAGGGATCCGTCTTTGTTTTGGAGCAATCTGACCGGCTGGATACTTTCTACTGATGAAGCCACCCTGAAGATTACTAGTCTTTACTATGCTATTAGGGCCACTTAATATGGTGTAAGGGTCAACTGGTCAATGTTTATCTCTTTGCCCGAGTTATATAACCTTCACACCCGTACCTTCTTTACTCCGGCTGGGAAGATAGGATTGGCTCTCCATGAGATGCAGGAAGTGTCAAAACTTCCATGGGGTACGGAGCCCTATGAAGAGTACGTGCCTTGTGATGAAGAACTCCGAGATCTGGAGAGAAATTTTTTTGGGATGGTTGATGTATACAAGGAATTGCTCTGCCACCTTCTTATCTGTCATAGGATTAATATGAAAGGAAGAACCGATGGGGCCAATCCCCATACGAGAGCCTGGACGGGCTATATCTTCGTCAAAGGAGAAGGAAAAGATCCGGCCTCCTCTTCAATCTTAAAACCCATGACCAAGTCCGATATAGAAGCTCGGATGGCAGATTATGAGACATCGGATACTGAGGATAGTGATAATCCTGAGTCTACGATTGGCTACTACTTTCGTCAGGCCGAACATCCGTTGTCGGAGAAAGCTGTACTGGCAGCTTTCTTAATGATATGGTTTCGTGACTGCGTAGTCCCTGGAGGTTCAGGGTCCATTGAGAGAATAAGCCGAGTTATGATACTTCCGGCTGTGAAGCTGGCGTTCGGTTACCATCTTGCACTACTTTACGCGATGGTTTCTGCCATTGGACGAGGTCTGCGAGACTTTGTCAGGGATACAGTGACTCCCGACGATAGGCCTTATTTTGCCCGAACTGAGCTTCCGTATCATTTTTATATGGGGTGGCTGCTACTATATTGTCCTTCCCTAATGAATGCTGGATTAGTGGCGGATTCTTTGGTGGGAGATGCCTTCCTTCGTAGATTTTGTGATGCAGATTGGACCGTCACCGACGTGCCTGCTTGTAGAAAGGCTTTAGGCTTCTTATAGAACTATGAGTTCTTCAGAGTATCTCCTCCATTTGGCAGCAGAAATGTAGGAGATGTTTTAGTAGATGAGGGGATTCATGCCACTAGTGCTGGGGCATTTCGCTGGCTTCAGTCTATTAGACCATCGTATCTGGTGCTCCAAGATAGGAATCATACCTATCTGTAGCCGTATCTGCCGAGTTGTTTTACGCGACAATTCGACTACAGTCAGCTCCTTCTGGGAAATGCTAGCTTGCATCTGGAGTTGATAGGCAGCTTGATTGATGGGGCGCATGCTTGGATGTACTACAACGCCGGGTGCACGGAGGTAACTTTCACTCTGCCCTTGGACAAGCCTGAGACCCATTTGTGCTATGTCGTCACCAAATTTTACGTTCAGATTAATACTTTCCATCCTCAGTATGATCGTGAACATAGCTTGATATTGGGGACTCGGTTTGGCCCTCTTCCTACGAAAAAGGCATCGAAGGGTCGTAAGAAGAAAAGTAATGTTCCCACCTCGCAACCAGCCGTAGCGCCACAGCCAGAAGCCATCTTTAGGGAGCCAACAGTGTCTCCAAAGGAGGATACAAAAGGTGATGATTCTTCTCTTCCTAATCCTCCTCAGAAGAGAAAGGCTGCAACTGAATTGGTCCAGGAGCCAACCTTAAAACGGAAGAAAAAAACTGTTGCCCAGAGGAGAGCTAAGGAAATGGGTGCTGGCTCGTCTCCCTTGAGGAGATCCTCCTGACAAACTGGAAGGGAAAGAAAGGCATCGCGGGCCGTTGATGGTCGAGAGGTAGATCTCTTCCTCGACTCCATAACCATTTTGGTCAAGCCTTTAGAAGCTTTCTCACCCTTGTGTTTGTCCTTTGCCTAGAACCCTAAATTTGAAGCTGAAGCTGGTACCTTTTTATCTGAGAAGGTGGACGGAACAATGGTGTCTCCTGTCCGCCCTCAGCCGATGGACGAAGGCGAATCTTCTTTGGTCGTAAGGGTTGAGCGGTAAGATCAGGACAGAGGCCCAGACCATAACGGCGAGCAGAAGATCAACTTTTCCTATGACATATCTGTGGGGGATATGTCTGCAATAGGGACTGCGATGAAGGAGCTGGATGAGAACCAAGTCCAATCGGCTCATTCTCTTGCGGGTATGTTTCCTTTGCGCCTTTCTTCAGATGGGATTTTCTGACTTTGATTTTGCGTGCTCCTTGTGAAGCTGACCACGACTGTATATTCCTTTGTAGACAAGGGAAAAGAACCTCTTGTGAAGATAATCTCTGCCATCAGGAGAGGGATAGAAGTTGTCTCCGTCTCCTCCAAATCCGCTGCTGTAGAGGAAGCTGTTGGTGAGCCGGTATTGGCTACAGTAGGAAGAGTTGAGCAGCCTGCTGAGGGAGCTGTTACTGAATAGGCCCCTGTTCCGGCTGAGCTTGTGGAAGAAATCAGGTTCGATGGCACTCAGGGCCTAGATATTATTCTCCTTGAACAGTCTGGGCCTGTTCCTGGTTTCTCTGAAACCGCCATTGAGGACGCAGTCCAGGCCGGAGTTGAGCAAGACGAAGGTACAAAATTACGACTCTTTCGCCTTTCCTTCCTCTTTTTCGGTTATTGATGTATATTGTTCTCTCTGTCAGGTTCGGCTTCTTGTCAAGCGTTCCCTCCAGAAGTGGAAGAAACTCTCCAAGCCTCCTCTCCGACGACCTCTACCGAAGATGAGGAGATGGCCCAGGAAGTTATCAAAACTTTTTACTCCGTATTGAAAGTGAAGCTTCCTGGAGTCTTGAATCGGAATGCTACCTTTGGTCCTGTGAAGGCTGTTGCTGAATGCCAAGTAGCGGCCCTCAGAAGCAATGCCAACTATGAAGAGCGGGCCAATACTCTGAGGAAGATCCTGAATGACTTGGAGGGTCAGGTGGCCAGGTTTCGAGAAGTCAAACAATGGAGTTCGACGTCACTGTTCTGTACAGAGGACGAGGCTTTGATGATAGCTCTTACGGAGGACAATACTACCTTTCAGGCGAGAAATGACGCCCTCATTCAGGAGATTGGCGAGCTGGCTGACCAGTACAGCCAGTTCAACGCTGCAAGTGAGGTACGTGATGCCTCGAAGAACAGGCTGGCTATACAGATCACTGAGAAGCACAATCATATTATGCAGATCAGGAACGAGATCGCCCAGTTGGAAGCTGACTTGTGGGTGGCATCATCTGAATAAGAGGATTATCTGTCCTAGGCTGCCATGACTGCCACCGCTTCTGCCCGTTTAGAAGAGCAGCTGGCAAGATTGGAGGGAGAGCATCAGAGTCTGATCCTCTTTGAAGATGAAGCCGCTCGCCAAGAAGAGGCACGACGTCGAGCTACTGTGAAATCTGAAGCCGAGATTGTTGCTCTGAGGGATAGCATAAACCGCCTGTGTACGCCGTAGATTTTTGTAACTCTCCCTCCTTTTTTTTGGCCGTCACGACTCTTGTACCTTTTTTCCGTCTGTCGATAGACGTTTAAGTACTGAATAAAGAATCTTTTCAGAAGTGAATGTGGTTTTGTGAAATATCGATGCTAGAGGTAATGTGGACGTAGCAAGAATATTTCTGGTGGGTATTCCGCTGGGAAAATTTTATGTGGACCTATTATCCGTTTTATATTCAAATGATTCAAATATAGATAATAAGTTGAATGAAGCTGCTAGTAGAGGTAATATGGACGTAATAGCAGAGGATGTTCTATATCTGACCATAGGTAATATGGACATGGAAAGATATATAACATTAGGGAGGAGTGGATAGATCAGAGGTAGTGTGGACATGACTATTTTTGATGAATGCTTTGCTCAAAGGTTAGGTTGACATGGCAAAACATTTGATCATTTCACTGGAAAATAATTATCGGAAAACAATTCAGAGATAATAGGGACGTGATTTGTTTTCGTCAAACCGAGTTTGGACAGAGTCAAAAACGAAAATGATTCCACTTGGAAAATATTTAGAGGACCTATTATCCAGGGCGTATTCAAGACTCTTGAAATACGGATAATAGTTGGATAGTTTTTTTTGAATCATATTGTAACACCCAGTTTTTTAGATGAGGGTAATTTTGAAAATTTGTATTTATAATTGAATTTAATATATATTATTTGGAATTTAATATATTATTAGGAATGGTGTGATTTTAATATTATTTAATTGATTGCCATGTATTGTGATTAGCCTAACTTAGCTTGGACCTAACCTAGATTAGTCATAGCTAGTCTTAGCTAACCATGGTTAGTGTTAGTTAGCATTAGTTATAACTATTAGAATTTTCAGTGATTTTTAGTATAATTGATTTGGTGCTATTATTGACTTAGACTCAGGGTGACTTAGGAGACTGTCCTAGAAGCTAACCTAGGTCATGACTACTTGGTTAGAGTGTGTAACCCTAGTTTGACCTAAATTAGTGATATCAAACTTATTAGAATTTATTTGGAGAGATTAGGATTTGAATAGGTTAGTTAATGGCTTGTGGTTTCACAAGTCATGATTTATGACTTAAGCCCATAGAGGCCCAAAACTCAACTCCATGTAAACCCTAGCCCAACATACACCCCATGGCCGGCCAACCTAGTCCTCCCCCTCTATCTAATGTCTCCTAAAATTTAGGGCTAGCCTCCTTAGAATATTTGTAAGTTTAAAGAAGAGGTAAACCCTTTCTTCCCCAATTCATAACTCCTTCATTCCAACTCCTATTTCTTCCTAATTTCTTGCAATGGATTCTAATTGCTGTGCTCTTTATGTCCATGGTGAGAAATTTCAGAGAAGAAGCAATTTGAAGGAGTTTGGTGGCTTGAGGATCCACTCTCATTTGAGGCTTTTTGATACTTTGCAAACCTATAGGTAATTTTGAATCCCCACCATATAATGCTGTTATTTTTGCATATTTAGGAAGCCCTAGGCCTACCCTAACTATAGGTATAGTTAACCCGAGGATTCGTGTCCAATACGTGTCCGTATCGGACACGTATCAGTGGATGTATGAATGTGTTTGATGAAATTCCCCAAAGGGCATTTCGATTTAATTTCTGGAATGTTTATGAATAGAAAATTAGGGTTTAGTGTTGCTTATGGATTTCTGGTGTTCTGAGTTGTTATTGGTGTCGTATCGTGTCGCAATGGACACAAAAACACGCGGGTGCACACACGCGCGTGCAGTGTTCTTCCCCTGCTGTTCGAGGTCTCCTGTGCACAGCACACGACACGTGGGAATGTAATATTTGACACACGTGTTGGGGCAACCACTGACACGGGGTTCCCAAAGTGACACGACCTATCGTGTCGTGTCGGACACGAAATCACGCGTGCACTGTGCGTGCACGGTTCTAGTTTTGTTTCTCTATTTAATTCCAGTCTTTAATGCTTTAAATTATGAATTAATTTGCTAAATTAGATCCTAGCATGATTAATGATCTATGTTAGGTTGATTTTACGTGTTAGTTTAGGTATTGATGTGGAAATGTGATTCGAAATTGGGTTTGACTGCATGTTTACTGATACCATATCCTAATACATTCACTTCCCATTTCTGAACATTTAAATTCTATTCCTATTGATGTTTTTTTACTGTTAATCACTCCCACATAATTGTTAGTCCATGTTAACACAATGTTACAATTGGAATTAGGCTTTTTGGTTTGAGAATGGGATATAAGACTTGTGTTGGTTTTCGAACGTAAATAGTTGATGCATTGACTGATTTGAGTTCATATAAATTATGAAAAACTGAGATTTGATTTCCTTCCCTTTTCAAAATGCTGTTAACTGAGAATGAAATCTCTCAATACCCTGAACTGTAATGGAATGTTTTATTCAACTCTTAAAATACTGAAATAATTCTTTCCCTATTTTTCCTTCTTTAACTTAACTAAGTTTGAATGAATGTTGATTCCTAGTTAACTGTCAATGCACTTCCTGTCACTGTTATTGCCTATAACCTGAGACCTTGTTCTTCTTTAATGAACTGTAAATAGCTATGATTTGTTTTTATGTAACTGTCCATTCCCTTTTAACTGAGATTGTTTTCCCTTCCTATTTAAACTGGGTTGAATGGTTTAATTCTTAATACCTGAGACTATCTTCCCTTTCCTTCTTTTAAAACGGTAATCAAATAAGAAAATGCACATAAATGTATTCACTGTTTCTCTTTCTAAACCTGAGAATTGATTCTCTTAATATCTGAACTGATTTCCTTTAACCTGAGAAGAATTCCAGTTGACACAACACCAAGTTCTTTTCCTACTACCTCACATTAGTATCCTTCCATCACTGCATTGATGAATCATACACTGAATACATCTAGTTATAGACATCCTGCATTGCATAGGCATCTTTACATTCACTGCATAGCCTAGTCATTGCTCATATCCATTTACATGTGTATTAGGATACTGCAACATGTTAGTTAGGAATTTGTGTTGAGAATAGGATCTTCTAATTTGTTGGACTGCTATGTCACTGCTAGGTAATTTCTGAACTGAGAACATGGTGTTCCCTTCACACACCTGTTCATACACACTCTCTTTATTGGAAAACCTGGAAATATAGTCCTTTACATGTTCACACACATTACACATGTTCAACACACACATGTGATATTCCTAATTCTGAAAACTTGAAAACTCAAATCTGAACCTCATATTCTAAGTAGCCTACCTTTCATTGTTGTATACAAAAACAGACAATGCATGTGGGGGTGTAAGAGAATGAATGACATGAATACTATTTCCTATTGGGTTTCCCTGTTAGATTAGGAACTGGGAATTGATTTCTTTTCTTTAAACTGAGATTTCGAATGTGGAATGGTATGTGAAAATATGGACTGATATTAAACTGTCTTTTTGAGTTTCCTAAAACTGAGAACTACTCACTAGTTTGATTCAATTCCTGAACATTTGGTTATTTCCCATTGTATTTAGTTCACTGTTTGATTCAATAGGTTGATTAGAAACTGAAATTGATTTCCTATCCTAACACATGATACACTCTGAGTCATTGACACCTTACTTGGTTCTCATTTTCTTATATGCTAAAAACTGAGAGTGGTTCACTGTTTTTCAGGTTCTACACTACACTAACTTAACACCATGCTCACATGTACACAAACACACACACATGCTATTCCTATCACACATTCATGCCTATATCACACACACCTATCACTATACTATTTCACTCTCATATGACACTGTCACACACTCTCATGTCCCCATACCCACACACTATGCCACATACTATTTCACACCCTACACAAACACACATGCCTTATTTCTCTATCACTCTAGGTATATACATATATATTTATGTATATATATATCTATATGTGATGCATATATTATTATGTAGCCTATATAGGTATAAATGTGTGTTATTATATTATAAATTATATATATTATATGTATATGTGTGGTATGGGATATGCATGATATAGCTATGGCCTATGGCCTATATACAGGGCATAGCCTATGGGTGTATACCTATGGCTCATAGCCTTGTGTATATGGTTTGAATGCCAGTATAGGTGTGCAGTTGGCTTGTACAGTCTAGAAATGGTGTGTGCTTGCTAGAATAGGCTAGTTAGGCCTAGTGAGACTTGTTTGGCTTAGGCTTGACCTAGTTGACCTAGTTTGACTAGTCTAGTTGACTAGAGTTGACCGAGAGTTGACTTTAGTCCAGTTTGACCCTAAACTTCATGTAGATGCATTGTAGCAGTCTGTTATATCATTTTAGACTTATAGTGACTTGTACTGTTCTATAGGAGACAGACACCACTCCTCGGACAGTACTTTTATCTTGGACATTCAGATAGCAGGCGAGTACATTCTCTGATCTTTTCATACCTGTCTGGACTATATTCTTGCTCTAGATTACTTTACTTGATGCTGACACATATCTTCATGGATTAGTACTATATGGATCCTTTTCTGAGATGTTATCCCTCTACGGGTGCATCTGGTATTTCATGTTCATGTACTTTATCATGTGCATTAGGTACTCCTTGTACTCGTACTAGTTCATGTATTTACATGTTCTCATGTGCCTTCATGTACTATCATGTGTCTCATGTACTACTTATTACATGAGTTCACGTATCTTTAGCTGTATTCATGTGCCAATAACGTAACTTGAATGGATCCTTGTGTATTGATTGGGGCGGGGTGAGTAGAATTGGTTATGTGATCATTATCCCAGTAGGTATTCATGTGCCTCTTAGTTGTATTCATGTGCCCCTAAGCCATTTACATAACCATATTATACTCTAAATCACTTAGCTACTTACAGTCTTTACTTATCATGTATTTACTTTCAGTTACAAAATATCTCATGTTTTTACGTACTTTCTTTCTAGCATTTCCCGTATTTTACTCTATTGCATGATTTATTCTCCTAACCTGTTATGAACTGTTTTGAGAGATATGTGCTAGTTTCTGTCTTGATTGGACCTGTAGAAAATTTTACAGAGGACGAGGAGGTGGCCTGCTCAGATACTTTCTATGGGACAGCCTTAGAGGACACTTGCGATCCGGACTTCCAGTCGGATCCCTTAGCTGTAGAGACTGTTGTTCCATAGATATCATTATCTTATTTCATTGCATTAGAGATTTGAGTTGTTTATTTGCATCTGTATTATTTCTGGTTGTCAGTGGAGTTTATCATAGACACTTATTCTTTCTCTCTATTTGTATTTCATGTGGATTTGGGTCTTGCATCTTTTATATCATTCTATCTTATCGTATTCTACCTTAGATGTGATTGAGTTATATTCTGTTATGTCACTCCCATTCGGGGAGTATAACTTTTATTACCTTAAACTATTAGATGTTGTGACCTTGGACAACGTTCTACCGCCGACACTGCGGCGTAGGCTGGACGTACCCACGTCTCGTGCCCTTACTCTAGGGTGTGGGTCGTGACACATATAAACATCGCACTGTATATTTACATGACTAAACATATGTGAACATTATGTAAAAGAGGTTACACATAGTATTTCTTCAGGAACTTTCCATTGATAGGCATCATGAGCAAGTCACCATCGGGCTTGGTTAGCCGGTATGCACCGTTAGAATACACCGATTCTATGACGAAAGGACCTTTCCATTTAGGCTAGAATTTTCCTTTTATTTTGTGCGTCATGACCATCTGTCTTCTCACTGCTAGGACCAGATCGCCGACTTGGAAGATCATTTCCTTCACTTTTTTATTGAAGGCTCTGGAAAGGCGTGCTTGGTATAGCTCAATGCGCTGCTGAGCTAACAAACATTTTTCGTCTAGCACTTCGAGCTCTTGAAGTCGCAAACGGTAGCTTTCTTCAGTAGTCAGCTCGCTGGCTAGGGCTACCCGAAGAGAAAGAATCTGGATTTCTGGGGGAATAATTGCTTCGCTCCCATAAACTAGAGAGAATGGCGTATTGCTTGTTGGAGTCCGGACCGTTGTACGATAGTCCCATAGACATTCACCGAGCTTCTCCTTCCAATTGTGCTTGTTTGAAGACACAAACTTCTTGAAAAGTTTTATGATGGTTTTATTGAAGGCTTCTGCTATCCCGTTAGCCGCTGGATTGTAGGCAGAAGAGGCTACATTCTGGATTCGATTCTTGTTGCAGAACCGATAAAACGCATGGCTCGTAAACTGTGGACCATTATTGTGGATGATCCTGCAAGGTAGGCCGAAGCGGTAGATGACGTGGTGTTTAATAAAACTGATCACGTTTGATGTCTTCACTTCGGTGAGCGGTATGGCTTCCATCCATTTAGAGAAGTAATCGGTTATAGCTAGGATGAACCGATATCCTTTGGAGGATGGCAGGCAGATTGGTCCTATGACGTCCATGCCCCAGCCTTCAAATGGCCAAGATGCTGCCGTCGGGTGTAGAAACTCCGAAGGTTGATGAATGAAATCAGCATGGAACTGGCAAACTTTACACTTCTTTGCATATTCAACAGCATCCGCTATCATTGTGGGCCAGTAATAATCCATTCGTTTGAGGCAATCTTATAATTTGGGGCCTGGTTGATGTGCACTACAAACTCTATCGTGAGCCTCCCAAAGTGCATGCTTGGCTTTTGTGTCTGATAAGCATCGTAATAGTAGCCCGTCATAAGAGCGTCGGTACAACATCTTGGTAGCTGTGTCGTAGTAAAATCTAAGGGATCGCCTTTGGATGGAAACTGCTTCCTTCGGGTCCTCGGGGAGGAATCCATAGACATCGTAGTCTATGAAGGGAAATCTCCAATCTTTAGCATCGATGTTTGATTCCGCTGCATAACTGTGACGAATATGCAAGGCATCTTTCACACAGAATAGTTCTCGACCAGACACTGTGATCGACTACTGAGTATTGGTAGGAACGGTCAAGGAAGCAGCGAGACCTGCTAGAGCATCTGCTTCTATATTCTGTAGTCGAGGCACGTGCTCGATGAAGAATCCCGCGAAGTAGACGCCAGCTCGATTGTTGCTCTGTAGTAGGGGATGAGATCTTCGTGGTGAACTTCATAATCCCCTCGGACCTGACTAACTATTAGCTTGGAATCGCTGTAAGCCTCTAGATAATAAACTCCCAGTTGATTCTCCAGTTGCAGGCCGATTAATAGGGCGTTATATTCTGCCACGTTATTGGTGCATGGTTCTATGAGAGAATATGCACAGTATATAACCAGATGATCAGGTGACATGAGCACGACACCTACTCCAGCCACGATGTTCCCTTTGGGTCCTGTTCTTGATGCACCGTCAAAGAACATTCGCCAAATAGGGATTTCTTTGGTTGCAGTGTTAGACTCCACCACTTCGTTGGGGATTTCGTCGTAGAGTTTGGACGACTCTGGCACCGGATGAGATGCTAAGAAATCAGCTAATGCTTGGCCTTTTACTGCCATCTGGGGAACGAAGATCATATCGTAAGGAGTCAACCGCATTGCCCATGTAGCTAAACGAGAATTAAGAGAGCCCGGTTTAGTCATGAGTATTCTGAGAGGGTTGACTTTAAATATAACGTGGATGGTCTGCCCAGACACATAGTGGCGTGTTTTTTGGATGGCAAATACTAGTGCAAGACATTCTTTCTCCACCGGTGTGTATTTGTGCTCGGCACCCAACATTGTGCGGCTGAGGTAGTAGATTGCATGTTCATAGCCGCCTTCGTTCTCCTGAGCTAGGAGGGCGCCGAGGGAATGGTCCATAGTGCGGACATATAGTAAGAAGGACTTCCCCATTATTGGAGCTACCAATACTGGAGGGCTTGTAAGATATGCCTTGATGTCGTCGAATGCGCGTTGACATTGTTCAGTCCAGACGAAAGATACGTCTTTCTTCATGAGCTGAGTGAATGGTTGACACCTTCCAGAGAGGTTCGAAATGAATCGTCTGATGTAGGCTAGCCTTCCTTGTAGTCCGCGTAGCTCTTTGAGGTTTCTTGGAGGGTGCATGTCAAGAATAGCCTTCACTTTCTCCGGATCCAGATGTATACCCTTTGAAGTGATGACGAAACCAAGGAACTTGCCGCTGGAGACTCCCAGAAAAGACTTGGTTGGATTCATCTTGAGTAGTTATGCATGCATTAGTTCGAACACCGTTCTCAAGTCTTGGAGGTGGTTGCCCTTGAGATAACTTTTGACTACGATATCGTCTACGTAGCACTCTACAGTTTTGCGCAAATGATCGCAAAAAATTATGTTCATGGCTCGCTTATATGTTGCCCCTATATTCTTCAATCCGAAGGACATTACCGTATAGCAGTATACCCCCAACGGTGTTCGAAAAGATGTGTGCTTCTCGTCGTCCGGGAATATCTTGATCTGGTTGTGGCCTGAGAACCCATCCATGAAGGACATCCGCTCGAAGCCGCAAGTATGGTCGATCATTACGTCAGTGATCAATAGGGAGAACTAGTCTTTCGGGCATGCAGAGTTCAAATCACGGTAGTCGATATAGACTCGAACTTTACCATTCTTTTTTATGACTAGAACGATGTTGGAAACCCAGTCTGGGTGTTGTTCCTCGCGAATGAATCCACTAGCAATGAGCTTCTTGACTTCATTCTCGATGGCTTCCATGACGTCTGGTCGGAATCATTGTTGTTGCTGCTTTACTGGCTTAGCTTTAGACGAAATGTTCAGGCGGTGCACGGTGACTTTAGGGTCCAAGCCTGGCATGTCTTTGTAGCTCTATGCGAAGACGTCGATGTATTCTCTTATCTGCTGTATAAGAGATTGGCGGTCATCGCTAGGTAGGCTTTTGTTGATGAAGATTGGTTTGAAGGATGCTTCATCTCCTAGATTGACTTGGATGACTTCGTCTTCGGTAGGTGGTTCCCGTTGTTCGAAGCGTAGCTCCCACCCGGTGTCTATCTTTTGAGCCCATTGTTCGAGTTCGATTGATTGAACATCATCTGTAATTTGATCGACTGAAACCATGTTGACGGACAGAGTTGCTTTGAACATGTCGCCGATGCTGGAGTCTGAGTCCCAGAGAGAGGAATCAAAAGAATGAGAACAACGATCTGCTTCATTATCTGATCTTTCGAGAGTTGTTGAAGGATAGACATAGCCCAAACCAACACCGCTCCGTTGGTAGTAATTCTCGGGTTTGCCGAGGGGAGCAAAGTGTCGTATTGGCAACCATCGTCCTCGACCTAATTTAGCCCTTTGTCGCTTTTGATGTCATATCCCATATTCTGGATGATATTCTTGGCCTGCCAACTATACCAGAAAAGTTGTATTTTTCCAGTGTCATAGTCAGCTTCTGTGTTGTGCTTAGGAGAAGTAGAGTTTGGAACGAACTTTCTCTCGCCAATTATACGACCGATGATGATTAGCTCTTCATCTTTCTTTCTAGCTGGAACGATGAAGTAGAGGATATCTTCAGGGTAAACTTTTTCCTGCAGGTGAGGTGTTGTGACCGGCATACAGAGGTGTGGTCCTATGCCGTTCTCTAGAGCGTATATCGTATCTATGTAGTGGTTTACAGATTGATAGACATCGGAGTAATTCAAAGATAAACCTTTACTAAGGAAATACGCAAGTCCTTCTTCAGGGATAACATCATCCGCTGAAGGTACATTATTATGATTATTGATATACTCATTGAGAGGTTCATCATCTGGAAGGGGAGCCACAGTCTTGGCCGAGTTTACCACGTAGGGTAATTCTTCAGGATTGGGAAGACGAGCATCAGTAGGCTCCTCCCGGGGTGTCTTTCTGAGAGTGATGGTCAATGGTTTGACCTTGTTGGGGTTCTTCTTTTTCATCCAGATTGTGAGAGGCTTCGGAGTACTCTTTGGAGTAGTATGTCCTTTGACTCGGATAATCAGGGGACTATCATTAGAGAATGGACTTGCTTCAGCTTCATTATCAACTTCACTGCCGTCATCCTTGGGGGGTTGAGACTGGTAAATTACCGAATCTCCATAGTAAGCTTCGATGCCCTTGAAAGGATCAACATCGGCAAACTCCGTCTTTACGACACCATCGCTGTTGACGTACTTGAAGCACTGGTAGAGTGTGGAAGGAACGATCAGGTTTTCGTGTATCCATAGATGTCCCAACAAGACGTTGTAGGATACATTAGCATCGATCACATAGCAGGAAACCTCAGTTCGGAGATCACCGATCTGATATTTGAGACAGATCTTGCCCATCGGATGGCTTCGACCAGCATTGAAAGCTATGATAGTTGTATTGGTTGCAGATAGTTTGTGCAGATGGATTTTCAGAATTTGAAGCAAACTTCTAGGAATGATGCTGTGGGAGGAGCCTGGATCGATGTACATGCGATCCACCTTGATCGCCACGATATTACCTGTATAGTACAGGGGTCTATCATGACGATTATTTTTTAGTAGCATATCCTCCTGTGAGAAGGTGATGTTGGGCACCACTTCCATGGTACTATGGCAGTGGGGACAGAAGACAGGATCTTCAGCGGGAGCTTTGACTTCAGCGAGGTAAGAGTCGGCATGTAGCAATGCCTCGTTTAAGGCCTTTCGCATTTTTTTGGAGAGTCGTAATAGATCGAACAGAGACAACCTGGCAGGTGTATTGGCTAGCTGAGCCAGTATGTCAAAGTTGTAGGGTCGATCCATGCCTTCGGGAGCTGACATCTTTAGAGATTTGTCAAACTGCGTCTCCTTCTGCTTGGATTTGTCCGTGGTTTGAGGCTTGGACGGGCTAGTTTCTGAGCTTGTAGGGACAGCAGGAGCTTGAGGAGGTACTGCTTCTTCTTGTGCGGGATTGTATGTCCGAAGATAAGTCTTCCCCGACCGCGTTTCGCCAGATAGAACCTCATAGATGGGGGAGGATACCATATGGCATGACTTGAATTTCTTTTCCTTTCTTGCTTTGGGAGGCGCTACCCCATGCGTCACTTCTTGGACAAGGTCTGGGTGGACCCACATGATCTCGCCACGTTTAGTTGTGAGTGGGACCAGAGTCGAGATGCGAGCTGGTGGTTGGTTGATGACTTCCATCATCGCTTTGGGGATCGGGACCACACCGTCTGGAACTTCTGTAGGAGGAAAGTCGTCAAACTGAAAAGTGATCATGTTAGCAAATACGACCTTGTCTTCAACTTCGAGGTTTATCACTTGACTGTCGATAAGCTACTGTATCTTCTTCTTCAGGACAATATAGTCCTTGGTGGAGTGATGCACGTGCTGATGATAGAGACAGTAATTAGGATCATTGAGTTGGCTCGCCTCTGCAGGACGTCGTAGTGGAGGCAATGTCAGCTTATTACCTTTTGTCAATGTATGGAAGATGGTGATGACATCATCTTTGTCGAAGGAGAAGGTCTCCTTAGGTTTGTCGGAGGCATCCTGAGAATTGGAAGCTCATTTGGATGTGTCGACTTTCAAGACTTCTTTTCCTTTACCCCCACGAACAGGGATAGTTTGAGGATGCTTGCCCTTCTCTTCGGATTTGGGTATCTTCAACCCCAGTAGTTCCAAGTTAGGAACGCCATTTTCAGCAGCATCAGCGGCCCTAATGAAAGAGGGCCATGTATCATACTTATGTATACCTAGACAAAACTTCACTGTAGGAAGGAAGTTATGTCGACAAGTATCCATAAGTTCTGAGTCTGGTATGCCAAAGGGCATCTTCAGTGCTAGCCGCCGGAAGCGTTCGATGAAGGCGATGACAGACTCAGTCCTCCTTTGCTTGGTCTCGATGAGGGTGGACATACTAACATGCATGCCGTTCTTGTAAAACCTGTTAAGGAACAACCTCTCCAAGTCTTTGAATGAATTGATACACCTGTCAGGCAGACTGCAGAACCGTTCGAAGGCTACCCCCTGCAAGGTTCTAATAAACAGCTTCGACAGAAACGGATCGTCTCTCGGCAAGTACAGAGTCTGCGTGTTGAAGTACGTCATGTGCTGACGAGGAGAAGTCAACCTGTCAAATGTTTTCAGCGTCAGCGGCTTGTAGTTAGGAGGGTAAGTAGCATTTTCCCACTCAGAGGGATATGGTTGAGATATCTCGATCTTCTGAAGCTCGTCTTTGTGTGAGATAGTGTCGAGGCGAGGGACCAGTAAATCAATTGCATCCTGTTGATTGAGCAGGTGTTGGAAAACGGCTACTGAACGGTTGTCAGGCATTGTTGGCGAAGGACCACCCCCGGCATTCGCAAGATTTAGAGGAGGCACAACGGAATGATACTCCTTTTATAGTGAAGGAGGGTTGTTGCTGTGAGCCAGACTAGCGTGGGCCAAGACGTTCAGTTGAGGTGGAGGAACAGCCCCAACAGCTTGAACTGTCGTGATGCTGGTAAGCATATCAGTGATCTTGGCGAATGCTGTTTCAAGACCCTTTAGCCGTTTGCTTGTCTGATCACTGGCTTCTTCAGGTCTTTCTCCGTCCATCATGTACGTAGATAGCATATAAGGATGAACAGAGAAAGTAGTACAACTGGTGCTGATACTGTCTGTCTCTGAGTGGATAAATCTTTCATCTTTAGGTAGAGGAGGTAGATAGTCGCCATCGGATTCGGAAGGATCATCGTCCTCTGGAAGGCTACCCCCAATGTGAGGGTCATCTGCTTCAGCTTCTGAGGGAATGCTACCCCCGGCTTGGGAATCTTCATCGTCCATACGGAATCTCACCTTTGATCGAGTGCCCATATAGACTCCCTCGGATGTGACAGCCTTTCGACCATATGTTGGTAGACTTCTCCTTCTTCTTTTCGCGGAGCTAAGAGAGAAAGTTGGGTTCGTAGTCCACCGTCTTTGATTGGGGCTTTCGTAAGGGGGACCCCAAGAAGCCATGTTGGATGAAACACATAGTGGCTTCTCGTCGTCAGAGAAGTGCAGCCGTCGAAACATGAACTTTATCTGAGGCGTTCTTGTTGTTTTATAGCAACAACAGTTGATAAAAATACTGGTATACGGAAGTGCACTATGGATTGTTATGTTCTCCCTTGCTTTACGCTTATGATTTATCATGTTGCACAAGTCAGCGGAAGGGAGTTTTGTCTTACAACCCATGTTGCATGCATCGCCGAGCTTTGCATGCGGGTTCGTAAGGAGAGTAGGTGCATCCAGACTTAGTTCGTGAGCAGGGGCAACCCCCACACCTAAGTTCTGTGATGTCCTTGAAGACAGCCCTGTGCTATACGCGTTGGGACCTGCCTTTTTGTTGTGGACGCATAGGCCTTGGAGACTGGCCTTGGGCGCATGCTCCTTGACAGCATGTCTGAGCTTCCTTGAAGTGGGCGTATAGTACGGATCCAGAGAGCCTGGGCACATAGCCTTGGGTGCATAGCTTTGGATGCCCAGCCTGCTGATGACAGAAGTATTCTGGTTAGGGCTATGCAGCCAAACACTCCCTTGGGTGCATGCCTGGTGGAGCAGCGTTGTTTTCCTCCAGTTTGGCCTCCTTCGTTTGTGAGCCTCGCCGGGTTCGGCCAGAGTGTCGCACATCCCGATTCTTGGCATCGTAGTGTTTTTCTTTGCCAAGTCTCGGGTGTTGAACACCCTGTTGTTGGTTGTGTAGGGAAGAAGTCACCGGGCTAGTAGAGCCCTGAACGGTATGAGCCTTCTCCGTTTGGAGAACTTCTGTGGCAGAGTCATGCGCCCATGTGACAGAGTCATCCAACTGCATATCTGCTATGACACTAGCAGGATATGCACAGCGAGCCTTCGGAAGCCAAGTTTTGCGAGACTTGCTTAGCTTCGCTGATTTTGAGGGGGTAGAGCCGTCCCTCGAGAGCATCTCTTCGAACGCCTGCTGATCGAACTTTACGATCAGCATCTTCTGAGTACTCCCCACTTTGTCGGTATTGGATTGCATCACCACCTTCTCGTCAGAGAAAAAGGTAGTCCCCAGCAGAGTCGCCATTTTTGTGGAAAAGAAGAAAACGCTGTCTTTTCTTTTATTGGCACAAGGCACCACAAATCGAGTACGCCTGAGAGATCCTGCGCTGAGGATCCCCGAGTACAAAAAAGAATTCTGGAGAATGGAATGATGGAGATCGAGCGGCAGTTGCTCCTTTACTCCGTTGACACTCCGATTACAAAAGTAGGAGAAAACCTAAGAAAATTGCTAACTCTCGGCTCACTGGCAAGAAGTGCAACAATTTGGATCTTGAAAATGCTTTCTGTTCTCTGTGTTGAAGAGGGATGAGACCCCCCTTTTATAGTCGTTCTCGAGCTGAAATGATGTTATGCGCCCACAAGAGGAAACACGCTGGTTCTTACGTGGGCGCATAGGATATAGGCGCATACAGGCTGCGAGATCGTGGGTTGGTCGTGGTGTTGACGTGGCCGCATGCTTCGGTGCATGACTGCTCGTGGAGACTGACGTAGCCATGCGCTTCGGTATACGTTTTGATCATAGCTTTGACTGAGTCAGGATTGGGCGCATAGCCATGTCTCAGGCTATGTGCCCTCCTTTCGGGGGACCTAGTTTTGGGCGCATGGAGCTACACTTGACTGGGCGCATGGAGCCTCATTGAGCGGGCGCATAGAGCTTCATTGAGAGGGCACATGGAGCTTCGTTGAGTGGGCGCATGGAGTTACACTGACTTGGGCGCATGGAACTATATTTGCTAAAAAAATTTCATGCTTCTACACCCAAGGCGATCCACTAGGACGAATGAATCCCTTGGTCCTAAGCTCCTAAATAGACTGATACAGCACCAATAACTCTGAAGAAGACATCCTGTAGACTCTCGCTGACACTGGCTCTGCTCCCGGAACCAAATCAATATAATATTCAATCTTTCGAACTGGGGGCATACCCGAAAGCTCCTCGGGAAACACATCGGGAAACTCGCAAACTACTCTGGGCAACTGAACCTCCTCGGCTACTGCCATCCACATGACCACCGGTGAAGACTCCACCACGCCTCTAGAGAATGAGAACTCCTCGTCATTCGGAACACGAAAGATAACCTTGCGAGCATGGCAATCTATCGAAGCGTGTCGAGTACTCAACCAATCCAAACCTAGGATGACATCATAATCACCCATAGGAAATTCTATCAGCCTAGCAGAAAACTCTCTCCCACATACTATGACTCTATACGAGACATAGACTCGGTCTACCTACTAGACAGTTACCAGTAAGTATATTCAACCTTACAGGTAAAGATTCTGGCTCTAAACCAACATATGTCGCAATTCGTACAGATATAAATGAATGCGAAGCACCAGAATCAAATAAAGTTGAAGCTGAATGATAGTGAAGATGAATGGTACCTATGACCACCTCCCCTGCTGCTAGCGCCTCCTCCATAGAAAGCGTGAAAGCCTGATCCTGAACTCTGGTTGCTGGACCCCTCTGCTGCTGTCCTCTCTGCCTCTGAGCCTGAGCCTGAGCATACTGCTGAGGCCTCTGCTGGTGGAACTGCTGAGACTGCGTCGGTACTGGCCTCTGGGCCTGCTGCTGCTGAACCGGTGCTGGTGCCCTAAACTACTGAGCTGCTGGCTGGAAGGATGCTGATCCAGCCGAACTCCTCCTAGGATAAGCCCCTATCTTGTGGTCTGGTGCTCCACAAGCAAGGCACAAGCCCTGTGCCCTATGGCACTCTGATAAGACATGCCCTACCTTTCCGTAATGGGAACAACCAACTAAGGAAGACTGCCTCTGCTGTTGAGGACGCGGCTGAGACGACTGCTGAAAGGAAGCCGCCGGAGCCGGTCCCCTCGGAGATCCAATCGTCAAAGCTCGAACTGTTGGAGCCGGTGCTGACGACTGGGAGGAAGATCCCCTCGAAATGTGAAGCCTCTTCTGACCTTCGACTCTATCAACGATCCTCTGCGAGGTGTACTCATGCCTCCTAGCTGCCCTCATCACTACATCAAAAGTTTGGAACTCATGCTGCTCAACTGCCAGTACGATCTCCAGATGTAGCCCCTGCTGGAACCTCCTTGCCCGGTCCAACTCGATCGCCACTAAGGATGGGGCAAACCGACTAAGCCTGCTAAACTCTGCCGCATAGCCGTCGACGGTCCTTCTCATCTGCCGCAAGCCAATGAACCTATGCTGCTGATCATAACGCGATACCACATCAAAGTAGCGAGTCTGAAACCTCTCGCTAATATTGGTCCAAGCTATTGGTGTCACAAGAGATACCTCATGAGCCGCCCACCAGTCGCGGGCCAAATCCAATAGCTGCAACCTGATAACTGCCATTCGCTCCCTAGCCGGAATCTCTGCCGCCTCCAGAATGGCCTCAGTATCCTTAAGATACGCATCAGACACAATCACATCCTCTGTACAATAGAAATATAGGGGATGAAGACGCCTAAAGCTGCTGGCAGAATTGTAGACCTGAGTACCACCCCTCTCCAAAGACGTTTGGACAGAATAGGTGGGAACATAACACTGACGCTACTGCGATATGCCGTAAAATCTCTTAAAACATCCATCAGTGCTCGAACAACACCCTCTTGCTGCCCTGGCTGAACTGGTACTGCTGGCTGAACAGGAGGAACTGGCGACTCTGTCCTTCGATCCACTCTAGTCTCTGCTTCCGAATGCTGAGGATGCTCCTCCTGAACCGACAAAACTAAGGGACGCTGATCTGCCATCGGCAAAGCCCGAAAAGGCCGATCAGAAGGACCAGGAACGGTGCCACTGAAAGTTAAGGACATAAGGATCGGGTCAAGGGAACAGGAAAAATCAACGATCAAAGCAGATATCAGGTCACAGATCAGAGGTAAAGAGTAATATTAAGGATATCAATGAAGAAGAATTTGTGTCTGAGATAACTACCAGCAACCCCCACATATCTGATAAATCAGACCTGCATTGGCCATCGCTAAAACCTATGTCATGCCCTAGAACCAGAATACTTACAAGTAGGGACGAACCAGGCCAGCTAATTATACCAAAGTACTCCGGTACTCCGAAATAACTTATAAGCTGTATAGATGGGGGTCACTGCTACAAACCAACAGTCAATCCTAGGTCACATAATCCTAGATATCTCAGTCTCAAACAAGAAGTAAGGTACAAGAATATAATCATCATGCATATAAGACAGTAAAGCGTCCCAAACTACAATATATAGATGATCATGAAGCTAGTAATACAAAATAAAGAACTAGCAAGACTAAGTAATACATGATCAGCTCTAGCTGCAGTCTAGAAATATAACATCATGTCTAAGCCCATAGGCCAAATGTCAAGTCCAAACCACGAGCTAAACACGTGCTCGGTGGCTAAACGCCTCAAAAGAATATGTACAGAAAAAGAGTGGGTAAGAGAAAGAACACCTACTCAAGCCCCCTGGTGCTCTGGGTGGTCACCATCGAGTGGAAGGTCCGAAAGATCCTTGGGCTCCTCAACTAAATCTGGTCAGTGCAAAACCAGTGGGATCAGAACCGCAATAGCAACTATCACAAAGAAACCAAACTATGAACTAAAACAAGCATGCAATTCATAACAACTCTAAGATAAAGCAGTAAACGAGACTAAGATAGTAAATTGGTACCATAGAGTTTACGAAAGGAAATTGGAAACATGTAAGAAGGATAGCAAGTGAATATATAGAATAAATTGGACAAGTGAGCATGTGGTGAAGTCGAGCATATAGTAGGAAGAATAGCATGTAAGGAATGACAGGAAGCTAAGTACTGCAATAAGATAAACTAGAGCAAGACTAGACTAGACAGGAATGGACTCCATCCATCAATCACGGCCAAGCAATGAGTACGGCTTGATACTTTAGATAACTAGGGTTTCCACAATCCTAATTACTAACATATGCAAGTTTGAGAAATTCGATTCCATTTACCTGCCTGCTGCTACCTGAATGATCCAAGCCAAAAGAAAAACAAGTATAGCAGACACACTGTAGTAAGATACATGTGTCCTAGAGAAGTGCCCAAACTCGACGGAGTGTTAGAAGAGTGCTCATCATGACAGATAGCTCCAAATCTCATGTATATATATATATATAAGACCAAGACCAAAGGGGCAACAGGTAACTTGGAAATCCTCACCTCCTAATGATCTAGATAATCAAGCTAGTTTTATAGTTCCTAATATTTTTATTTAGGATTCCGGGTGTGGCATTCCATAGAATCCATCCTAGACATGAGACATGCAAGACTGGACAAGACAAGCAAGATTGTGCACTATAACAAACCACAACAAGACATGACAATATCAAGACAAGAGTGCGCTATGACGAGCCACTATCAAGGAGCTAGACATGTACTGGAATCAAGAGTGCACCATGAAATGCCACTATCATGCAAGCTAGGAAAAGATATGTTTAAGAGTGCACCACGATGGGTCACTATCAAGTAGGTACTGGACATGACATAGACTGTAAGGTACAATAAATCTGGAAGAGCATAGCATTACATAGAGAGTATAAAAAAATATATGAACATAAGCTAGTGTCAAGGGTATATAGGGTGTACAATCATTCTCTAAGAATACAAGGCCATCTAATCATGTTAATAATTCATTACACTCGAAGAAAATATCAAAAACGGACAGAAACAGGCAAAAACAGTAAAAAAAAACAGCCCACAACAGCCAAATTCGATATACCGGCGGTTACTATGGTATACCGGCGAAATTCCGGCCAAAGACAGAAAGTTTCTGTGAAGAAAATCGGTATTCTGTTGGTATACTTTAGAATTCCGTCGGAATTCCGATTATCTAGGCAGCAACAAAATCCCAAATTTTGCCGAAATTTGTTTCGGCCATAAAAACTTTATTTTAAACCGAAATTTGGATTTCTAAAAGTCAAAATTGCATGGAATTGAATTTTCTATAACATGGAATTATTAGTTTTCACAAATTAAAACATTTGATAGATCAATACCTCAAAATACTCCAAAAATAGGTTCTCGGGATACCAAAACGGGTTCCAATTTCCACCAAACTCAAAATCTATGTATACAACTAGGAGAGGGCCTCATATATGCATATGTGACCAAGATCCATGATGGTAACCCCACTATCACTCTCGATACCGAGTTTTCTACTAAGTTGATGTTGGATTTTAACAGAAAATAAAGACCTATCTCTAACCAAATTTAGAAGCATGTATACAGACGAGAATTACAAGGAATTTTTTTAACAAAATGAGTTTAGGACAATTTTAAGCATTTAATACCAAGGAAAAAAATAACAAAACAATATTGTTGAAGGATTTGGCAAGATTTACTTGCCTAGGTTAAGCTCTAAGTCTAATATTCAACTCCACCACCAAGAGGGGTACGAAACCACACTCTTGGCCTCAAGGCCAAGCCTTCCTAAGTACATGAGGAAGAGAAATGAAAGTGAAGAGGGAAGGAAGAAAGAGTGAAAAGAGGATGGAGAGAGAAAGTAAAATGGTATATATAGAATGGGGAATTAATCTTGACCATCGGATGGTGATCCATGTCAAGATCTAGGTCAATCATGGCCATTCAAATAAAGCCAAATATCCATTGGATAATAGGGTGCATCTATACTATTTACGGAAATATCAAAACACTATACACAAAAATATCTGAAATACTATTCATGAAAATATTGAAAATACTATTCACAAAATATCTGAAATCAAAAATATCTAAAGTGTAGAAAATCTGTCCGGGCGATATGCCGTCGGTATATACCCGTATACTGGCGGTATGCCGATCAAGGAGAAAACCTATAGTTTTGAAATTTTTTTTAAAGCGTTCCAAAAACCAAATAATACGAAATATACTGTAAAAATGTATCAGTATATAAATACCGATACTGTGAGACGAGTCTCACAACAAGTCTACTCGTAGCCCTAAAAGTGCAGTGACTCCGTCGCCTAAATCACAAGACTACTTGTCGCCCAAAAGCACAGCAGCATCAAAAGCTCTGTTAGAAGCGCAGCTCGCATAGCGGCTCAGCCTTACGAAGTTACATGGCTCCACGTGGCCAGATGGGTGCCTATATCTTTCAGGCTACCACCCTATCGATTTGTTTAAACCACTGCTCTTAAGATAAAACAGAGTTTGATTCTGTTGATAAGAGCAATATCTTATCAGTTTGTTTAAATCACATATAAGGACAAAATTTGTTCTTACGGACAAGAGCCACATCCAATTGGTTTGTTTAAACCAATGGCCCTCTAAGATAAGACAAAATCCACCTTAGGGGATAGGAAAAGAATCTGCTCAGGTCCACCCGATCCACAAATAAGCACACGCCATGAGTCATTTATTCAGTTATGTTGATAACTCCCTCTAAAATCTCGATAGAAAAAAATCCCAGAGCCTGCCACGTGTCAGCTCAGCAGCAGCCTTCACCGTGTCCCCTGAAAGATCTTTCGATATCTCCATGTGCTGCATATCTGCACAATCCTTACGCACATCGCAAATGTGCGTCCCCCTATATATAGAAGGTATTTTCCTTCGATAAAGAGGCTTCAAAATGTTCAACTTTGGCATCCTCTTGATTGGTAACCCAAGAGTTTCAATCACCAGCACCACAAAGCCAAAGCAAGTTCAACTCGTCGTCAGATCGCCAACGGAGTAAAGGAGTCGATACAGTGCTCGATCTCTACCGCCACACTTTTCCAGAAATTTTGTACTTAGATCTCCGGTTTGGGAATCGATTATACTCTTTTTATGTTTAAAATATGAAAAGTTCGTATAACATTTTGTCATGGCGAACAAGATGTCGACTCTGCTGGGGACTTCCTCCTCCTCCACCGAGTAGGTGGTGGCGCAATCTGACAAAAACTTGCTGGGATCTTCCCAGAAGACGTTGGTCGTATGTTTCGACCAACAAGGTTTTGAAGATCTCCTTACTGAGGAGAAGTCGAGTCCTTCGAAGCAGTCCATAAAATAGAAGTAGACTCGACGCACCTAGGTGACGAAGGAGGCTGCGACGAGAAGCACGATGAAGGGGACTACACTCCAGAACCCCATGACCGACGAAGCCCCAAAGAAGATTTTGGCTACTATCGCCATGCCGCCTCGTGCGATTCCCACTTCAGGAAAGTGCAGCGAAGAATGCGGCTCTCTTGTGGCAGGTCTAATAAAGGCACAACGCCGAAGGAAGCGCGCAGTAGTTCAACCACTTACGGAGGGAGCGGTGCCGACAAAAAGATCTATCTTTGACAAAATTGTCTACCCATCGGATAAGGCTACGTTGGACTCTGAACTTTATGCACCTCTTGGAGGCAACTTAAAGAGATCCAAGATAGCACGTGCCCTACACGGCTAAACTGCTGTGCCAACCACTACATTGGATTCTGAATACTACGCACCATCTGGGGATAGTAGAAAAAATCCAAGGCAACATGCGCCTTGTGCAACCAACGTTCAATGTCAATAGTCGACCAAATGCCCGTGTTGACAGTCACACGCGCAGCCAATGGAAAGATATACAAAACTGTCCGAGTGCCTCAATGCCTCGACCGGTAGAACCCTACTGTCGCTTGAGCACTCATATGCACAACTCAAGCCAGGGGGTACATTCCACTACGAAAGACTCACGTGAACAGTATTCCTGTAAGTATGGAGGAGTCTACCTTATCAGCTACTTTCTGATCAGGACCTAAGTGTGTCCCGTACGAAGGAACTAAGAAGAAAGAAGCTATCTCCATATCCTCACAACTGTGCGCAGCTTCCCTGTGCATGCAATAGGAGTGCAGGAATGAAGACCCCAATGCTTTTCCAAAAGCGTAAAGCAGAAGAGGTGACTGTGATACAAGGTATACATAAACCAAGGCATACTTGCTCCCAGATCACCATCAACTATTGTTGTCACCAAGCAGCCAACTCTTTATCGAGGAGACAGTCCGTCTTCCAAAGAATGCGACCAATGGTGACTGCACATCATGAACTCGACTGGGGGTAGTCAAGCGAGGAAGAAGAGGAGCTCTGTGTTGTTCCATGCAACGCGGCGCGGGGTTCTCCACCTCTCAAACAGCTGGCCAAAAATCTTTCCACCTCTGCCAACAAGTCCAAGAAGCGGCCTGGGAGTATAAAGACGAAAGTGCCCAACACAATTGTGTTCCAACACACTCGTGCCAAGTCTGTCTCCTTGCCATACGGAGATGCCATGTCAGATGCTGGGGGAGGCTATTCCTCCACCATTTATGATAATCCCGTATTCCAATCCAATGAAGGATGGTATGACATAGATGCCCCCAAAGGCACAGCTAGCCAACAAATAGGGGGTCGCAACTACAATGAGTCTAAGGATGATTGCAACCTTCTAGTCTATCCTAAATACGACGGGACTCAGGCATCCGAGACGGAAAGCGAGAGATCCACTGTCCCTTCAACCCATCCACACATGATGTCCATGTTCATGGCCGACGGCGACAATGCAAGAAGCAGCCAAGGCGCTAGTCAGCTAAAACGTATGGAAGCTCTCAAGATGAGCCTAAATACATTGAATACTACTATACAATCTTTAGCTTATGTCATCCTGGAGATCAAGGAGAGGTTGACTCCTGCTGCCTCTACTCCTGCTCCTGACCCAGCAGCTACCGATGGATCCAATGCGCTTCCCTTTATGAACGAAGCAGCACCATCATCGTCTACTCCATCGACAATAGGACCTGCGATGTCAACTGAGATGCAGCAGGCCTTCCAAGAGTTATACACTCACTATGATGCCAAAGAAAAGTGAGCAACACTTCAAAAGATGGTGATTCGGCAACCATATTATGTCGAATGGGTTAATGTGATCTATCCTCCCAAATACAATCTGCAGACACTCACACCCTTCGATGGAAAGGAGTCTTCCCGACGATACTTGAGGTACTTTGTCTCAATAATAGGGCATTTGTTGAAGGATGACGCTTTCCTCACCAACCTATTCATAGGAGTCCTGCAGGGGATGGCCTACGAATAGTGCTACAGTCTTCCGAACAATTGTATTACATCGTTCGAAGATTTGAAGACTCTATTCCTCAATCGATTCTACAAAAGAGGAATGGACATGACGATGTCGACTCTCATGGACATCGTCCAGAAGGCGAAAGAGCTTGTATGTGCATATATTAAGTGCTTTCGCCTGGCAGCTCTGAGGTTACCTCCTGGTATGCCTGAGCCCATACTTATGGACTCGTGCTGCAAGAACCTGCTTCCCGCAATCAAGTTGTAGCACAGTGTTCCTTGCACAAAATGGACATCTTTTATTACAGAGGTGGATGTGGCACAAAGAAAGGTCCAGGACGTGCAGCTCTTGAGACTAAACTTTCCTTCTCTCGAAGACAAGGGGAGGTGCTCATCCAGCAGCAACCCCAAAGATGGTAAAGGTAAGCAAGCCATGACCGTCAACATCTCCAATGGTTCAGTAACAATGAACCTAAAGCCTACGGAAGCGCAGAGGCCAAAGGAGAACTACTCCTTCAACGATAAAGATATGCTAGAACTCTTCAATATGTTAACGAAGAGCGGCAAGCTTTCACTCCCACCGCCAAAGCGCCCTGATAAAGTGGGAAAAGTGGACAATCCAAAGTACTGCCACTATCATCAGTACATCCACCATTCGACTCGTGAAGTGTTGAAAAGATAGATCCAGCGTCTTATCGATGCCAAAGTCATCTCACTTGACTATAAGGAGAAGACTGTTACTGCCAACATGGTTATCTCCAATTTGAAAGTTTTTTAACCACGGAGGCGCAAGATGGTGTAGTCCCCATTCCAAGGGCGACAATGGAAGTAGTCTATCTTCCACCAGCTCGTGACAATACTCAGGGGCTCATCCTATTTATAATGCCGTGAGACAAAGTTATGTGGATCCATCCTGATCTTACTCCAGACATGATGATGCCTGCAGTACGCTCTGTCAAGAAAAAGAAGGTCAGGTCATGTCGTATGATATCTATGACAACTGATGACACCCTGGTTACCACTCGCTTGGCTCACCAACGAGAAGAGAACCAAGCGCCAGAGGAAGAGGCATCTTCGTCCGTCATGGCCAACGCACCCGATACATCAGAAGCAGGCCCATCTCAAGCGCATGCGACAGATAAATAGAAGCTGAATGAGGTTTGCTTTGACAAACCTCTGAGAAAAGACTCGACAGTAGGGCCAATCAAGCCCTACAATTTCAATATATTAGCACAGTTAGCCAACACTCTGGCTCGATTATCACTCTTCGAGCTTCTCTGTGTCTCCAAAGAGACTCGAGACGCCCTCAGCGAAAGCTTTACAGAAAGTTGACTACTTCCTCACTTAGGAGCAACTGCCCAAAGAGAACCCTGCTGAATGTTCACATTGTTATGGTGTGGCCGAGGTGACCCCTAACATCACTTTTACTCAGTAGGACATGCTACTAAAAATAATTGGCACAACCGACACCTGTACTATACATGGTACGTTAGTACCATTATGGTCGATCGCATCCACATCGACCATGGCTCTTATCTCAGCATCATCCCTTGGAGTTTACTTCAAGCTTTGGGGATCCCAATGCATCGTCTAACTGCGTTGAACACTATAATCAGTAATTTCAACGCTGGAAAAAGTGAACCCCTGGGCAAGATCTGCCTGAAATGCCAAATAGGCAATCTCCATACTGACGTTACTTGCTACGTTA
This sequence comes from Iris pallida, assembly GCA_029216955.1. Taxonomy (NCBI): domain Eukaryota; kingdom Viridiplantae; phylum Streptophyta; class Magnoliopsida; order Asparagales; family Iridaceae; genus Iris; species Iris pallida. The sequence continues at coordinate 13,187,468 of JANAVB010044620.1, read as the reverse complement.
TTGACGATGATATAAACTATAACATGCTATTAGGACGACCATGGATTCATGAATACATGATCGTGCCCTACACTCTCCATCAGTGCATGAAGTATGTCGCCAGCGATGGACTATCAAGACCGAGTCGCTGACATCGATCCCTTTTGAGGACTCGAATCATATTGTACATATGCTGATCTGTACAAATAAGTCCCATGGGACGATAATGCCAATGATGCCGACGACAAGGCCGAAAGTGCATCTATTGATGAAGAACCATTAAGGGTTCGATTGAGGAGGAAATCTTCCCAGACATCAGCACCTCTAATTATTAGGTTTCGAGGAAAAGCTCCGGCTGGATCATCCATGATCATGTCAGAGGATAGCCAGGAGCCTATGCAAATAAGGCTTCCCCGGAAGGCTCTGAAGCCAACTCTGAGGTCACACGAACCTCCGACTGCAGTCCCCTTGGTAGCCAAGCTGAAAGGGAAACGTCCTCCACTTTCTCTCGCAACAGTCCTGGTGCTCACAGATGAAGAGTTGGGAGGCTACATATGCACCAATACCGAAGCTCATTCTTTAGATGATGTAATCCCTCGGAATAAAATTTTATATTTCATTAATAGGATGTTGTTTTTGAATTACTCTTGTGCTTATTGGAACACTAGGTATTTCTTAGACAATGCTCTATATATGCTGCAAACACAAGTGACAACCGCCAACCTCGTAAGTCGAGTTGTCCCTTCTCAAGATGCCTAATTCTTGGTTCCAACAAGGAAGAAGGAGGAGAAACCCATCATCTTCGGCCGATTGGAGCATCCTCAGCGACTGGCTCCGGCAGAACCAGAATCCGATAACGGCAAGATGTAACTCTATCGTTACACTACTCAAGCCAAAAACCTCATCCAGAAAATGGGTTATGACTTGAACAATGACAGAGGACAGAACTATGGCAAAGGCCGACACCTTTCCTTGTGACTTTGTGCTCCAAAATAAAAATCCCAAAACTATTATCAGCGCACTCGCCGGGGGTTGGATTATGTTACACCCACAACAACTTCGGAGAGCCCGGAGCCGGAGGCCATGTTGCATTCACACTCCTCCGATTCCTCAACATGGGACTCTAATACCAGTATCGGCTAGGCCTTCAAGAAGATATTATTCATTAATATGGTCTTTGCAGATCCTCCAGTCGAGGATGAAGACCAAATACTAGAATACTTCATGGATGAACCCTGGGCTCAACGCTTAGGATTCCAATGGGAATGGTGCTTCGAACAGTGCAAACATCCTATGGAAGACGAAGTTGTCCAAGTTAAGCTAGGAGATTAGGTTTTCCTTAAATCCATCTTCATTAGCAAAGGCTTAATAAGGGAAGACAAAGAATCTCTGATACAGCTTATTTGAGAATACAACGATGTCTTTGCTTGGAGCTACGAAGATATGCCGAGTTTAGACCCACAAGTCGGCCTGTACCGTCTCAACATCCTACCCAATGCTAAGCCTGTCAAACAGCAACAGCAGTATTTTTGTCCCAACATTATGGATGTTGTCGACGAAGAAGTCGACAAACTCTTAGAGAGTGGATTCATTCGCGAAGAACAACACCCAAATTGGGGCTAACATTGTCCTAGTCACTAAGAAGAACAGGAAAATTTGGGTCTGCATAGACTTCAGGGATCTCAACTCGGTCTACCCAAAAGACAAGTTTTCCCTCTCGATCACCAAGTAATAATCGACAACACTTGTGGCTTCGAGCGTATGTCCTTTATGGATGGTTTTTCAGGCTACAACCAAATCAAGATGTTTCCTGAAGACGAGAAACATACTTTATTTTGGACTCCAAAAGGGATATACTGTTACACAGTGATGTCCTTCGGGTTGAAGAATGCGGGAGCAACATACCAGCGGACAATGAGCACCATATTTCGCAAGCACCTCCAAAAGACGGCAGAATGTTACATTGATGACATTACCGTCAAAAAAAAAGAAATCCAGTCACTTGGACGACTTGAGAACAGAGTTCGACTTAATGTGAATACATCAACGGAAGATAAACCCAACTAAGTCGTTTCTGGTAGTCTCTAGTGCCAAATTCTTGGGCCTTATCGTCACAGCCAAGGGTATTCATATTGACCCTTGGAAGACTAAGGCGATTGTGGACATGGCTCCTCCGAAGAATCATCACGAGCTCCGAGGCTAGCAAGGGTGCTTGGCATATATCAGAAGATTCATAGGAAATCTCTCTGGTAGATGTCAACTTTTCACCAAATTGGTGAAGAAAGGCATTTCTTTCATCTGGACAGAAGAATGTAAGCGCGCGTTCAACAACATCAAACAGTACCTCACTAGTCCTCTAGTACTGGTGGCACCAGTCGTGGGGAAACCTTTTCTGCTGTACATTCGAGCCATGGACCATTCTTTCGATACTTTGCTAGCCCAGAGGAGCAATAAAGGCCACGAACAGGCAATCTACTACCTCAGCAGGACCATAATTAGGGCCGAGCATCGACATAATTCTGTCGAGAAGTAGTGTCTTGCCCCGCTCTATGCCATCCAGAAGACGTGTTATTATGTGGCCGGACAGACGATCCACGTCCTCTCCCGAGTCAACCCCCTCAAGGTCCTCATGACCAGGCCAGGGGCCTTGAACTCACGGTTAGCCACATAGGCGATACTTTTGACTCCTTATGACATGTAGTTCATCCCATAAATGGCACTCAAGGGCCAAGTATTGGCCGACTTCTTAGCAACACATCCCGTGCCAGAGTCATCAAAGCTCTATAACGACATCCCTGATGAAGTCCTAGAGTCCAATGCCATCTCAGATAACTCGGTTTGGCGCATATTTTTTGACGGTGCTTTAAGAACAGGGCCTAAAGGTGAGATCATCGCAGGGGTCAGAGTGGTCCTTATCACTCCCGACGGCTTTGTCATCAACCGGGTATATTCTTTCATGGAGTCATGCACCAATAACATTGATGAGTACAAATGTAACGCCCCAGTCCCAAAATACGTATAGGACCAGGATACGATACATGCCAGCAACACTTCACCAGTGGGCCAAATCTCGTAATAAGCCTACTAGCGAAATGCTTAAGCTATAAATCATGATAGCAACCCAGAATATAGTACAGGTCATAGGTACACAGCTAATCTCATCCACACAGAAAATAAGACACGATGTATCAAGTCCAATAAAATAATACTAAAGAGAATGATCTGTCTATCATGAAATACAAATATTAACTGTGCGGGTAAGACATCCCGAAACCATAGTATAAAGAAATAAATAATCAACTACATGTCTACTGAAAAAGGAAAATAAAGTATCAAGTCTAAAAGAGACATGTTTCAAGAAAATCTTCAGCCCCTATCTCGTCCTCCTGTGAAGGTACGTCACATGCCTCGACTCCAGAACTGTATACCTCCGGGTAGTCCTCATTTCTAACTAAACCTGGAAAGAAAACCAGGTCCTCAGAGGACTAGCAAGACACATAATATACATGCCTACTGTACAGTAAACCTCATGCAAGAAATATAAGAATAACCAATCGAGGAAAGAATAACACGTAAAGAAACTCTATGGATGGTGACATGTTATGAGAATATAATATTAATCATAGCTAAAAATTGTAGCCCTGGAAGACACTAAAAGTCCTATAATAGGTTCTTTATCGTAGCCCGGGGAGGCACTAACAATAGAGGTATAGCCACGGCTAATAAAATGTTCGCTCCTAATGTACTAGGAAGCCAAGTCTATCTAGTCATGTCCAAGTCAAGTACAGGTCAGGAAAACATGGCACATGCATAGTAGTACTATCATTAGACATGAACAAGATAATAAAGACAGAAAAGTAATATGAAAAATGAGTAAAAACTATATGCACGTAAAACTAGAAAACGATCATGAGAAGCAGGAGCAATGTGTAACCAAGTAAGACACAAAGGAATAGCAATATGAAAGATCATGTAAATACTGTAAAGTTTGGCAATGTGTACTTGCCTGGTGTAGACTCAACCACGTATAAATAACTTGTCAGATCAAACGCCTGCGAAAGTTGAACTCCTGCAACAGTGTCCGGATGCTGAAATAGACATTGCCAATATTCTCAAAATAAGAAAAATAGCAAGGATAGGCTACCCATAAGTCAAATTTTGGATACAGGGGCAAAACGATAATTTTTGGACAAAACGGTGTCCGCCGTTAGACCCGCTTTGCACCGAAAAGCATGCCAAAGTCTTTGGTCTCTAAAGTCATCAAGCTATAAGTCTACGAATTTGTTTTGATCAGATGAACCAACAGTATGTTCAAAGTTAGATTTCGGCGGGCCGTGCACAAATTCGTCAGTTGAGTTGGATCGTGAGGCCCGCAAAACGGCAATCAGGTCAACTGTCCCAGATTTAGACCAAACTTGGCATACAGGACCAGAGAAACGATACAGTCATGTTGGCGCAAGTTTCGTCTAGATTCGATAAACGTGCACAAAGTAATTAGAGAATTTCGAAAAAGGTCGATACGGTGAATTTTGACGGATACGCATCAATTTCGTCGCGCACACGCAACCAATTTGAATTCTGTCAAAGCCCACACGTCCACGAAGCCGATACGCCCCTTTCGATGCTTTCAGTTTGCGATCACGTTGCCCTATTTTTCAGGGCGCACCCCATATTGGTGAATTTTAATATTTTGGAAACTGTTTTATCATGATTTTTGGTCAAACTTCGAAAATGTTTTATTTGATGAATACATTGAATTAATTAAAACTAAAAGAAACATTTTATTGTCCTACATGTTGTCAATAAATTCCTCCAAATAGATTTTCAAAATCGTGTATAATCTGGGAGAAAACTTAGCGTAAACTAGGGTAGTTTGTCTGTTCTATAAACTGTTAAGAAATAGTTTTTCGTCTCGACTTTGTATTGATTTTTCTTCCAAACCAGAGCACAACCAATCATTGTACTTGAAGGGTTATCTAGAGGGTTATGTTGTGAATGTGTACGAAGAAATCATGCAAAAAAATATGCGACGATGAGAGAGAAAGCTAATTGTGAAGTCGGTAGTTTGGGGCGGTTGCTGCTGCTCTGTTTTTGGCTCATGCGTGTGCGGCCAGCGATAGGCGGCGCTCCGACGATCCTCAGGCACCACGAGGGTAGCTGGGGCTTTCGTCGGGGTAGGGGTTGGAGAGATTAGTTTAGGGTTTAGGGTTGCGAGCGATTTTTTTGCTCCCTCTCTCGTTATATATACACATACATGGGGGGGGTCGGTTATGAGAAGTGAAGGGGTCGAGGTTGCATGCTCCTGGGTTTGCTGACTTGGGGGTTTGGGTTTTTTTTCTTTTTTTATTTTCTTTATTTATTCATTTATATCCACACACGCAAACACACAAACACACACAAATATATATATATATATATATATATATATATATATATATATATATATATATATATATATATATATATATATATATATATTAAAAATATATATATATATATATATATATATATATATATATATATATATATATATATATATATATATATATATATATATATATATATATATACATATATATATATATATATATGTATAATATATGTATGTAATACACCATAAATTCTAAAAAAGATCTTTATATTATATATTCTTAGTGTAGGGCCAATTTATATAAATATGAATACATCTAGTACATTTATTTGTCAATAAAATAAAAACAACCAATAAAAATAAATAATTTTATTTAAAATATAACAACAACAACATTAATTAATAATAATAATCCTAATAACAACTAAAATAAGCCAATAAGAGGGTTAGGATTGGGTGACATCTTATATCTCTAATTTAACTGGTCCGAAAAACATACAATAATCTAAATGCCATATAGTATTAATAATACCTCTAATCAATTATTTAGAAAATATTTATCCGTACAAAGAAATAACTACAAAATATTTGTACACACGTAAAATATGTCTACATGGGATACACTAAATGCCTACATGGGCTTGGATTCGGTTTGGGTCCAGTTCAGGCTAGCCTCGACAAACCGGGTCACCTAAAAGTAAATAAATAATTAATTCATCTGTGGGGATTAAGTTGCAATTTGGCCTGGTTTTCCTAGTTAGAACCAACCTTTAGCTCGGCCTTCCCTACCATGGCTAAAACACTAGTCAATGCATACGATCACACTATCCGTGCCACAATTCCTAGTTGTCTAGTACTCCAAAACTTAACCATGGCTAAGGTCATCTATAATAATAACTATTTAATTAAAAATATTCATAAAATCCTATTTAAAATAAATAAATAATAAAAAATAATTTCAAAAATTCAGAGGTGTTACAATAACGCAATCATTATCGAACTCCAGCTCGATAAACAGTTGGGGTTGACTGTATCGAAGCCTATGGCGACTCGAAATTGATTATAAACTAAGTTCGAGGACAATACGAAGTCCAGCATGAAGATCTGGTTCCATACCATCAAGAAGCAATCGATATCATCTCTACATTCACAGGGTTCTTTATAGAATATGTACTTCGGTTACAGAACTTGGAGGTCGATGCAGTTGCTGGCCTCTTCGCTTCTCTGGCAGCTCATGTGGGAACCCAATATACCATCACTGTAATGGGTCGGAGGCTGGTTTGCCCGAAGAACAATCTACATACGTGTCTGAGTTACTCAGTACAAATGGACGCTAATATTGACATTCAAGACTGGCAATTTTCATTCATAGACTACGCAGTCTATGGGATCCTACCCGAAGACCCGAAGGATGCTACTTCTTTCAAGAGACGCTCTCTTCGGCTTCTACGACACAGCTACAAAGATGTTGTATCGTCGTTCATACAACGGGCTTCTCCTGTGATGTTTATCGAAGATAGAAGCATAAGAAGTAATCAGGGAAGCACACGATGGCACCTGCGAAGCCCATCAGCCTGGTTCTAAGTTGTAAGACCGATTGCGTCGTATGGGCTGCTATTCGCCCACTATGATGGTAGATGTCGTTGATTACAGAAAGAAGTGTCGGGTGTGTTAGTTGCATGCTGACTTCATCTACGGCCTTCAGAGTTTCTGCACCCCACGACGGCTGCTGGCTATTTGAAGCATGGGGAATGGATATCATTGCGCCAATCAGTCCACCATCCAATAGAGGACACCGGTTCATACTTGCCATCATCGACTACTTTTCTAATTTGGCAGAAACAGTACATCTGGCCGAGGTAAAAACTATAAACGTGATCAGCTTTATCAAACATCACGTCATATACCGCTTCGGCATTCCTCGAAGGATCATCCATGACAATGGTTCTCAGTTCGTGCGCCATGCTTTCCATCGATTCTGCGATAAAAATCGAATACAGAATGTGGCATCAACGACTTTCAATCCTATATTATATGGACTAGCCGAAGTGTTCAACAATACTATCGTCAAACTACTTAAGAAATTCGTTTCTTCTAATAAGTGCGACTGGAATTTGAAGCTCGGTGAATGTTTGTGGGCTTACCGTATGATCGTTCGAACACCCACGGGCAACACACCATTCTTTCTTATTTATAAAAGCTAGGTAGTGCTCCCATGGATATCTAGATCCTATCCTTATGGATAGCTATCACCAACCAGCTGACTGACGAAGACAATCAACACCGGTGACTACAAGAGTTAGAGACGTTGGATGAAAATTGTCTGCTAGCTCAACAACGAATCGAGCTTTACCAAGCTCGTATTTTCGAGGCCTTCAACAAGAATGTCCGGAAAAGAACATTCCAAGTGGGTGACCTTGTCTTATCAGTTCGAAGACTTATGGTAATGATCACAAGACGGCTGGAAAGTTCGAGCCTAAGTGGGAGGACCATTCGCAATAGAGACGGTCTACTCCAATGGTGTCTACCGGCTGGCCAAACCCAACGGTGACTTGCTAATGATGCCAATCAACGACAAGTTCCTGAAGAAATACTATGTCTGAGTTTCAAGCGAGCATAGGCTCCCACATCTCCTGTGGGTATTCATGGATTTTGTTAAAGGAATTCATCCCTTCTATACTTCACTCCAGTAGAAAAATAATTCACGTCCATATCTCCTTTGAGTTATAACACCCTAGCGAAGTTCACGTCTACCACGCCCATATCACCTCTGAGTAAGGAAAAGTCTACCACCAAAGGATTCTATGTTTACCATGTCCATATAACCTCAAAGTAAGCACCATATTCCCAACAGAGTTATCTCTATCCCCTCGTGACATGCTACCTCTGAGGGAATCCTCGTTCTTGTAAAAGAAAAAGTTCACAAGTAAAAAGATAAGCAGAGAAACAAAGCCAATGTTTTCATTTATAAAGTAAAAATGTTTACTTTCTTTGACTACAAAAATTTGCCTCTCACAAATCGAAAGACAAGAAGACAGAAAGAAGATCAAAGCTGAGAAGACCAGCGCTGAAATTCTTCCAGCCGACTCTTCAAAAGAGCAACTTAAAGGCCAACCATTGCTCGGGCTCGACGCTCGGCCTCCTGACGGCGAGCGACTTCATCTTCAACAGAAGAGAGGCTTTGGCTTGTAAGGGCCAGCTCGGCCTGACGAATGCCAATGCTTTCCTTCTTCCGAGCCAGGGTCTCGAAATGTTGGCGAAGGATCTCTTTCTGGTCCTCAGACTTGACTATGTCACTCTTAGCAAGGGCCAGGGCTTATTTTAACTTTTGGATATGCTTCCGGAGGGCCTTGTACTGATCCTCCACAGCTGCATGGTGACAAACTTGAGCCTCTTTGACATTGGTAACTGCATCAATCTCGATCTCAACCTCGACAAGCCGATCAGTTAGTGCCCGACGTTTCTTCTCATACTGAAATGCCTTGGAGACCATCTCCTCTAACTCTGTAGCATCTAGTGTCGAAAGACCACACTCCAGATTCTAGAGCTCCAAGGCAGCAGCTTCCAATTCTGCCAATATATCTTCTTTAACATCGGCCTTATCCTCATACTCCGTATAGTCGCGCAAGGCTACCAACTGGGCCACCACAATATTTCGGACCCATCTGAGAGATTGGTTGCTTCGTAAAACACCCTCTAGGCCACACGTCAATGCATGACGAATTATGCTCAACATGAGATTGGTATAGTATACGTTATCAGCCAAACTCATGGGGGTTACCGGAGATGCCGCGATAGAAGACCCATGGCCACAGTAGCAGCCAGCACACGCCTAGGTACCGTAGCTGAAATAGATGGCACCGTGACCATTACAAAGGTCGTGGGTGGCACAGAGAGGATAAAAGCTAATATTGTCTGACACACATCTAGCTCCTCAGCAGGATCCTTCGATAGTTCTTCAAACGCATCTACAGCTGGAACCGTACGGGCTGGATTTTGACCCATCTCAGCAGTAGATTTCTCGACGATTGCGGTGGCCGATTCCTCAGTAGTCTCCTGAACTCGCGCTCCAGCAGCCGACTCATCAGCAGTTCGCTCGCCCAATTCTTCTACGGCCTTTGTGGCCAGGTTCCTGATGATGATGTCAGCAGTCTCATCTGCGGTACTGTCATCAACCATCATCACCGTGGCCACCTCGTCTGGGACCTCAATTACCGGTGCGTAAATGGCCACATCAACCTGTTCTACGTTGGCATCATCAGTCACCTCCTCGAGGACCAGATCAGCCAACTCTTCGATCGCCTCCTCGGCGGCCATTCGAATAATTTTATCAACCCAATGTTAAACAGTTATTTTTTTTCAGCCCTTCAATAACCTGACAGGCCAATTCTTCAACAGCCTTCATTGTCGACCCTTCCAAGGGACTTACGACCGATCGCCGAGACAAATCCTCTAGATTTGCCAAAAACAGCTCCTCGGCTGGATGATCCTCCTTATTCCTTGGCGCAGCGAGACTATCCTCAACACTTCTCTCAATATGGGGAGGAGGTACGATGGAAGGATCTTGGATAATCCTTTCAGCATCCACGTCACCTTGGCCCTTCATGAGAACAGACTCCGAAATCCTGCCCTCGGCTGCCACTGCATCGGCCTCAGGTACCTTCACGGGTCCATCCTTAATCAGTCCCGGGAAAGCTTCCTTCCAGAGCGTAGCCAATGGCTCCAAAGAGCCACGAGTCTCATACTCAAAAGGAGCAGGAGGTGGGACATCTTCTGGGTCAATAGATTCATCAGCTAGAGTCTCCCCCTCGACTTGAGACACTTGTGGGATAGGCTCCTCGAGAAGTTCCCTGAGTCTTTCGGACCATGTGGGCCCCGTCTACACAAATAAAGTAATGATGAATAAAAAGTATGAAATAAAACCTCAAAAAAACACTAAGACTTACCCGCGGAGAAGATCCAATGGATAGGGCACTCGATTCCATGAAGGTTGTTGGGAGGGTCCAATCTGCTGGGGTACAACAGCTATTCTTGTCCTTTTACCAAGAGGAGGGCTCACCCAAACCTAACTTTTTCGCGGGTTACTCAGAAGCACTTCCTCCTCTCTCCCCTCTCGTGACGAACTGGAGCCTTCTGTTGATCTACTCTCCGAGGGTGCAAGCCCATAGAGACGTTTAGAAGCTAATGAAGGGACCTCAAACTTTGTCCCCTCAAGAAAACTTCGCTCTCGCTCGTACTCCGGTGAGAAGTTGTTCACAACATAGTAAAACTTTCTAGCAGAATACAAGATATGAGTCTCATCCTATAGTCAAGGGATCGTAAATTCTTCTCCAATACCACCGGCATTACAATAATGCCATGCCCTGGCGCCATCCAAAAGACTTCCTTCATAACAAAGGCAAGAGCTTGGATTGCCCATCATAGCCTAGCTATAGCCAAATTAACGTACGAAGCGGCCTGGCAAATGAGGCTCTAAGTACACCCAATTTTGGTTCTGGTACACCAAGTGGGAAGGACGGATGGACTGCAACCAGTGGAAGGCCCCAAAAGTTAGATCACTATCCACTAACGCATTATTTGCAAGGAAACCATTGTATGTAGGCAAAACCTTGTGGAGAACATAGCCGTCCAAATGGCCCAATATCTATCTACAGACAGGGACATCCTGATGAAGCCATTTCGCATGTTGATAGTTACGCAGTATTGCATACCCTGCCGCGTAAGCGAGAGTACTGGGGACTATCAGACCAGGGTGGTGCAAAGCCAACCAAACCATCAAGTAGTGGTAAGGGAGTCCAACCCACAGGAATTCCTCATTTCCCTCGTGACACTCTATTATCCTCCTAGAAAATACTTGCAAACCACGCAGGATATCGCATACCATGGCCGGCAGCAGAGCCAAGGAATGTCGGAAGGCTAGCCTCACAGCTGGCAGACTCATGTCCTGACTGAGCCGTCCTGTAGGCCCAAAACATCCAGGAACCACGGTCCTCCGCAGCCATATCATCAGAATGGTGGCTAAAGTCATTTTTAAACTCAAAGCAATCAGATTCTGACAGAAGTAATTATGAACTCTGGAGCTAGGCCTCCCCTCGGCATCTACTGATGGAGCAGATACCCCCGCTTCGGCCATCATATCATCTACTTCATCAGCAGTATATGCCCGATGCGCAGTGAAATAAACCTTCCCTGGCATCGATGGGTGCTTTGTGAAAATATAATCCACCTAGGCCTTGACGTATGGCGAAGCCTGCTCCCCACCATGCGCGTATATACTTAGTGGTGGCAAAACAACTCCTTATACACAGCTATCATCTCGGGATGTTGGTTCTAAAACACCAAGAATTCCCCTGTTGCAAGGGGTATGTTCCTCGTATTGCACATCCCCCATGGCAATTTTGAGATGGCATGCATCTCACTAAGGGCCAAACCCATCTCTCCACAAAGGATGAAGAACTTCCCAGTATGGTGGTTAAATAACTCCAACAATGCTATGAACAGAGGCCGATTGATCTCTATCCCATGCTCGGTGGCCCTGATGGCACGACGATGACCCATACCAATCAAATCCTTCTTGAACCTACCCATCGCCTATTGAGTTAGCTCACTCCACTCAGACTTGGGATAAATCCAACCTGCAACACGGAAGTGTAGAAGCATGAAAATATCTATACTATGCGCCCACATAAAGAAGTGACTATGCGCCCACATGTAGCAATTCTATGCGCCCATATGTAGTAAATTCTATGCGCCCACATAATTTTTCTAGAGGTGGGTGCATGGTTGTCTTCCTACACTATGCGCCAAGTTAGAACAGCTCTACGACTCGGTCAACATCCACGATCAGTCATGGGCCGAGGCATGCGGCCACGCCAGTCTCCTTGAGCAGTCATGCACCGAAGCATGCGGCCACGTCAATCCCACGATCTACCCATGATCATCCAGTTCTTATGTGCCTACATCCTATGTACCCAAAGCAATACTATGCGCCCACAGAAAGATCAGTGTATTCTCCACCTGTGTGCACATAACAGTCATTTCAGTATAAAACGAATATAAATAGAGGACATATGCCTCTTCAAATGAACAGAACAGAGAGCATTTTAGTGCCAAATTGCTGTCTTTCTTTCCACTGAGCCGAGAGTTAGCAATTTTCTTAGGTTTTCTCCCACTTTTGTAAATCGGGGTATCAACGGAGTAAAGGAGCAACTGCCGCTCGATCTCTATCATTCTATTTCAGAGAATTCTTTTTGTACTCAGGGATTCTCAAAGGAAGAAGAGTTTTCAAATCGAAGTTAAAATAAGATTCTCAAGGGTCGTCCCAGGAATCTCTCAAGGGATCCTAACTGTGATTGAGTACCTTCAAAAAAATATATATATTCTAATCCTACTGCAGGCTGTAGTGATACTCTAGTTCGAATACCACGAGATAAACTCGACTTGCATGGGCCACCACTAAAAATGTGTCACGACCCGAACCCTAGAGTAAGGGCACGAGACGTGGGTACGTCCAGCCTACGCCGCAGTGTCGGCGGTAGAACGCTGTCCTAGGTCAAACATCTAACAATATAAAGGTACATGTACAGTATATACACTCCGAATGGAGTTGACATAGCAAATACAGTCTCAATCATATCTAAGGTAGAGCATGATAAAAAGATAGATAAAACATGAAATCCACAAGAGATACCGCAGATAGAAGTCTAAGTGTCTAAGATACACAACCCAGAAAATATCTCAAATCTCAAATACAGTAATCCATAAAGTAAATACAACTCAAGAGAACTAAAATAACTATCTATACAACCTCTACTGTGTCTCCTCTAGGCTAGCAGGCAACCTCCAAGCTATCTGTAAAATTTATCAACAGGTCCAGTCAGGACGGGAGCGAGCACAATACATCTCAACAGATCATAGCAGGTTAGAAAATATAATCATACAGTAAAGTAAGATACATGAACTGAAAGAAATACAGTATGTAAACAGAGAGAGAGAACTGTAATAGAAATTTCTACTATACAATAGAGAACTAACAGTGGCTAGTGAGTCAGAGTACAATATAGACATGTAAATGGCATAGGAGATTCTGATGCTACACTACGGAAAGATTTTGATGCTACACTACTTGGATAATATTCATATGTCCACTTCTACTCCCCCGTACCCCCAATCAATACACAAGGATCCAGCCAGGTTATGTTATGATTCCATGCAATGGCCCACAAGGGGTGATACATGGATGCCCATAAATGGGTGATTCTAGGAATGTCCATAAATGGGAGATTCAAGGAGACTCTGTGATCATGAGAGTACATGTCACAAGTGATCAATGAACCAAAAAGCATAGTGATACATAATGTAAGTGAAACGCACAGAACATGTAATATCCGATGCTCCTGAAGGATAACATCTCAAGAAGGGATCCATATAGTACTAATCCGTGTGACCAACGTGACAGTATCAAGTAAAGTAATTTAAAGCAGGAAAATAATTCTAAGCAGGATATGAAATGATCAGAGAATGTACTCGCCTCGATTTGATTAGAGTCGACGTGTGCGACACGAACGTATCGACACGAGGTAGGTACAATGCTATGTTCCACAGAGGGTCCCAGACGACGACACGGGCAGTCCCAATGAGTCCAGAGTAGTCGAAAAAGCCTAGTTTGGTATATAAAAGTCTAAAATCAGGGTTTGGTATGATAATCAAATTAAGAAGACCAGAAATGACTATAAAAGACGCGACTTATGATTAATAAAGGAATATAACAATATATATATAAATAAATTTTGAAACTATTTATAATGTCTGTAGACATATATATATCTAAGCATAGGTAAATCCCTTCAGGACTAAAGATCCCCAAATAATTAATAATTGGGCTCAAAGCCAAATCGAATTAATTTAGTAAGAACCAAAAGATATATAGGCTCAAGGCCCAAGATTAGCAATTTACTTAAACATTTATGCATATCATATAACTAGATATTTATATATAAGAATTTATGGAAATTATTGATAATGTTTAGAAATTATATTCCGTAAATAAACTATTTTATTTTAGAATATTATGTATATATATAAAGTCTAGAAGGTTACCCTAGAGTTTTACCCTCAAAACTATTTAGATAGAAACTATAATAATATTTCATGTTTTAAGACAACTTTGGAAATATGAGAATAAAACCCAATGCATATCTTGATAAAATTATTTATTATGAAATTATTAGATAAAATATTACAATGATAACAATGAGTATTAATAATAACAATAATAATATATGTATATACAACATAAAATTTTAAAAGGAAATCCTATGTGTAAAACTCATAACTAAAATTTACCATAATATACAAATCCCAAATTCTTACACATTCATTAATCACCTATACTAATAGCATTAGTTTCTGCCACACACTTTTCCTAATCCACCATTAATTATTATATATATAAACTGATATATAACTAATATATAAACTAATATATATAACTATTATATAACAAATATTATATTAATACCTATTATTTAATATAACATTAAAGGAAAGGGGGGTTGATCCCCAATTCCTTAGAGGAAGTAGAGAAGGGCTCACATCGGGTTCTTCGGCGGCAACCGGCGGAGGAGTACCGGCGCGGAGCAGCGCCGGCAGAAGGGCTCCGACGGCGAACCGCAGCTGGGGTCGGCGTGGTTTGGCCGAAAGTCGACGGCTCCGGTCAAGACGCAGCAGCGCCCGAGCGACGAGGGGACGGTGGAAACCAGGTCGGGGACGATGCACGGAGAACAGTGGGGCGGCAGCAAGGGGATCCGGTCAGCAGGGATCGCCCGGGCGGCGACGGGAGGACGCGGGGTGGCGCCAGGTTCTCTCTCCCTCTCTTCCTCTCTCTCTATTATGATGGTCGACTTGGAGGTGGTGGTGATGGGTTTTGATGGTGGCGGTGGTTTGATGGCAGGGCGGCGATGTATGGTTTGACAGGGGCGGTGGTGGCTAACGGTGGTGGTGGTGGCCATCGGTGGTGGTGGCTAACGATGGTGGCAGTGGGATGCTGGGGTAGCCGATCCAGTATAGCCGGGCAGGGAATCGTCAGGATGACGACGGTGGCGGAGGTCTGGTGATGACGGTAGGGGCAGTGGCGATGGTCGGAGTCGAGGAGTTAGCTGGGGATGGTTGTCCAAGGTGGTCGGGAATGAAGCCATGAGGTGGTCGCGGTGGGTGACCGGGTTTCAGGAGTGATGGTGAATGGTGGTCGGGAATGGCGGCTGTAGGAATTTTCTAGGTTTAGGGATTTGTGTTTGTGAGTCTTGGGGATGTGTGCTATTTATAGGGAAGTGGAGAAACCCAAACAAATTATAAAATGTAATAGAAATTAGTAATAATTAATGGAAAACTAACATACTAACATTAATGCTAACTGCTAACATATTGATAGTTAGTAAATTAATTAGTTAATTACTGCCAGTAAAATCACTAGTTAATTTAAATTAGAAATTGCAATAGAAAAATTTTATAAATAAATATTAGGAAAAATCAATTTCGAAAATATCAAAAAAAATGAATTTGTTAAATATTATTTTTCTTCTACAAAATTTAATATTTATAACTTATTGATTTTAAGGAATGGACAGAAAATTCTAATAGGATAAAATCACATAAAATAGTCGGCCAAATCAACAGGGACCGATAGCATTCACGGTCAAAAATTGTTTTTCTCAAAATTAGAATTTGTACATTTTTCGAGATTCAGAAAATTGAGAGTTTTGAAAAATACAAAATTTAAAAATCCAAGAAATTGGTTAACGGAGGTTACAAATCTACCCTCCATAAAGAAATTTCGTCCTCGAAATTAAGGATTGGCAGGGGAGTTAAAACATGATAGAAATTTAGGCAATAACTCAGACACGATCAAAAGGCAACGACCATGGCACGATCAAGATAATCAACTTGAAATTGTTTGAACACGACTATTGATTTGACATGATAGAATCATAGAATGATCATCATTGTTTAGACATAAATTAGGAATAATTTTAGGTTATTTAGTCATGATCTTAATCACGGCTAAGGGAACGAATGAAGAACGAAATTCGAGTATAGAACGATCGGTAGTTAGATTTGATAAAAAATAGACTCTAGGTCGTATAAGCACGATCAAGATCCAAACTTAGTTATGAATGGCGATAAAATCATGATTTCGGAATCAAGGTTGTAAAGGCACGGTCAATACGAAAAATGATGCGATTGGTCATCGCTAGGAATAATGAAACATTTGGCACGATCAATGACTAAGGATCAAACCAATTGATCACGAACCAAATCGAGGCTTAAAACCTTGGAATGACTAAAATCACTTAGGCATGACGTATGTAGAGTGACAAAAATCAAAACCTCGCCATAAAATAGGAAGGAGTAGCATCACGGTGACTAGAGGATCAAATTTTAGGCACGATAGAAAAATTATTTTGGATATGATCACTCAATTTTTTTTGACAAGTTCATAATCAAATCGGGTAGTCGTGATCAAGGACAAAATTTTCAAGCACGATTTAGAGGCAAAATCGGTACGATAGTCATGGTCATTAAAATCACGATCATGGAATTCATAGTCGTCAAGTCATGCCGGGTCATCTAGGCATGACTAATCATAAGGAGTTTAGATATAATCAGGAAGTAAATCATGGTCAGAAAGAGCTTGGGTACCAGTGTTAAAATTCGAACATGATCATAATCGTTAGTTTGACACGATCGAAGATCAAGTCAGTCTAACCATGGTCAAATAGTATTTAGGTATGATTAAGAGTATGGTGGTAGCGTAGGCATAACCTACCATCAATTTCCGGTAGATCAAGAATAGTACGAACTTAATCGCGATTGGAACAGAATTTAGTCACTTTCAAGAATAAATCAGAGTTTATGCACGAGTGATATTGGTATCGAAGTTTGATTACGATTAAAATTAAAATATTGACATGATAAAGAATAAGGCAAATCAATATTGAATTTAGGTTCGAAAAATTTGAAATCGAGATTTTTGAGCACGAGCAACATATGATGGAGATCCAAGTCACGATGAAATTCAATAAATTGAGTACGGTCAAGGGTCAAGACTATTGGTACGATAAAAGGTACTACTCAAAAAAAAATCAAAATCAGAAGTTTAAAGAACGAATGTCAATAGCATCCAATCACAGTATATGCTAAGAATATTTAGTCTCGATACGATCTAAGTTGATCAATTTTGGAAACCAAAATTTGGACAATATGGAGGACAGGTTCATCGAAGTCTGAGCACGAGCATACAAGAATGGAAATTCAGGTCACAATTAAATTTAATTCAATTGAGTACAACCCAAGATATTAATATGATAAGAAAAGATGATCAAAGTCGATTTGGTCGTGATTAAGGGAGCTAGGATTCAATGATATTGAAAACCTTTTAGGGAACAAGAAAAGATCTCATAAGAAGTTAAGTTAATCATCTCTCTCTAATACCATCAAGTTATCATTTGCCAAATCATATTTTTATCTCACAAGTCCCAATATGAAAATCAACCCTTATATAACTATCATCCAATTTTTTATAACCTTCAGTCATCTAAACCTTTACCATGATCACCATAAAAAAAATTTCAAATTCTAAGACATTTCCCATGAAGCATACCCCTCTTATTTAGGAATCAACACTTATTTGTTTAATCAAATTTCCAAATTCTTTCACCTCGCCCTAAATTAGATCCGAAACATCTAAATCCAGTTTATGAGATCCTTGAACTTGTTAAATCAATCTCGTATTTACTCAACTCTAAAACCACTATGTCATACAAAATTTATTCTTATTTATAAATTAATCTTCATATTTTCTTCAACGTTCACCTTCAAATATTATCCTTTTTGAATTCTACAATTTTCTCCCAATCATCTAAAAATAATTTCTATAACTAAAAATCCTTGTGTTCTCTTTGTCTCTACTCACCCTCTTACAATATCTAATTCAATTTCGTATAATCGTGGAATACAATTAAATTATCTTTTCATTTACTAAATCTCTACATAGCCATAGAGTAGAAGTTCCTACGAATCAATAACCAAGATTTCTAAGTTCTCAAAACTAGGCTGACCTCTAATATCCTTATTAGTTTTTGAAATACATTCATGAATTACTCATAACCAAAATTTTCTGCGATTGTTTCTAAATTGATAACATTTATCTCTCGATTCCATTCTAAACCTTTACCACATCTCCATCTCGAATTTTTCATATTTGACATCCAACATTCTGATTCCTACAAAATCATCATATGATAACCAATTACGTCATTTTCGAACTAGATAATTTACGTTATTTCCTCAACATGTCTCAGGCAAAATGATATGAAGATTCAAGGGTTTCAAGGTATAGCTGACAGAATTAGATACGAGACAGAGAATTGATGTAATCAGGACAGTTATATAACATAAGAAATGATGGTAATAAAATATTGGCAGGAAGAGAATGATAATAGAATCTGTTCTGCTTTTCTGTTTAAAAGAGGGAACCATTTTGAAACCAGAACTATAATATCAAATCCAAGATAAGGTCTAGTAAAAAAAAATTATTGATTCATCGTATTAAGAAGAAATTCATAGAAAAAGTTACACAAGGTTTATAATAACAGCTAAGCTACTCCTACTCTACTCCTAAGTTAAATAATGAGAAGCAAAACAAAAACAACCAATAATTCTTTTTCTGAAAGACTGAACAAAAGTAGAGAAAATATGTTTAAAAGTTTTTCAAGGTACAAACTGATAATCATATGCGTCTATCCAAAATCGTGGTACTCTAAATCCCCGTCATATTAGTAAGCAAGGCTACGATAATCACAGAGTTCCCGACTAAGGCACATACCTCTAGAATCATGGTATTTAAAATTTTTGCGATGCCGCTAGCTTGGCTGCGAAAACCTTAAATCCCCACACCCGAGAAATATATCCAAAATCAGACTATATGTCCTCACCATGCTTGCTAATGTGACTGTAGAAGACTAGATTCCATAAATGAGATGACCTAGCCCATATAATTTTATCTTGACAAAATTAAATTAAATCAACAATGGATACCAAAAATCAAATTCATTTACTAACCAAGAAAGATAAATATAAACTATTAGAATCAAATTTATCAACGAAAATCAAGATTCAAAACTAAACAATAATCCATCAAATCAAGTTCAACAACAGAAAGTAAAAATAAATCAAATCAAGGGAAGAAGAGTTTTCAAATCGAAGTTAAAATAAGATTCTCAAGGGTCGTCCCAGGAATCTCTCAAGGGATCCTAACTGTGATTGAGTACCTTCAAAAAAAAATATATTCTAATCCTACTGCAGGCTGTAGTGATATTATAGTTCAAATACCACTACATAAACTCGACCTGCATGGGCCACCACTAAAAACGTGTCACGACCTGCACCCTAGAGTAAGGGCACGAGACGTGGGTACGTCCAGCCTACGCCGTAGTGTCGGCGGTAGAACGCTGTCCTAGGTCAAACATCTAACAATATAAAGGAACCTGTACAGTATATACACTCCGAATGGAGGTGACATAGCAAATACAGTCTCAATCACATCTAAGGTAGATCATGATAAAAAGATAGATAAAACATGAAATCCACAAGAGATACCGCAGATAGAAGTCTAAGTGTCTAAGATACACAACCCAGAAAATATTTTAAATCTCAAATACAGTAATCCATAAAGTAAATACAACTCAAGACAACTAAACTAACTATCTATACAACCTCTACTGTGTCTCCTCTAGGCTAGCAGACAACCTCCAAGCTATCTGTAAAATTTATCAACAGGTCCAGTCGGGACGGGAGCGAGCACAATACATCTCAACAGATCATAGCAGGTTAGAAAATATAATCATGCAGTAAAGTAAGATACATGAACTGAAAAAAATACAGTATGTAAACAGAGAGAGAGAACTATAATAGAAATATCTACTATACAATAGAGAACTAACAGTGGCTAGTGAGTCAGAGTACAATATAGACATATAAATGGCATAGGAGATCCTGATGCTACACTATGGAAAGATTCTGATGCTACACTACTTGGATAATATTCACATGTCCACTTCTACTCCACCGTACCCCCAATCAATACACAAGGATCCAGCCAGGTTATGTTATGATTCCATGCAATGGCCCACAAGGGGTGATACATGGATGCCCATAAATGGGTGATTCTAGGAATGCCCATAAATGGGAGATTCAAGGAGACTCTGTGATCATGAGAGTACATGTCACAAGTGATTAATGAACCAAGAAGCATAGTGATACACAATATAAGTAAAACGCACAGAATATGTAATATTCGATGCTCCTGAAGGATAATATCTCAAGAAGGGATCCATATAGTACTAATCCGTGTGACCAACGTGACAGTATCAAGTAAAGTAATTTAAAGTAGGAAAATAATTCTAAGCAGGATATGAAATGATCAGAGAATGTACTCGCCTCGATTTGATTGGAGTCGACGTGCGCGACACGAACGTGTCGACACGAGGTAGGTACAATGCTATGTTCCACAGAGGGTCCCAGATGACGACACGGGCAGTCCCAATGAGTCCAGAGTAGTCCAAAAAGCCTAGTTTGGTATATAAAAGTCTAAAATTAGGGTTTGGTATGATAATCAAATTAAGAAGACCAGATATGACTATAAAAGATGCGACTTATGATTAATAAAGGAATATAACAATATATATATATATAAATAAATTTTGAAACTATTTATAATGTCTGTAGACATATATATATATCTAAGCATAGGAAAATCCCTTCAGGACTAAAGATCCCAAAATAATTAATAATTGGGCTCAAAGCCAAATCGAATTAATTTAGTAAGAACCAAAAGATATATAGGCTCAAGGCCCAAGATTAGCAATTTACTTAAACATTTATGCATATCATATAACTAGATATTTATATATAAGAATTTATGGAAATTATTGATAATGTTTAGAAATTATATTCCATAAATAAACTATTTTATTTTAGAATATTATGTATATATATAAAGTCTAGAAGGTTACCCTAGAGTTTTACCCTCAAAACTATTTAGATAGAAACTATAATAATATTTCATGTTTTAAGACAACTTTGGAAATATGAGAATAAAACCCAATGCATATCTTGATAAAATTATTTATCATGAAATTATTAGATAAAATATTACAACGATAACAATGAGTATTAATAATAACAATAACAATATATGTATATACAATATAAAATTTTAAAAGAAAATCCTATGTGTAAAACTCATAACTAAAATTTACCATAATATACAAATCCCAAATTCTTACACATTCATTAATCACCTATACTAATAGCATTAGTTGCTGCCACACACTTTTCCTAATCCACCATTAATTATTATATATATAAACTAATATATAACTAATATATAAACTAATATATATAACTATTATATAACACATATTATATTAATACCTATTATTTAATGTAACATTAAAGGAAAGGGGGGCTGATCCCCAATTCCTCAGAGAAAGTAGAGAATGGCTCACATCGGGTTCTTCGGCGGCAACCGGCGGAGGAGTACCGGCGTGGAACAGCCCCGGCAGAAGGGCTCTGGCGGCGAACCGCAGCTGGGGTCGGCATGGTTTGACCGAAAGTCGACGGCTCCGGTCGAGACGCAGCAGCGCCCGAGCGACGAGGGGACGGTGGCAACCAGGTCGGGGACGGTGCACGGAGAACAGTGGGGCAACAGCGAGGGGATCCGATCAGCGGGGCTCGCCCGGGCGGCGACGGAAGGACGCGGGGCGGCGCCAGGTTCTCTTTCCCTCTCTCTCTCTATTGTGATGGTCGACTTGGAGGTGGTGGTGATGGGTTTTGATGGTGGCGGTGGTTTGATGGCAGGGCGGCGGTGTATGGTTTGACAGGGGCGGTGGTGGCTAACGGTGGTAGTGGTGGTGGCCATCGGTGGTGGTGGATAACGGTGGTGGCAGTGGGATGCTGGGGTGGCCGATCCAGTATGGCCGGGCAGGGAATGGTCGGGATGACGACGGTGGCGGAGGTCTGGTGATGACGGTGGGGGCAGTGGCGATGGTCGGAGTCGAGGAGTTGGCTGGGGATGGTTGTCCAAGGTGGTCGGGAATGAAGCCATGAGGTGGTCGCGGTGGGTGGTCGGGTTTCAATTTTTTAGGTTTGGGGATTTGTGTTTGTGAGTCTTGGGGATGTGTGCTATTTATAGGGAGTGGAGAAACCCTAAAAAATTGTAAAATGTAATAGAAATTAGGAATAATTAGTGGAAAACTAACATACTAACATTAATGCTAATTGCTAACATATTGATAGTTAATAAATTAATTAGTTAATTACTGCCAGTAAAATCACTAGTTAATTTAAATTAGAAATTGCAATAGCAAAATTTTGTAAATAAATATAAAGAAAAATTAATTTCAAAAATATCAAAAAAATGAATTTGTTAAATATTATTTTTCTTCTACAAAATTAAATATTTATAACTTATTGATTTTAAGGAATGGACAAAAAATTCCAATAGGATAAAATCACATAAAATAGTAGGCCAAATCAACAGGGCCCGATAGCAATCATGGTCAAAAATTGTTTTTCTCAAAATTAGAATTTGTACGTTTTTCGAGATTCAGAAAATTGAGAGTTTTGAAAAATATAAAATTCAAAAATCCAAGAAATTGGTTAACGGAGGTTACACTCTACTCCCTCAAAATCTGTGAAGCGAAGCAAGTCTCGCAAAACATGGCTTCCGAAGGCTCGTGCTGTATATCCTGCCAGTGCCGTAGAAGATGTGCAACCGAAGGGGAACTCTGTCACGTGGGCGCATAACTCTTCCACAGAAGCTCCTAATGCAAAGAAGGCGTATACTATTCCGGGCTCTACTAGCCCATGGACTTCTCTCTTATTCAATCAACAATAGAGTGTTCAACCCTCGAGACTTGACAAAGAAAAATACTATGATGCCAAGAATCGAAGTATTCGACACTCTGGGCAAACTTAGCAAAGCTTGCAAATGAAGATGACGAAACTCAGGAAAAATAGTGATGTTTCCCAAAGCATGCGCCCAGGGCTATGCGCCCAAAGGATGGTGTGGGCGCATAACTCTGGTTAGAAGACTTCTGTCTTTAGTAGGCTGTCTACCACTATGCACCCAGGCTCTGATGATCCATTATATGAGCCCACAGCCAGGAAGGCCGAACATGCTACCAGAACTTCTGGAAAGCATGCGCCCAAGGGCATACTCTAGGGTCTATGAGCCCACAGCAAAAAGACAGACCCCAACGCGTATAGCACGGGGCTGTCTTCAAGGCCATCACAGAACTTAGGTGTGGGGGGTGCCCCTATGCATGAACTAAGTCCGGATGTGCGATTTCCCTTTCAAACCTATATACAAAGTGGGGCAATGCATGTGAAATGGGTTCTAAGGCAAAGCCCCCTTCCGTCGATTTGTGCGACATGATAATTCATAAGCATAAGGTGAGAGAGATCACTGTGACTCATGAGGTGCCTCTACAAGAGCGCTCGTGCACTAGTATTATAATCAACAGTTGCTGCTCCAAAGCAACGAAAGTTTCTCCAAGGCAGTCCGTGTTTTGACGACTACAGTGTTCTGATGATGAAGAGCCATTATGTGTTTCATCCAACATAGCTTCATGCGGTCCTCCCTACGGGAGCCCCAATCAAAAAAGATGGACCACTAATCCAACTTTTTCTTTTAATTCTGTAAACATGAGAAGAAGAAGTATGCCAGCAAATAGCCAGCGAGTTGTTTCACTTGAAGGAGTCTATATGGGTACTCGGTCGAGAACAAGATCCCTTATAGGTGGCAAGGACTCTCAAGCTGGGGGTGATGTTCCATCAGAATCTCAAGTTGGGGGTAGTACTCCCTCAAATTCTGAAGCAGAGGTCCTCCACGCCGGGGGTAGCCTTCCAGATGACGATGATTTCTTCGAGTCCGACGGTGATTATCTACCTCTTCTGCCTGAAGATGAAGGCATTTTCAACTCAGAGATAGACAGCATCAGCATCAGTTGTACTGTCTCCTTTATTTATCCTCGTATGCGATCTGCGTACATGACGGATGGAGAAAAACCTAAAGAAGCTAGTGATCAAAGCAATAAGCGGCTGGAGAATCTTGAAATGGCGTTCGCCAAGATCACCGACATGCTTACCAGTATTATGGCTGTCCAAAATACTGGGGTTGTTCCCCCATTTCAACCGAATTTCTCAGCATACGTGTAAACCCCCAAACTTCTTAACTATTTATTTTTAAGCTAAATTGGTTATTTTATTTAAGTATTATTCATTTGTTATGATATGAAGTATTGTACATACAAATGTACAAGTAAATTCAAGTATGATTTATTTTAGTTGTTTATTAATATTTTTATATTATTATTGTATTGGTTATATTATTATTGGTCTAATAAAGATAATGTATGTGTGTTTATATATGTATGTATATATAGATGAATATATATAGATATATATATATAATTGTATATATACAAATATATTTATGTGTATATATATATAAAGGATTATATATATATATATATATAAGGTATTATATTTATATATAAGTATTATGTATATTCATGCATTTATATATATAAATATATATTATATATTCATGTATTTATATATAAATATATATTATATAATTTTGTATATGTGTATATATATATATATAAATATATATATATATATATATATATATATATATATATATATATATATATATATATATATATATATATATATATATAAGAGAGAATGAGAGAATGAAATAGCAGCCCAGGACTACAACCGGCCCAAAGCCTCACCATACGAGCCCCCACAGCCAGTATTAGCCCACAACCCCAGGCATCCCAGTCCGGCCCAGGGTCCCACAACCCAGGCCAAGCCAGAAGCCACGAACCCGAGAGCTCAACCGAGTTCTCTGTTCGTATATATGGTACGCACGCACGAAAGGGATGCAAAACCCTAATACGAGTGCTCGCGCCACCACCACCAACCCTGGGCGCACATCCCCACGCGTGCACGCGGCCACCCCGCCGCCGCTGTGGTGGCCGAACACCACCGCAGGCCGACCACGACACGCGCGCGTCGGAGAACAGAGCACAGCAGCAGTAATAGCGACGCCAGGTACTCCTGTTCGTCCCGAATTTTCTCCCTAGATACTAAATCAATCCTCAACCCGTAAATTTCTAATGATAGCCTAGTTAACCAACTACAACACCATACAATTAGATTGATCTAGTTTACTCTGGATTAATTGTGGGAATTCGTGAAAGTTCACGAATAACCACGTATAACTGAACAGTAAAACTGTTCGTAGAACCCTAGTTGGAAGTCGTTTCTGGGACGACAGATGGACGAACCTAAAAATCTACCTGAAGACATTTTTAGACAACCTATAGGGCAACATAACCCTTTTCGTAGATTTGGATTTTATCGACCGAGCGTCGAGAAATCAGATTCCCAAAACCAAGAAAAATCTGTTTTCAAAAACTAGAAATCGCTCCACACGACGTGCGTCCCGCCATTCCGGGCGACGTGGTCACGCACCGAAGGTATCGAAAGCTGCGTAACGGCTTCATGGTCGTGTGGGCTTTGACGGAACTCAAATTGGTCGCGTGTGTGCGACGAATTTGATGCGTATCCGTCGAAATTCACCGTATCGTGCACTTTGCAAACTTCTCAATTACTTTGTGCACGTTCATCGGATCGAGACGAAACTTGCGCCAGCAGGACCGTATCGTTTTTCTGGTCCTGTATGCCAAGTTTGGTCCGATTCCGAGACAGTTGACAAAATCGTCGTTTTGCGGGCCCCACGGTCCCACTCAACGGACGATTTTGTGCACGGCCCGCCGGAATCCAACTTTGGACATACGGTTGGGTTCGTATCGGAAAATTGGATCCGTAGACATGTAGTTTGACGACTTTAGAGACCGTTGACTCTGGCACGCTTTTCGGTGCAAAGCGGATCCAACGGCGGACACCGTTTTGGTCCAAAATTACCGTTTTGCCCCTGTATCCAGAATTGGACTTAAGGACAGGCAATCCTAGCTAATTTGACTATTCTGAGATCATTGGTATTATTTATTTCAGCTTCCGGGGACTGTTGTACGGGTTTTGACTATAGTGGCACATTGAGTAGTTCAGATTGCCGGTTTCACCAGCAAAGGACCACAGGCGAGTACAGTTTATTGTCTGCATTTCGATATTGATTTTTACTATATTTCATTGGTTGGTTTCATTAGTTATGTGATTATTTTCTATTATAAATTGTTGAGTCGGGAATGAGAAGTACCAACGATGTGTGATCTGACCTTAGACCGTGTAGACCGTGTAGACCGTGTTGCATTTATTTCTTGTAGACCGTGTAGACCGTGTTACATTTATTTCTTGTAGACAGTGATTTATTTATTGCAAAGTAGACCGTGTAGACAGTGATTTATTTATTGCATTTAATCTGTGTAGTTCGTGATTATTATTCTGTAGACAATGTTTCTTTATTACAATATTTTCTGTAGACCGTGTAACTGTAGACCGTGTAACTGTAGACCGTGTAACTGTAGACCGTGTAACTTTAGACCGTGTAGACCGTGTCGCATAATTGTCCCGAGACCGATCACATATCAAAGGTACTTCTAACGGTGGAAAAGTATATTGGTCTATTTATTACTATTGATTTTTCTTACGGCTTTACTGTTTATTTTCAAACCCATGATTGATGTCTAACCTGTGTCTTATAGTCATTTTCTTTATTTGAAATTGCATTCAGTGAATTGTGCTCGTTCCATTCCTGACTGGAAACCAACATTTTCAGGTTAGCCGTGGATTCACTTAGCATGGGAGATACGGGGATATTTGCAGCCAGAAGCCTAGAGACTAGCTAGATAGTTGAGTTGTAGTCATTCTATAATTGTACAAGTTTATGTTTTATGCAAAAGTAAAACTTGTGATCTTTGTAAATTAAATTAATCTTGTGAATGAGTATTATTTGTGATTTGATTTTCATGGCCGTGACAGCGTTCTACCGCCGATACTGCGGCGTAGGCTGGCTTGGACACGTCTCGTATCCGTTTAAAAAAAAAAAAAACGGGTGCGGGTCGTGACAAGTTTTTGTGGTGGCCCATGCAGGTCTGTCTTCGCAAATCACGCGAACTCGTGATAGTACTTAAGTTAGTTGTACTATTGCGAGCCTGCGACTAGAAATGCTCATTTACGAATTAGAAATTAATTTAATTTAAGAAAATGACTAGGACTAGGAGTCCCTTATACAAATTGACCGATGGGTAGTCTAGGCCATGCAATTTAGGGTGAATGTTATTAATTTTGACAGTTGTCAAATCCCCATAGGTACACTCTTACCTCTTGATTGAAAGTTATGGTCCCATATGATTCACTTGGAGAGGCAGAGTTTTCTGGAATTGATGATCACACCTAAACGAATTACTCAATTCCTTCTCGTTACCTCTTTAGATATCATTCTCATATTAGTCCAAAATGCCTATTTAGTTCCTATTTTTCCCCATGAATTATTATTTCTGATTGGGTTATCCATATGCAAACCTCGAGTTAGTTTCGATTCAAGTTTTTCCTCAAAGGCTTGAATACACATAGAATAGTTAGAATGTTTCTATTTCGTTGTCTTCAGTTATTTCCTCCATGTTTACCTTTTATTTTAAGGGTTGTGACTGATAGATACCTACGCTTTATCTCATAGTCGACTTGCTTGAACCTCTAGAAGCTCATGAGTTTTTATATATATAGTTAAAGGAATATTAGTTAACTTATAATAGCAGGACAGTAGCGCACTGTCGCCATTTAATTGAATTTTGGAGTCTATGGATACATTGCAGCCAGCAGCGCACTGGCGAGACACAACCCTAGAGGTGAAATTAGTTTGGAAAAAAAAATATAGGTGATGGAACATTGCCAAAACTATGGCTAATGGCCCTCTCTTGATCATAGGTACCCTTGAGCCAATATTGGATAGAGTTAAGAAGTGTTCGATTTTGTATCATGTTGAGTTACAAAACCAAGGGTTTACCACAGCCAGAGTATACGGGCGTGGCGTAGTCCTCGGTGAAATGATTTCAGACGTGATTACAAGTTAAGGATACTATAGAGGATAGGACAGTGCCCTGTGTGTTCCATAAGATCCGAAGCCAATATTGGTGGAAGTTTGTAAGTTGGATAGCACGTCTTCCGATCTAGCATTCCGTGGTCCTTATGACCTATTGACGAGGATATCGACTGACACTAATAGGTTTACCTAGAATATAGAATTTAGAATGTCCATAACCCGTTAGTCGACCAAGTCCTTGTGGATCAGAAGATAGTAGGAAGACTGTATGAGCAAGAACACCGGGTAAGGTTTGATTCTCACAAAACTCGAACTACTTGTGCCTCTTTTCAAAAATCTCGCGTACTTGTATCTTGACTATCTTGACCAACGCTGCTGTTACAGCTTAGTTTTGCAAGCTCACTCTATTTTCGAGCTTGATTCGAGGCATATGTTTAGTGGGGACGCCTGCTAACTTATTGCCTAATCAGAATCAGGGTATTATGGTCTGATCAACCATGATGCATTTGGTTCGTACTTTATTTAATTACCCTACGAGGATTGAGAGATAGATGTCTCTAGGATCTCATCCACGACTGCTTGACAATTCCTCTTGAATTATATATTCGCCCTTGAATTACGTAACTGTATTCGATGACATCTTTCTTGAACTCCTTATTGTTTTTGTCTTTCACTGACTTAGAAAGACGAAATCTTGTATTTGGTAGAGAGATACAGAGTATCCCCCATGGCTATGGTAGTTGTATACACAAGTGTAGTTATCATCGGCCAGCCAGGTGACTAGAACCTCGCCTTAAGTTACTCGTCCTCTCTGCGACCCTAAACCTAATACCTTGATTTTCTAGTCATTGGAGTCCGAGAATGATTAGGACCTTCCCCTTGACCAAATGCCAACCTAGGAGACTACTTATCCTCCAGAGACCAAATGTTGTGAGCCTCTAATCTTTTGTTTGAAGCTTGCTTCAACAAGAACCCTTGTGACGATAGTCTGGCAGGTTTGACCCCAATAGAAACTCACGATCCAGTCGTTAGGAATCTTTTCATATGACGTGCCTTAGAGTTGGTTATCCCGTCGACAACTCATGGATACTGTGGGCGAGTAGGTCATTCTATTTTATCGACCCTGTGTCATTGCACACGTACTCGTTTTTCATTTATTGAGGAACGACTCTTGACTTGGCTTACATCTACCGTATCTCGATACATCGTGCCTTATTTTTTTATTAACAAGAGACGAGGTGCAATATCAGAACTTTGGGATTCTTCTAACCCCGTTATTCCTAAAACCATATCCTAGCTTCTAAGGTGGGTAGACTGTAAGCCTCCTGAAATTTTTGGGAGTATATGAAGATTATCGATTAACTAGAATAATTTTCCACTGGGGTGATGATTAGTGCCTTGGACTCCCACTTTCATTTAGATCATTTTGTGTCCCCGGCCGTGCCATTAATATTCGGAGCACAAGACCAGCGGTTACCTTCCAACAAATTTCATATGCGAGTTCTAGACGAGTCCACCTTCATCTAGGTATATCATGTCCCACTCAAGCTCAACCCCTTGTACTCTATGTTTATGGTACGACTTTCAGGTAAAAAGGACTAGCTATAACCCTTACCATAATAGCGGAAGGTTTTCCGACTTCCATTAGAGGCTCAACCTCGACTCAAATCTTTCGACCCAATATATGGTTGTGATTCACTTGAAGCCACTACGCACATGTCACTAGTGTGTCACTCAATTGTGTCTTTTCAGGCTATTTAAACACAAAAGCCACGGAAGATGCATTTTTGGGCTTTAGGGACCAAGCTAACCAACTTGACGGGCAACTAGCTCAACCCTTGGATAGAAACCTACTCTAGGATACCCTAACCTAGTAAAAATAGTTTATCGTTGGGACCTTGTTCGGTCCGTATAGATTGAAATCCAGGGTTCATCCAACTAAAGATTGGTGTCCAATCGGAGAACCCATTAAGACCCAGTTAAACACATCCATGCACACCACCATAATTGACTATAAATCGAACTATTTGAAATAGGTCCCTATATATATTATGTAGTCTCCCCTCTTAGATCGTGAAGTCATTCGTAACCAATATTCCATCTACCTGGGAGTCATGATACGAATTTGTATTGCGTTTCATCCCTTGCTCGTGTGTTTAAATAACCACGGGAAAGATCACGATCTTGACTCCCTAAATTTCGTTCCATTATAGAAATTTCGAGAACGAAATTTCCGTATTGCGCGGATTGCAAGCCCTCTAAGAAACGAAGGATTCTTCGATTTGACAAATGACTAGACTAGAGTAGCCCAACCTAGCGATTTTTTCTCTATCTGCATCATTGAAAACTCTCTACCGCTCTGAAACTTCATAATTGCTCTCGGTTATTTTTCTATCTTCCTGTCCTTCCTACTTCAAAGCGACGAATAGTCGTGCTTATTAGAATTTGCCAATATTTCTTAACTACTTGTATAAATTGCTGATTGTTCGATTTTTGGGTTATTTGATAGATATGAGAGGATTATAGGGGCCAAAAGTAGTAGATGTCCATTTGTAGCAATTTTAGCAAGTAGTTGGAAGATTATAAAGTTTTAGCGACAAGAGATTTGAGGAAGTAGTGTGACCAAAGGTGGGTAGAGATTTCCGCGACTTACTCTTGGTGGTTAATTAATTGTGAAGAACATTGATGAAGTTTATCATATTTGAAAAAAAAATATATATTCTTTAGAGGATAGAATCTATTGAGAATTTGAAGTTTTGATGAAGTTGCGTAAGTTAAGGTGGTTATATGTTCCGAATCACCTATCTGGTTCTTGGTGATCAAATTTTTGTTGAAAGTATTGATAGAAGTTAGCAGACTGGAATTTGATGATTATATTGCTAGAGACCAAAATGGTAGTGGAAAGATTATTGTTGAAATAGAATTTCGATGAGAAGATTTTCAATCTCAGAGGATTGTTACGATGGAACTGCATAAGTACGAGTGATAAAAAGTTCCAGGATAACGATTAGGATTATAGTAAACGGTGGTAAGGGTTGAAATTTCATAGGGTTTATATGAGTTCAGCAAGCTTCTAGGACGACTAGCAATACAAGTTTATGAAAGTTGTCGAGAATGATGCAAATAACCAAACTTGAGGCCTTCACTCTTGGTGTTAAACCTTGAGAACTTAACCTAAAGGATCGGAGGGGGTTGTTACAATTACAGACTGAAGAACTCTGGCATTGGAGGATTAGAAATATAACATTAGTAAATTTTGTGATAAACTATTGACGAGTTGCAAGTGTATATTCGATAGATCGATTTATGGATTTAGCATAGGGTGATCAGATAGGGGGAGAATAAAGAAATGAAAGTTGACCCTAAATTTCGAGGACGAAATTACTCTAAGGTGGGAAGGATGTAAACCCCCAAACTTCTTAACTATTTATTTTTAAGCTAAATTGGTTATTTTATTTAAGTATTATTCATTTGTTATGATATGAAGTATTGTACATACAAATGTACAAGTAAATTCAAGTATGATTTATTTTAGTTGTATATTAATATTTTTATATTATTATTGTATTGGTTATATTATTATTGGTCTAATAAAGATAATGTATGTGTGTTTATATATGTATGTATATATATAGATGAATATATATAGATATATATATATATAATTGTATATATACAAATATATTTATGTGTATATATATATAAAGGATTATATATATATATATATATATAAGGTATTATATTTATATATAAGTATTATGTATATTCATGCATTTATATATATAAATATATATTATATATTCATGTATTTATATATAAATATATATTATATAATTTTGTATATGTGTATATATATATATAAATATATATATATATATATATATATATATATATATATATATATGTAAGAGAGAATGAGAGAATGAAATAGCAGCCCAGGACTACAACCGGCCCAAAGCCTCACCATACGAGCCCCCACAGCCAGTATTAGCCCACAACCCCAGGCATCCCAGTCCGGCCCAGGGTCCCACAACCCAGGCCAAGCCAGAAGCCACGAACCCGAGAGCTCAACCGAGTTCTCTGTTCGTATATATGGTACGCACGCACGAAAGGGATGCAAAACCCTAATACGAGTGCTCGCGCCACCACCACCAACCCTGGGCGCACATCCCCACGCGTGCGTGCGGCCACCCTGCCACCGCTGTGGTGGCCGAACACCACCGCAGGCCGACCACGACACGCGCGCGTCGGAGAACAGAGCACAGCAGCAGTAATAGCGACGCCAGGTACTCCTGTTCGTCCCGTATTTTCTCCCTAGATACTAAATCAATCCTCAACCCGTAAATTTCTAATGATAGCCTAGTTAACCAACTACAACACCATACAATTAGATTGATCTAGTTTACTCTGGATTAATTGTGGGAATTCGTGAAAGTTCACGAATAACCACGTATAACTGAACAGTAAAACTGTTCGTAGAACCCTAGTTGGAAGTCGTTTCTGGGACGACAGATGGACGAACCTAAAAATCTACCTGAAGACATTTTTAGACAACCTATAGGGCAACATAACCCTTTTCGTAGATTTGGATTTTATCGACCGAGCGTCGAGAAATCAGATTCCCAAAACCAAGAAAAATCTGTTTTCAAAAACTAGAAATCGCTCCACACGACGTGCGTCCCGCCATTCCGGGCGACGTGGTCACGCACCGAAGGTATCGAAAGCTGCGTAACGGCTTCATGGTCGTGTGGGCTTTGACGGAACTCAAATTGGTCGCGTGTGTGCGACGAATTTGATGCGTATCCGTCGAAATTCACCGTATCGTGCACTTTGCAAACTTCTCAATTACTTTGTGCACGTTCATCGGATCGAGACGAAACTTGTGCCAGCAGGACCGTATCGTTTTTCTGGTCCTGTATGCCAAGTTTGGTCCGATTCCGAGACAGTTGACAAAATCGTCGTTTTGCGGGCCCCACGGTCCCACTCAACGGATGATTTTGTGCACGGCCCGCCGGAATCCAACTTTGGACATACGGTTGGGTTCATATCGGAAAACTGGATCCGTAGACATGTAGTTTGACGACTTTAGAGACCGTTGACTCTAGCACGCTTTTCGGTGCAAAGCGGATCCAACGGCGGACACCGTTTTGGTCCGAAATTACCGTTTTGCCCCTGTGTCCAGAATTGGACTTAAGGATAGGCAATCCTAGCTAATTTGACTATTTTGAGATCATTGGTATTATTTATTTCAGCTTCCGGGGACTGTTGTACGGGTTTTGACTATAGTGGCACATTGAGTAGTTCAGATTGCCGGTTTCACCAGCAAAGGACCACAGGCGAGTACAGTTTATTGTCTGCATTTCGATATTGATTTTTACTATATTTCATTGGTTGGTTTCATTAGTTATGTGATTATTTTCTATTATAAATTGTTGAGTCGGGAATGAGAAGTACCAACGATGTGTGATCTGACCTTAGACCGTGTAGACCGTGTTGCATTTATTTCTTGTAGACCGTGTAGACCGTGTTACATTTATTTCTTGTAGACAGTGATTTATTTATTGCAAAGTAGACCGTGTAGACAGTGATTTATTTATTGCATTTAATCTGTGTAGTTCGTGATTATTATTCTGTAGACAATGTTTCTTTATTACAATATTTTCTGTAGACCGTGTAACTGTAGACCGTGTAACTGTAGACCGTGTAACTGTAGACCGTGTAACTTTAGACCGTGTAGACCGTGTCGCATAATTGTCCCGAGACCGATCACATATCAAAGGTACTTCTAACGGTGGAAAAGTATATTGGTCTATTTATTACTATTGATTTTTCTTACGGCTTTACTGTTTATTTTCAAACCCATGATTGATGTCTAACCTGTGTCTTATAGTCATTTTCTTTATTTGAAATTGCATTCAGTGAATTGTGCTCGTTCCATTCCTGACTGGAAACCAACATTTTCAGGTTAGCCGTGGATTCACTTAGCATGGGAGATACGGGGATATTTGCAGCCAGAAGCCTAGAGACTAGCTAGATAGTTGAGTTGTAGTCATTCTATAATTGTACAAGTTTATGTTTTATGCAAAAGTAAAACTTGTGATCTTTGTAAATTAAATTAATCTTGTGAATGAGTATTATTTGTGATTTGATCTTCATGGCCGTGACAGCGTTCTACCGCCGATACTGCGGCGTAGGCTGGCTTGGACACGTCTCGTATCCGTTTAAAAAAAAAAAAAACGGGTGCGGGTCGTGACAAGTTTTTGTGGTGGCCCATGCAGGTCTGTCTTCGCAAATCACGCGAACTCGTGATAGTACTTAAGTTAGTTGTACTATTGCGAGCCTGCGACTAGAAATGCTCATTCACGAATTAGAAATTAATTTAATTTAAGAAAATGACTAGGACTAGGAGTCCCTTATACAAATTGACCGATGGGTAGTCTAGGCCATGCAATTTAGGGTGAATGTTATTAATTTTGACAGTTGTCAAATCCCCATAGGTACACTCTTACCTCTTGATTGAAAGTTATGGTCCCATATGATTCACTTGGAGAGGCAGAGTTTTCTGGAATTGATGATCACACCTAAACGAATTACTCAATTCCTTCTCGTTACCTCTTTAGATATCATTCTCATATTAGTCCAAAATGCCTATTTAGTTCCTATTTTTCCCCATGAATTATTATTTCTGATTGGGTTATCCATATGCAAACCTCGAGTTAGTTTTGATTCAAGTTTTTCCTCAAAGGCTTGAATACACATAGAATAGTTAGAATGTTTCTATTTCGTTGTCTTCAGTTATTTCCTCCATGTTTACCTTTTATTTTAAGGGTTGTGACTGATAGATACCTACGCTTTATCTCATAGTCGACTTGCTTGAACCTCTAGAAGCTCATGAGTCTTAAAGGAAGCTCGTGATGAAGGGTGATAAACTGGTATTGCCTATACCACGATGTCTTGAGGAGGCAAGCCGACTAGCGACCCCAAGTACTGTCTTTATCATCAATACGTACACCATTCTACCAAGGATTGCATCGTCTTGAAGCGGAAGATACAACTGCTCATCGACAGCCAAGTTATCAACCTTGAAGCTGAAGACAAGGTCGTATCTTCTAACATGATCTCTCTTCAATTTTGTGACTTTCCTTCCACAGAAGTTCCAGACGGCATAGTTCCAATTTCTAAGGCAATAATGGAAGTCGTCAACCAGCCGCCAGCTCGTGATTCAACATCAACTCTGGTGCCACTCACGACGAAACGTGGTGAGATTATGTCGGTCCATCCTGACCTTGTACAAGAAATCAAGCAGGGGGTAGTGTCTTCCAAAATAAAGAGGGGCAAGAAATACTAGCCATGCCATATGGTGTCTTCTCCTATTTATGAAGTTCTATCTGGTGAGACACGATCCGACAAGACTTACCTGCGAACTTATGACCCTGTACAAGAAGACGTAATGCCTTCTCAAACTTCTGCTGCCCCCACAAGTTCAGAGGCTGGTCCATCTAAGTCCTCAACTGCCGAGAAAGCTAAGCGGAAGGAGACACGATTTGACAAATCTCTGAAGTCACCAGCTCCCGAAGGCATGGATCGGCCTTACAAATTTGACATACTGGCACAACTGGCCAATACACCTGCCAGAATGTTATTGTTCGATCTACCGAGGCTCACCTAAGAGACGAGTAAAGCTTTAAGTGAGGCAATACTGCATGTCGACTCTTATCTCGCTGAAGTCAAAGCTCCCGCTGAAGATCCGGTCTCTTGTCCTCATTGCCATAGCACTATGGAAGTGGTTCCCAACATCACCTTTTCATAAAAGGACATGCTGCTAAAAAATAATCATCATGATAGACCTCTGTACTATACAGGGTATATCGGGACGGTTAAGGTGGATCAGATGCATATCGATCCAGGTTCCTCCCTCAGCATCATCCCTAGAAGTTTACTCCAAATTCTAGGGATCCCTTTGCACAAGTTGTTTGTAACCAATACAACCATCATGGCTTTCAATATTGGGAGAAGTCATCCTCTGGGCAAGATCCGTCTTAAGTGCCAGATTGGTGATCTCCGGACAGAGGTTGCTTGCTACATAATCGATGCCAATGTACCCTACAATATCTTGTTAGGACGTCCGTGGATACACGAGAACATGATTGTTCCTTCTATCCTTCACCAGTGCTTTAAGTACATCAACAGTGATGGCATCGTGAAGACAGAGTTTGCCGATGTCGATCCTGTCAAGGGTATTGAAGCCTGCTTTGGAGATTCGGTACGCTATCAGTCTCAGCCTCTAAAGGATGACAGCAACGAAGCTGACGATGAAGCTGAAGTTAATTCATCGACCAGTGACGGTCCCCTGGTTATCTGAGTCAAAGGACATACTACTCCAAAAAGTACTTCAAAGCCTCTCATAATTTGGGTCAAAAAGATGCATCCTGATATTGTCGCACCATTGGCCTTCAACTGGCAAAACAACTGGAAGTTGACTATCTTGAAGCTGACGGTGATTCTAAGCTAATAGTTAGTCAGGTTTGAGGGGATTATGAAGTTCGTCATGAAGATCTCATCCCATATCACAAAGTAACGATTGAGTTGGCTTCTACCTTCACTGGATTCTTCATCGAGCACGTACCTCGATTACAGAATATAGAAGCAGATGCTTTAGCCGGTCTGGCTGCTTCTTTGACTGTTCATATCAATACTCAGCATTCGATCACAGTGTTTGGTCGAGATTTGTTCTCTGCGAAAGATGCCTTGTATATTTATCACAGCTACGCAGCAGAGACGAACGTTGACATCAAAGACTGGTGATTTTCTTTTATAGATTATGCTGTCTATGGAATCCTCCCTGATAACCCAAAGGAAGCAGTGTCTATCCAATGGTGATCTCTCAGATTTTACTATGATATAGCTACCAAAATGTTGTACCGACGTTCTTACGATGGGTTACTATTACGATGTTTATCAGACACAGAAGCCAAATATGCACTACGTGAGGCTCACAATAGAATTTACGGTGCATACCAACCAGGCCCTAAATTACAGGATCGTCTAAGACGAATGGGTTATTATTGGCCCACAATGATAGCATATGGTGTTGAATATGCAAAAAAGTGTAAGGTTTGTCAACTCTACGCTGATTTTATTCATCAACCTTCGTAGTTTCAACACCCGACGATGGCATCTTGGCCTTTTAAAGCCTGGGGTATGGACGACATCGGTCCAATCAGCCCGCCATCCTTTAGGGGACATCGGTTTATTCTGGCTATAACCGATTACTTCTCCAAATGGACGGAAGCTATACCGCTCATTAAAGTAAAGACATCAAATGTGATAAGTTTTTTCAAATATCACATCATTTACCGCTTCGGCCTACTTCGCAGGATCATCCATTATAATGGTCCACAATTTGTGAGACATACATTATATCGGTTCTGCGATAAGAATTGAATTCGGAATATAGCCTCTACCGCTTACAATCTAGCAGCTAATGGATTAGAAGAAGCTTTTAATAAGACTATCATCAAACTTCTCAAGAAGTTCGTGTCTTCAAACAAGCACGATTGGAATGAGAAGCTCGACAAATGTCTATGGGCCTACCGCACAACGGTTCGGACTCCAACAGGCAGTACGTCGTTCTTTCTAGTTTATGGAAGTGAAGCAGTTCTTCCCCAAGAAATCCAGATTCTCTCCCTTCGGGTAGCCTTAGCCAGTAAGTTGACTGCTGAAGAAAGTTACCATCTGCGACTACAAGTGCTGGAAGCGCTAGATGAAAAACGCTTATTAGCTCAACATCGTATTGAGCTATACCAAGCACGCATTTTTAGAGCCTTTAATAAGAAGGTGAAGGAAAGATTCTTTCAAGTTGGTGATCTGGTCTTAACAGTGAGAAGATCAATGGTTATGACGCACAAGACAAAAGAAAATTTCTAGCCTAAATGGGAAGGTCCTTTCGTTATAGAGTCGGTATATTCTAAGGTACGTATTGACTAACCAATCCTGATGGTGACTTGCTTATGATGCCGATCAACGGCATGTTCCTAAAGAAATATTATGTGTAACCTTCATGTACAGTGCACACTGATACTCTGTTTTAATCATGTAAA
Organism: Iris pallida; assembly: GCA_029216955.1. Lineage (NCBI taxonomy): Eukaryota > Viridiplantae > Streptophyta > Magnoliopsida > Asparagales > Iridaceae > Iris > Iris pallida. The sequence continues at coordinate 13,148,884 of JANAVB010044620.1, read as the reverse complement.
TGTACAGTGTAATATTTATATTATTCAAAAAATCATCTAACTATTATCCGTATTTCAAGAGTCTTGAATACGCCATGGATAATAGGTCCTCTAAAAAAGATTCCTCAGTAGAATTATCTTCGTTTGAACTCAGTCCAAACTCGATCTTATGAAAGTGGTCACGTCCATATTACCTCTGAATTGTTTTTCGATAATTATTTCTCAGTAGGATAATTAAAAAATGTCTTGCCACGTCCATATAACTTCTGAGCAAAACACTCGTCAGAGATAATCACGTCCACATTAACTTTGAATTATCTACTAACTCCTACTTAATGTTATATATCCGTCCACGTCCATATTACCTCTGGTCAAATATAGAACATCCTATGCTATTATGTCCACACTACCACTATTAGCAGTTTCTTTTAACTTATTATTTATTTTCAAGAATCTTGAATATAAACGGATAATAAGTCCACATCAAATTCTCCAGCAGAATACCCACCAGAAATATCCCTACTACGTCCACATTACCTCTAGTTCTGATATTTCACAAACTACATTCATGAGTTTCGAAAGCCAAAAGATTTTTTATTAAAACTTCTCTCAAAAATTAGAGAAAGGAAAAGATACAAGAGTTTTTATGGCTAAATGAGCCAATTACAAAGAAAGACCTAAGGGATACACAACCGATTGATGCTATCCCTTAAAGCCGTAATCTCAGTCTGAGACAACAGTGGCACGATGACGCGCTTCTACCTGCCGACCAGCTTCATCCTTGAAGGGGATCAGTTTCGCATACTCCCCATATAACTTCACCAGCTATCTTTCAATTGGTCTGAAGTTGTGGCAGTCACAGCAGCCTGAACCATATAGTTTTTTTTCTCAGACGCAACTGTTCTTAAGTTGGCCTCTAATTGGGTAATCTCATTATGGATCTGTGCAATGCGATTATACTTTTCGGTGATCTGGGCGGCCAGTATGTTCTTCGAAGCAATACGTGCCTCGCTCGCAGTGTTCAATTGTTCGTATTGATCAGCCAACTCACTGATCTCTTTAGCAAGGGCATCCATTCTTGCTTTGAAAGTAGCTTCCTCTTCTGCAAGAGTCGTAACCAAAGCCTCGTCTTCATCAAGAAACAGCAATGTTGGGCTTCGTTGCTTGGCTTCCCAGAATTTAGCCACTCGGTCCTCCAAGTCATTTAGAACTTTTCTCACAGCAATGGCCTGCCCTTCATAGCCAGCAATGCTTTCAAGGACAGTCACTTGGCATCCGGCAATAGCCTTTATAGGTCCAAAGGCAATATTTCGGTTTAAGACTCCAGGAAGCTTTACTTTCAGAATGGAGTAGAAAGCTTTTATGACTTTATGGGTCATCTCGTCATTCTCAGAGAAAGTCGTAGGGAGGGAGCTTGATGGGGATCTTCCGCTCCAGGAAGAGATACTTGACAAGAAGCCGAACCTGACAATAAAATAATATATATCAGTAATGTAAAGAAAAAAAGAGTGCGAAAGAGTTGTAATTTCGTACCTTCTGCTTGCTCAGCGCCAACTTGAACTAGATCATCAGCCCTAGTTACAAGGGAACTAAGAGCAGGCCTAAGTTGCTCAATAGTGACAATGTCAAGGCCTCAAGCATTCCCAACATCAAGCTGTATATCTTTCATGGCCCCAGTTGGACCTGGAGAAGATTCAGTAACAGTCGCCTTAGTGCGCTGTTCAATTTCTCCTTCCGCAGCCGATGCCGACTTGCTGATAAATTTCTCCGCACCAGCAATCCCAGCGAAACCAGGGACAACTTCTTATCCTACCCCAGTATCTTGGGCAACCTCTATATATTGTTCCCTCTCCTTGTCTATAAGGGAATATACGATGGCAGTCAGCCTCACGAGGAGTACGCAAAATTAAAGTCAAAAAATCTCATCCGAAGTAAAGTACAAGAATAACATACCCACGGGAGGGTGAGCTGATTGGACTTGATTCTCGTCCAACTCCTTTATCATAGCTCCAATATCAGACATATCTCCTAAAGAGATATCATAGGAGGGACTGGCTTTCAGTTCACCATCATAGTCCGGGCCTTCGCCCTGAACATCTTTTTGCTCAGCCCCTTTGACTGGGGAAGACCAACCTTTGTCCGTCGGTTGATGACAAGTGGGGGACACCGTTGTCACATCCACCTCTTCAAATAAAGAAGCACCTGTCTCGGTCACAACTTCAAGGTCCTATGCAAAGGATAAACGCAAGGGTGAGAAAGCGTTATTCGAAGACTGCACGAGTATTGGTTTCACCAAAATGGCTATGGAGTCTAGAAAGGGATCCACCTCTTGGATAGTAACGGCCTGTGATGCCGTTTCACCTCTTCGAGTCTTCTGAGAAGATATTCTTAGAGGAGGCAAGCCGGCACCCACATCTTTGACTTTTTTGTCTCTCTTCAGACAACAGTTTTCTTCTTTCTCTTAAAAGTTGACTGTTGAGCCAGTTTAGTTGAAGCTTTTATTTTTTGAGGGGGATGAGGGAGAGAAGAGTCATCTTCGATATCTTCTCTCCGAGGTACTGTAGCAGTCGGCTCCTCAAGAGCAGCTCTCTGTTGTGGTGCTGCGATCGGCTCAACGGCTGGAGCGGTACTTTCCCTTCTGCTGTCCTTCGACATCATTTGGGCTTGTTGTTCCACATTGGCAGGAGTTGGGGAAAGCCTAGTCCCCAATACTAAACTCTGCTCACGATCATATCGATGATGAAGGGTATTGATCTGAGTATAAAATTTTGCAGCGGCAAAAAGCAGATGGGTCTCAGGCTTATCTTCGGGCAGAGTAAAAATTGCCCCTGTGCATCCGACGTTATAATGACCCCACGCACGTACCCCGTCGATCAAGCTTCCTATCTACTCCAGATAAGGGCTAGGGTTGCCCCGAAGAAGCTGGCTATATCAAAATTGCCGTACAAAACGGCTTGGTAGATAAGGCTCCAGGTAGGTGTAGTTCCTATTCCTGAGAACTAGATGAGAGGGCATGATAGATTAGAGCCAACGGAATGCCCCAGTGGTCAATCTAGTAGTGTGTACTCCCTCATCTACTAATGTGTCCCCTGCGTTGCCACGGCTGGATGGAGGGGATATTCTGAAGAACTCGTAGTTCTGAACGAAGCCCAAAGCCCTTCTATAAGAAGGCATTCCAGTGACGGCCCAGTTTGCGTCACGAAATCATCGAAAAAGGGTGTCTTCTGCCAATGAGTCCGCCACCAGCCCGACATTCATCAATTTGGGACAGTGCAGCACCAACCATCCCATCAAGTAATAAAAGGAAAGTTCAGACCTTGCAAAGTCTGTTCTACATTCGGGGGTCACCGTATTTCCTATAAAATCTCGCAGACCTCGTTGGATGGTGCAGACCATTGCAGGAAACAGGACAAGCCGGTATCCAAATGCTAGCTTTACAGCTGGAAGTATCATACTCCGGCTCATCCTTTCGATAGGCCCTGAACCACAAGGGACTATACAGTCGCGGATCCAGATCATCAGAAAAGCCGCCAGCACAGCTTTCTCCGACAACTGAAACTCAGCTTGTCGGAAGAAGTGATAAATCAAGGAATTCCCCTCAGGGTCATCACTATCATCAGTATCTGCTGCCCCGTGATCTTTCATCAATTCCTCTATCTTGGACTTCGTCAGGCGCTTAGAAATTGAAAAGGAGGCCGGTCCTTCTCCTTCTCCTTTAACAAAAATATATCCCGTCCAAGATTTTGTATGGGGATTAGCCTCCACAGTCCTGTCCTTCTTTGTGATCTTGTGACAGATGAGGAAGTGACATAATAACTCCTTATACACGTCCGTCATCTCGGATTTTTCTCTCTCCAGGTCCAAGAGTTCTTCATCACAAGGGACATATTCTTCGTACGGCTCTGTTCCCCAGGGAAGCTTCGATATCTAGTGCATCTCATGAAGAGCCAGACCCATGTCCCCTCCCGGAGTGAAGAAAGTACAAGTGTGATGATTGTACAACTCCGCCGAAGAGACAAACATAGGCTAATTTGTCCTTATGCCATATTGAGCGGCTCTATTGGCATGAAAAAGGCCGGCAGTCTTCAAGGTGGCTTCATAGGTTGAAAGTACCCATTGAGTAAGGTCACTCCAAAATGAAATGCGGTACCTCCAACCTTCCATACGCAGCTTCCCTACGGGATATGACCTATTCTTTGACATCATCAGATTAGAAAGGGTGTCGGCATCATAAGGATGAAGGTCGGTCAGAATATCGTTAATTACGGCACCAGGGTGCAGCCCCCTCGTGGAATAGGACGTGAAGCCCTTGACACACTTAAAAGTGTCTTTTTTTCGATCATCGGAGTTAAAGTATATCTTTCTGAAGACAACCCCATGAAGTTCAGGGGTTAGGTCCCATTTCATCTGTCTCCGTACAGCTAGATCGGTGAATGCTGACAGAGGATATTAGCGATCCATGGACGGCAACCATATCCTTAGGTTGTTCAACCTGACCACCAGAGGGTCTTTCAGGCATATCGTCTCGACATCCTCAAACCCCAGGTTGTCGCCAAACAAGAAGTACGGTCTCTTAGGCTGTGTTTGGTATGAAGGTAGAAAAAGTGGAAGGAAGAAAAAAGATACATTTTCCTTCCATATGGAAAGGAAAGATCATTTCTTTCCTTTGTGTTTGGTAGCAAGGATGGAAAAGATAAGAGATGCATTTTCTTTTGTTTGGTATGAAAGAAAAAATGGAAGGAAAAAAAGTAAAAAATATAGGATTTACCAATTCTACCCTCAACTAAAAACACTTATTTACCATTTGACTTCATAAATAATTTTTAAATAATACATTCATATCGGGGTATAATTGTTAATTTATACAAGCCTCCACTTTTCCCCCCACTTTTGGGGGGATTGGAATCTTAGGTTATGAAGGAAAAGTAATCCCTTCACTTTTCCTTCCTTACTATTTTTTTCTATACCAAACAAGAGAAAATGAATCTTTTCCTTCACTTTTCCCTCCTCTATTTTTCTTCCTTCCACTTCTCCCTCCTACCAAACACACCCTTAAAGCTCCGTGCCCCTCCAAGCAAGAATTTCTCATCATTTATCATCTGCTTTAGGAGTATCTTATCCTGTTCAAGCATAGCGATCATTCGCACTAAAGGCTGGTTCTGGCTAATCTTAACTTGAACATTCCTAATCATGGTAGTGACGAGGCTTGAACCAAGATCTTGGCGAGCATAGCTGAGAAGAATTTTGTCGAGTTTCGGGATGACCATGTCAACTGCAAAGACAGAGGAAAAACTCAGACTTTGAATCTACAGAAAAAGTGCTAAGTGCTAAAAATTTTCTATGCACCCTGTTTCTATTTGCCCAAACAACCTGTAGGCGCATAAGAATTTTTAAACACATAAGTGTTCTGTGTGGGCGCATGACACACAACAAGTATTTGGGTACATATTTTTGTGGGTGCATAAGAATGCTAAACAGCGGTATGCGCATATCAATGGTTATGCGCCCGAGCAGAGAGAAGTCCGAGCATCGCAAATTAACGCTCGAGACTTTATTTTAAAGCATAGCCTCTCCCAGAACGGGGTCTTAAACTAGCGGAGATGTTGTCGAAGGAGGAGAACCGCCCGATGCAGCCTCCTTGCCCTTCGCGGACTACTTGATAGCCTTGGAAGACATGTTCTTGCAGAAAAGAAATAAAAAGTCTCTTGGAAGTTTTGGAGAAAAAGAGAGGATAATGAATTTTCTCTCTCCTCAAGGCCAATTTATAGGCACGAACGAGAAGTTATGCACCCAAATGGTCTATGTGCCCACACAAAGTCTCATTCTTTGCACACTATACACCTACTATTTTGCTGATGTGGAATATGCGTAGACATCGCATAAAGATGGACCCTTTGTAACACCCAGTTTTCCAGATGAGGGTAATTTTGAAATTTTATAATTATATTATTATTTATTGATATTTATATCACATTATGAATTTTGGTAATTTTTTAATCAATTTAATATGGTTTTAAGTCATGACTTGTAATTTTTGGACTTAATGGCTTGTGACTTGGCCCATGGCCCATAACTAGATGCCCTAACCCTAACAAACCCTAAGTGACCAGCCACATAGGGATCCCTACCCAATATAAACACTTATTTATTAGTTCTTGCCTCTTTTATTTTATTTCAACACATAGGAAAAGAAAGGTTTGTCCATTCTTTCCCAATCCATAGATTTTTTATTTTAAATCTTTTTAACTCTAGTTTCTTGCATTAGAACCTAATACTCTCCTATTTTCTGATTGTGGGGTTTAATTCCAGCTTTGGGACAATTTGGGAGCATTTGGCTAGCAAGAGAGAATCCCCCATTTGGAGCTTTTTCATGCTTTTTGCACCTATAGGTAAAACTCCACAAATTGATCTAAAATTCTGTTTTCTTTGTATTTAGGGCTAGATCTAGGAGTTCCCTAGCTGCCCCTGAAGTTTGAGCTAATTTCGTGTCCGTTTGCTGTCCGTATCGGACACGTATCTATGTGTATTGCTAAGTGTTTGATGAATTGCTTGAATGGATTAAAACATTGTAATTTCGAAAACTAATTTCATGGATTTGTATCCATATGTGTGTTCTTTAAATTCGAGTCATACTGAGCACATTTTTGGACATGTTTCGTGTCCAAATTTAGACACACACGCACGCACGAGGCCCTGGTGCGCTGCCCTGCTGCTCGGGGTCGACACAGGACACGACACGGACTCTCATAAGCTAATTTTTTGTGGACACGTGTCGGCACTGTCTGCCATCACCCACACAAAATTTGAGGGAAAATGATCGAGTGGGTCGAGAGAAAACTCGATCGCACCGATCCTTGCCTGTGCTGCACGTGCGTGAAAACGCACACTGATATGCACGTTTTGATACGACACGGGGACACGGAGATGTAGTGCAGGATGACACGAGTGTAGCCCTATGTGGGGCGAACACGTGGGCACGAGCACGAGTTGTGTCGTGCCCTGTGTCGCGTGTACGGCACCTTGTCCTCACAGTACGATACTGCACTGTATGCACGTGTCTGTGTGTGTTTTTATGATTGGACACCTCGTGTCCAAATGTTTGGACACGAGTATACTCCTGGGACACGTGCACGTGTGGGGGATTAATTAACAACCTTTAATTTGGTATATTAATATGATTTGAGTTCAAAATTGGCATTTCCCATTTTAACTGATACATGCTTCCCTGTTCTTCATTTCTGAAGTTTAATTCCTATTTTAACTGAATATTGGTGTTAGATTTTCATGATTGGATTCATGTACATATGTATTAGTACCTGCTGAGTTGGTTTTGCAAGTTAGATAGGTTTGCATTAAGAGAATGGGAATTGGACAAAGGGTTGGACTGATACTTCTGTTTTGTTCTCTGATTTGAACTCAAGTTTAATTCCTGCTATTACACTGTGTGGGTTCTCTGAATTTAAATAAGTTTTTAACCCATTTTCCATGGTTTAAACTGCTATACTAACCCATCTACATGTGTTTATCATTACTGAAACCTTGGTTAATAAATGGTGTTAGTCTTAGTTTTCGAAATTGATTTTCGAATGATAATTTGATACATGTGTTAAACTGTGAATTTACTCCCTATTTTTTGAGTTTGCACAGGGCAATAAACCTGAGAAGTAGCCCACATACTTGGATTTTATGATGGCATAGGATCTTGGTTACGAATTTGCATTTGGCTTTTAATTGCTTGAAATGCTACACAGTCATATGATACACTATTAACCTGAGATGAGAACATTCCTGAGAACTCTTTTACCTGTGCCACATTTACACACACACCACCTAAATACTAAAAATACCTGAGATACACATTGTACTATTTTTCTCTTATTTCATTTATGCACATACACCAAACCTGAGAATAGGTTCACTTTGGGTTTATAAACTGTCAATTGTTAATTAATGTTTAAGCTAAATCTGAAATGGTTTCATTTCTAAAACTCACACACACACACAGGATTAACTTCAAGAGACACACACAAGCACATAACTGTCACATAGCTGAGATTGACATGTTCTAAACACACACACCCCATTTACATATTGCTCTGAAATCTGTCACATATACACACACATCTAAATTCCTATTTATCTACACTGTCACTTAATTTCCTATGACACATTGCACACCCACACATTAGTCTACATCTCACCCTCACTGTTTTCCCAGTTTACACACCATGTACACACACATATAACATGACACCTCCATCTTCACATGTATATATCACCTATACACACAGCCCCCCCTCCCCCACAGGTTGACTGAACTCAACACACACACTAATCTACACTTGACCCACATCCATTCCCTGTCCACTACACTATTCCTATTTCCTTATGACACAAACACACTCTATTGACACTTTGCTACAACACACACACATGAGTAAAACTGAGTACACCTTTCCACTCTCAACACACACACACATGTACACTATCACATATGCCTCTATCTATCCCTATATAGATGCATATATACACATGTATATATATATATATATATATATATATATATATATATATATATATATATATATATATATATATGAGATGCATATATTATATTGTAGCCTATATATGTATTTGAGATTATCTATGCCAAATTAGATATATATGTATATGTAAGAAATGTAAGTTACTATCATAATTTATATATATATTAATATATAAATGTTAACCCTTAACCTTGTTATTGAATGCTAGTTAGATTCAGATTTCATATATGTGAACCACCATGCCTTGTAACCCTCTCTAAATGATTTCCATGATGTATATAGATAATTGTAGGATATAGATGCATGTTAGTTACAACTTAGCTAGTCTATCCTCTTCCATGTACACCTCTTTGTTCACACACACATAGCTTACATGCTAGCTTCCTTCTCTTATGTGTAATATTGAATGTGATGGCTTGTGTTTGGCTTGTATAGCCTTGTGATTGGTGTGTGATTGCTAGACTAGGCTTGGTTAGGCCTAGTGAGACTTATTAGACTTGTTTGAGTCAGTCTTGACCTAGTTGACCTAGTTTGACTAGTGTAGTTGACCAGAGTTGACCAAGAGTTAACTTTGGTTTAGATTGACCTAGATTCATATAGAATGCATTGAATTGCATCTTATTATCATTTTAGACTTATAGTGACTTGTACTGTTCTATAGGAGACAGACACCACTCCTCGGACAGTAGATATTCTTCAGATACTCAGGATACAGGCGAGTACATTCTCTGACCGTTTCATTCTTGCTAGGAGTACTTTTTCGCTCTAGATTATCTTACTTGATGCTGACACAATGGAAACACGGATTAGTACTATATGGATCTTTTCATACGATGTTATCCCCTCGGGAGTGTAGAAGCATGAAAAAGAATAAAGAAAGATCCATGCGGCCAGGAAGCCTCATGCGGCTCAGAGAGTTCATGCGGCTCAAGGATCCATGCTGCCCAAGCGTCTATGCGGCTCGAATAAGTTCCATGCGGCTCAAAGGGGCCACGTGGCCAGCAAACAGCTCTTTCGTTTGTCCTTTACTACATTAAATGCTTTGACGGATGACAGCTCTGACACATGACAGCCCTGACACAAAAATACAATTATGACTCCGTCATAATGGCAGACTCCTAGGGAAAAGAAGGAAATCTCTGACACAATCTCCTGAAATCCAGAAACCTTCATAAGGACTTGACACGTGGACAGTCGCATACGGCTCAAGAAGAGACCACCCCATGCGGCTCAAGCGGAGGCTGCCCCATGCGGCTCACGAAGACTATCCCCATGCGGCTCACGAAGACTATCCCCATGCGGCTCACGAGGACTATCTCCATGCGGTTCACGAAGAAGGCACCCATCATGCGGTCACCTACACTCATGCGGCTCAGATCATTACCATGCGGTCCAAATGTTCAGGTGGCCGCTTTCAAGCAGCCTTGACATGTGGCCAGCCTTATGCGGCTCAATGAGGAGCAACCTTCCTGCGGCTCAGATTTCTGCAGTGGCTCGCGGCATGATAGCGGGATACGTGGCATAAAATCGATCGAAATCTATCAACAAATCCTAATAAAATATTGGGATCAAATCAGATCATTTGTAATCAAGCAAATCAATGACACGTGTCGAGAAATCAGAGGTTGGCATGACAAATCAGGAGGATTTATGTCAATCATCATTAATTACCCACAAAAGATTTGATGCAATCATATTTATTGCTCAAATCTCTTATATTCAAGATGAACGGCCCAGATCCAGTGATCCTTAGCCACCGACTTTTAAGAATGGGCAATCATTGCAAACCCTAATGAGGCCCCCACTCTTATAAATAGCAAGGTGCCATTCCCTTGCGAGAAGATATACAGAGAGAGGAGATCCCCAGATGAAAAAAAGGAGAGAGACATAGAGAGCCAGAGAGCCAGAGAGAGAATATAAAGAGCCTGAAAGGAGAGCAATTCTTCATCAACGCCAAGCAGTTCTTCTACAGAGCCAAGGTTGCACCCGATCGTCCAAGGCGTAAGACAGAGCTGCCGTCGCTTTCCCGAGCCTCTACCGTCGCCCCCCAGAATCTAAAATAAATAATTGTACTTAGATTGCTGTACCTAGGTTTTCGTCCCTAGGCTTTCTTTGTACAAGCGAGTTTGTATTGTCAAGTAAAAGTCCAGTCCTCCGATAATTGTTCTGTTCTTTTATATTTCATGGAAAATACGATGGCGACTCTGCTGGGGAAAAACTTCTCCACGGCTGAGGAGTTGGTGACGCAATCGGATGCAGCCAAACTTGGCTCCACGCAACAGAAGATGGTCGTCCGCTTCGACCAACAGGCGTTTGAATAAATGCTCTCTAAAGGAAGTGCTGGCCCGGTCCAGAAGCGAATCCGCACAAAGAAAGCTCGCTTCGAGTGGAGGCCAAAATCATTTGCTCCTCCCCAAACTCTGGACGGAATACTCTCTGCTGCCCAAGACGGCGAAGGCGACTCTCGTGTGGCCCCACTTCGAGCCATAGAGGACTCTGCTGTCCCCAAGTCCGGCAAAGGAAAGCACTACGATGCTGGACTTGCAGGGGCAAAGAGCAATTCTATGTGCTCCAAGAAGAAACCGAACAAGGGCACTAGCCGCAAGACGAAGACTCATGCGGCCAAGATTGCCAGCCGCATGAATGATGACCATGCGGCCGAGACTGCTAACCAAATGCATTATACTCATACGGCCAGGATTTCCAGCCGCATGAAAAATACTCAAGCGGCTAGGATTTCCAGCCGCATGGAGAAGACCTATGCGGCTACGCCTGCCAGCCGCATGAAGATTATTGATGCCAGCCGCATGACGCCTACTCCACGCGGCTCTGTCTTCGAACGCCTCTCCTATGGTCCTGATCTCTTGTGCTCCCAAGAAGACATGTCTGACTCTCTCCAGCACCACCTAGACTCTTCCTACTATGTGCCCTCACACACTAGAGTGAAGAAGTCTAGGACAGCACGAGCTTGGCAAGCTCGGTCCGCTGATCCAACCTTTGACCATCCGAGCGTCCCATATACTATTATACGGGCCTCAGATGGAAAGTTGTACAGAACCACTCGAGTCTAGCCCCCGACGGCAAACGGACAGAGAGGTTCCCAAAAGTCTCCCAAAATCCAGAAAGCAAACATTGTCGACCCGGACCTATCTGACTTGCGTGAGGCCATCCTCCACAAACGTAAGGAAAGAGAAGGTGCCTCGGGGTACAAAGATTCCTCCCACGGACGTCACTGCACCCAAATCATCGTCAACTGCTGTTACAATAATGCGACGGTACGAAAAGAATGGCAGTCCGTCTTCCAAAGACTGCAACAAACGTCTTCAGAAGACGAGGCACTTCCCGTCGTCCCCTGCAACTCTGCTCAAAAAATCCCCGCCGATGGGAGAGGGAAGAAGACTAGTGCTCCTAGCCTGAAGATTTCAACCGTCATGACTAAGAAACTATCGTCTAAACGGGTGCCTGCCACCGGAGTTTTTCCAAGGGACCCGTTCAAAGACGAAATCTGCTACAGTGGGAGATTCATCGTCCACACCACTGGGGGTCGCTGGGACTGGGGGTAGCACTCCTCAGAACATCCACGATAATTCGATGTTCCAAGGAGATGAGCTCGAGGAAACAACTCTCCCATCAGATACAGCAAGGGCCGACGTCCCCGAGGACGTCCACGACTCTCAAGATGAAGCAAACTCTAAGGCTGGGGGTACTATCCCTTCTGAGTCCGAACCAGAGGAGAATATTCCCACATATCCCGATGACTTTTCACTACAGGGGTATGATTCGGAGGGCACTTCCTCCACCGTTCCGTCCATCTCTCCTCACGTAAAGACGGTGTTCATGACGGACATCAGCTAAGGCGGTTCCAGTAATCGCCAACGCATCGACACTCTGGAGGCCATACTGTATGCCTTGGTCAAGTCTGTAGACGAGATCAAAGTGGCACTTCCAACTCTCCAAGGAGGGACGCCTGGCCAAACAAGCACGGGTCCCGCGGTCAATGCAGACTCGAATTCAGCGACAACGAATCCGGGCAACAATCCTCCTGAAGTAACGGCCCCCACCGCTGTGGATGAGGCTAGGGAAGCAAGAAGAGAGGTCCAGGAGCTCCGAGCCATGTTTCACGCTCGAAAAACCTCTCAAGACCTCAGAATACGGCAACCATACCCTGCAGCATGGAGGAATGTCCCCTTCCTACCAAGATCTAAGCCGTTCAATATCAATCCTTATGATGGCAAGACCTCCGCAAGTCGATACATCACTTACTTCGAGGTTACCACCGACCATCTGCCCCATGACGATGCCATCCTCACACGATTATTCATTGGGGCGTTGGAAGGAGTCACCTTCGACTGGTATCGCAACCTGTCAGACAACTGCATCCACTCCTTTGCCGGCTTCAAGCGCATATTCTTGGAGAGATTCTACGAAGTGGGGCAGAACATCACAATGTCCACCCTTATGGACGTCGTCCAAGGAGAGAAAGAGCTGACAAGGAACTATATCGAGCGGTTTCGCCAAACCGCAATGAAGCTGCCGTCTGGTAACCCGGATTCCTCCTTAATTGAAATTTGCCAAAAGAGACTGCTTCCTACAATCAGCCTCTGGATGGGCGAAAGTCAATTCAAGGACTGGAAGACGTTTATCATCAGTGCCACAAGCGCCGAAGAATGATTGAAGAAGGCTCGCCAATTGGGATTGCACATCTCAGAGGGAGAAGACAAGGGCAGGTATCCCAATGCCAACACCAACAATGGGGGTAGCTCCACCAACAACCGAAATAACAAGGGCAAGCAGGCTATGGTGGCCGACACAGCCCAAAAACCTGAGTCAAAACCGACAGACAAATAATGGCCGCAAATCACTTACTCCTTCGAAGACGGTCACGTCAAGCCCATCTTGGACATGCTCATACAAGGAGACAGAATTCAGCTTCCTCCACCAAGACGGGAACCTCGGCCGGCAGAAATGGAGAACCCAAAGTACTGCCATTACCACCGCTACGTCCACCATGCTACACACGACTGCTACCAACTAAAATGGTACATCCAAAATCTTATCGATTCGAACGCTCTGGCCATCGATTTCGAAGAGGTAACTGTGGCAGCCAATATTGTGTCAATACAATTTGGTAGCTTTCCTCCAACAGAAACTCAAGACGGTGTGGTCCCCATCCCTCTGGCGACAATGGAGATTGCTAATCTTCTACCTCCCCGAGATCAGGCTGCTAGTCTAGTGCCCCTCACTACATCACGAGGGGAGGTCATGTGGGTCCATCCAGACTTGGTATCTGAAGTGACTCATTCCACACCATCTTCCATTCGCAAGAAGAAGAGTGGAAAAGTCAGATCCTGTCGCACAATCTCGGCAGATATCGAAGAAGCTACAGCTGTCGTTACTCGGTCTGGGGCACAATCCCAACCTGTGGCTGATAACTCGGCTGAAGATCATCAGCCCGCTACAACTGACGCTCTGGGACCTTCTCAGCCTCCGACGACCGACAAGCCTAGGCCGAAGGAGACTCGTTTTGACAAATCCCTCCGAAAAGAGGCACCACAGGGGCTGGAGAAGCCCTACAACTTCGACATCTTGGCACAATTGGCCAACACACCGGCCAAGTTGTCATTATACGAGCTTCTGAGACTCTCAAAGGATGTTCGTGCGGCTTTGAGCGATGCACTCCAAAATGCCGACGCGTACCTGGCTCAGGTCAACCTCACGGGAGAGAACCCACCTGCAGATCTCCAAGACAGCGCTTGCACGGGAGCGATGCCCAACATTGTCTTCACTCTGCAAGATATGCTCATCAAAACCAATCTGCACGATCGCCCATTATATTACACTGGATACATCGGCGACGTAAAGGTGGATCGGATGTACATTGATCCTGGTTCTTCCATAAGCATCATCCCGAAGGGTCTGTTACATCATCTCTGTATCCCTATGCATCGTCTGACGCCAACAAGCACCGCCATCAGCGGTTTCAATTCGGGCAGGAGCTACCCAAATTTTGAAGATTCGTCTGAAGTGCCAAATTGGCGATCTCCAGTCGGAAGTCACCTGTTACGTCATAGATGCAGACACTTCTTACAACATCCTCTTGGGGCGCCCTTGGATACACGATTATATGATCATGCCTTCCACACTGCACCAATGCTTCAAGTACGTCGACAAACACGGCTTCGTGAGGACAGAATTTGCCGACATCGATCCCTTCAAAGGGGTCGAATCCTACTACTCAGACTCTTGCCTGTACGAAAAGTCGAAGAGGCACCTTGGTGAAGGAGATGTGCAAGCTCGTACCGAGACAGCCACAGGATCAGAAGAACCTCTGACGATCCACCTCCAAGCTCGCAAACCTGGCAAGTCCGCACCCCTTACAGCCACTCTGCGTAAAGACACAATCAGCCTCTCGGCACAAGAAGAGCAAATGATAATCCGGATGCCGAGGTCTGGCCACGTGCCAAGACCCACAACGGAGCCACTAACAATCAGGCTGCCGAGGGTCGGCCAGTCGTAAACGGAGAAGCTCAATCCCTCCGACAAGCCAATGACGATACACCTTCCCAAGAAGAGTCGTCACCCCGATGCAAGGCCTGGGACTTCTAGCTAACCAACCACTCCCCGCCCAGCATCGAGTACCAAACTGGGGGTCGCTCGTCTGCCAATAACCCCACGTTCTGCTCCACCAGCTGAATTCCTGACGATCAAGCTGCCCAGGTCGTCCTCTCAGTCTTCATTTACGCAGGAGGTAGCAGAAGAGGAACCGGAGCTAGACAAGTATGTGGCTGCCCATACTGATGTTCCCTCTATAGATGATGTAATCCCTCTGGAAAAGGTACCTTACTTCATCAATAAAGGGCTATCTTTGAACTACCTCGAGCTTAATAAGCTTTGTACAATGTATGCTATGAAGCACGGTATAGGCGCTCACCTACACACACAGGTGACAAATGTGTACACCGCAAACCAGCTTACTCCAGTAGAAGACGCTTACCGTATAATCGAGGGAGGGGACCATCCAATCATCTTCGGCCGGAAGGACGATCTGCAGCCCTTCACCATAGAAGAAGTCGATCTTGAATCAGATGCCGGGAGACTGCCTCTATATCTTTATAGCCCCCAATCCAAATATCTCATACAAAAAATAGGGGTATGATCTGGCAACTACACCAGGCTTGAACTACGGCACTGGGCGAAGATTACCTTTGAAGCCACCGGTCCCGGCTGGCAAACCACGGGACTACTATAGCAAGACTCGATGCGGATTAGGGTATGTTACACCCACAATGACCCCTGAAAGTTCAGATGAAGAATGTGACTGGTATTCACATTCAACCGGGTCACCAACTTCTAACTCGGATACCAGCATCGGAGACGTATTCAGACAAGTCATGTCAGTCAATATGGCATTCGCCGACGCTTATGAAGAAGATGAAGATAACCCTAAAATCCTCGAGTTAGAACCGTGGGCCCAACAGTTAGATACATAATGGGAAAAGCGGTTCGAACAGAGAGAACCTCCTACTGAAGATGAGGTCATACAAGTGGATCTCGGCAGCGAATCTTCTCCAAAACTAATCTTTGTCAGTAAAAGCCTAACAGACGAAGAGCGAGAATCGCTGCTGGAACTTGTCAAAGAATATATTGATGTGTTCGCCTGGAGCTATGAAGATATGCCGGGGTTAAATCCCGATATTGCTCTTCACAAACTCAACATTCGGTCGGATGCAAAGCCAGTCAAGCAACAACAACGACGCTTCCGCCCAGGCATCATGGATGCGATCGAAGCCGAAGTCAACAAACTAATAGCCAGCGGCTTCATTCGTAAGGAACAACATCCGAATTGGGTCGCCAACATAGTACCAGTCCTCAAGAAGAATGGGAAGATTCGAATCTGTATCGACTTCCGCAATCTGAACGAGGCATGTCCCAAAGATGAATTCCCCCTCCCTATCACAGACATCATGATTGACAATACCTGCAGCTTCGAACGTATGTCATTCATGGATGGCTTTTTGGGGTACAACCAAATCAAGATATCTCCTGACGACGAAAAGCATACATCATTCCGAACACCGATTGGCACGTACTGCTACACAGTCATGCCTTTCGGTTTAAAGAATGCTGGTGCCACATGTCAAAGAGCCATGAGTATTATCTTCAGAGACCACTTACGCAAGACGGTGGAGTGCTATATTGATGACATCGTCGTCAAGAGTCGCTGTAAGGGAGACCATCTGCAGGATCTGAGGACGGTATTCGACCTGATGCGAGCACACAACCTGAAAATGAATCCTACAAAATCTTTCTTGGGCGTATCCAGCAGAAAGTTCTTGGGTTTCATCATCACCGCCCAGGGTATCCATGTAGACCCTGAGAAGACGAAGGCAATTATGGACATGGGTCCCCCGAGAAATCTCTGCGAACTCAGAGGCCTTCAAGGGAGGCTAGCTTACATCAGGAGGTTCATTTCTAACCTCTCCGGGCGATGTCGACCATTCACCCATCTCATGAAGAAATGCGTCTCATTCGTATGGGACAAAGAATGTCAGCGTGCCTTCAACAGCATCAAAGAATATTTGTCGAACCCTTCAGTCCTGGTGGCCCCGGTCGCTGGAAAACCATTCCTGCTCTATGTACGCGCAATGGAGCTAGCATTCACTTGGCGCCCTGCTAGCACAAAACAACGATGCAGGCCATGAACATGCCATATATTACCTCAGTCGAATGATGATTGGGCCAGAGCACCGATACACCGCCGTAGAAAAGGAATGCCTCGCCCTGGTGTTCGTAATTCAGAAGACGCGGCACTATGTCACGGGACAACCCATACATGTGATCTCACGAGTCAACCCTCTCAGGGTCCTCATGACTAAACCAGGGGCACTCAGCTCTCGCCTCGCTACATGGGCAATATTACTGTCCCCCTACCATATGATCTTCGACCCACAAAAGGCTGTTAAAGGTCAAGCTCTGGCAGACTTTTTAGCAGCCCACCCATGCTCAGAGTCGTCCAGAATATATGAAGAAATCCCAGATGAGGTCGCCGACTCGCATGCAACCTCCCACGATGATATATGGCGAATGTTCTTCGACGGTGCTTCAAGGACCGGACCCAAGGGCAATATCGTCGTCGGAGTCGGGGTGGTGCTGATTTCTTCTTCCGGACTGGTGATCAATAGAGCCTACTCCATCACGGAACCTTGCTCCAACAATGTGGCCGAGTACAATGCTTTAGTCATTGGCCTCCAACTTGCAAGAGAGCTCGGGGTAGAATATCTTGAAGCATACGGTGATTCATAGTTAATCGTCAATCAGATTCGGGGTTCATACGAAGTCCGCCATGAAGACATGATCCCCTATCACCAAATAGCGATCAACATCATCTCGTTGTTCGAAGGGTTCTTCATAGAACACGTTCCCAGACTCCAAAATATCGAAGTCGATGCCTTAGTTGGCCTTGCCGCTTCCCTAGCGGTTCCGAACTATGCTCATCAATCGATGGATGTGATAGGCCACGAACTGGTCTGCCCCAAGAACAACGTTCAATTCGTGGCGAGTTATTCTGCTCAGACGGTCGACGAAGTCCCAAACTGGAGACAACTATTCATTGACTTCGTAGTTTACGACATCCTGCCCGAGAACCCAAAAGAGGCCACCTCTATCAGAAGGCGTTCTCTCAGATTCTTCTACGATACAGAGACGAAAATGTTGTATCGCCGATCCTATGATAGATTATTGCTCCAATGTTTGTCAAACGCAGAAGCCAAAGAAGCCGTACGCGATGCTCACGACGGTGTCTGCGGGGCCCATCAGCCTGGCCCTAAATTACAAGACCGTCTTCGCCGAATGGGCTACTACTGGCCCACGATGGTAGCAGATGCGATAGACTATTCTAGAAAGTGCAAAGCTTGCCACGTCCATGTGGACTTCATCCACCAACCATCCAAATATCTACATCCGACAGTGGTGTCCTGGCCGTTCGAAGCATGGGGAATGGATATCATCGGTCCGATTACTCCACCTTCCTCCCGAGGACATCGCTTCTTACTCGTAATCACAGATTACTTCTCCAAATGGGCGGAAGCTGTCCCGCTTGCAGAAGTAAAGACTTCAAACGTGATCAGCTTCCTCAAGCATCACGTCATCTATCGCTTTGGACTGCCCCAAAGGATCATCCACGATAATGGTCCGCAGTTTGCAAGCCACGCCTTCTATCGATTATGCGACAAGCACCGCATCCAGAATATTGCTTCAATGCCATACAGTCCAGCAGCGAATGGGTTGGCAGAAGCATTCAACAAAACAATCATCAAACTTTTCAAAAGTTCGTATCGTCCAACAAACGCGACTGGAACGAGAAGCTTGATGAATGCTTATGGGCATACCGTACCATAGTTCGAACAGCCACAGGGAACACACTATTCTCCCTGATGTACGGGAGTGAGGCAGTTCTCCTATTGGAGACTCAAATACCCTCGCTCCGTGTCGCTCTCACTTATCAATTGACGACGGATGATAACTACTGTCGCCGACTACAAGAGTTAGAGGCCTTAGATGAAAAACGCCTCCTGGCTCAGCAACGGATCGAGCTATACCAAGCACGCATCTCCGGAGCCTTCAACAAGAAGGTTAAAGTTAGAACGCTCCAAGTGGGCGATCTCGTTCTGGCAGTCCGGAGGCCGATGGTCATGACTCACAAGTCCGCCGGCAAGTTCCAGCCAAAATGGGAAGGTCCATTTATCATTGAGGCCGTATTCTCCAACGGTGCTTACCGCCTCGCAAAACAAAATGGAGACTTGCTCATGTTGTCCGTCAACGGTAAATTCCTGAAGAAATATTATGTCTAAACGACATCCTCTAGATCATCGAGTCATGTACCTGTCGGTACCACTGAACTCGTACGATATTTTCTAGATCATCGAGTCATGTACCTGCCGGTACCGCTGAACTCGTACGACATTTTCTAGATCATCGAGTCATGTACCCGCTGGTGCCACTGAACTCATTTTTCCAGATTGCTGAGTTATATACCCGCTGGTGTCGCTGAACTCACACCCACAATATTCCAGATCATTGAGTTATGTACCCGCTGGTGCCGCTGAACTCACACCCACAACATTCCAGATTATTGAGTCATGTACCCTTCCGTACCGCTGAACTCACAATCTTCCAGTTTATCGAGTCATGTACCTGCAGGTGCCTCTGAACTCACATTCTGGTCACTCTTTCAGATAGTAAGTCATGTACGACCATACCTCTGAACTTTCTTCCTGAAAAAAATCCACCCTCATGATCCACTACCCGCACTCCCAGTGCGCAAAAAGGGTTACAGATCCACAAATTTCCAAAACGGCCATGTCCTCATTACCTCTGAGTCGTTTCACTTTTGCCAAAAACAAATCACCCCTTTACATAGAACTTCCATGTCCTCATTACCTCTGAGTCGTTCTATGTACCCTCCTTCATTGAGCCCACTCCTGCCATGTCCTCATCACCTCTGAGTGGAAAGGCTCCGTCGAAGAAACCTTCATGCTTGCCATATCCTCATTACCTCTGAGTAAGTATGATGATTCCCTTTCGACTTATTATCCGTACCCACAACCAGAGTACGCCAAGGATAATAGGTCCACAAATATTCCCCGCTGAGTCCACTCCTACCATGTCCTCATTACCTCTGAGTAGGAAGATTCTACGGTAAAACCCCCATACTGGCCATGTCCTCATTATCTCTGAGTAAGTATGTTGGTTCTCTCTCGTCTTATTATCCGTATCCTAAGCCAGGGTACACCAAGGATAATAGGTCCACAAATATCCTCCGTTGAGTCTACTCCTGCCATGTCCCTATTACCTCTGAGTAGGAAGATTCTATGATAAAACCCTCATACTTGCCATGTCCTCATTACCTCTGAGTAAGTATGTTGGTTCCCTTTTTACCCTATTATCCATATCCTAAGCCAGGGTACGCCAAGGATAATAGGTCCACAAATATCCTCCGTTGAGTCCACTCCTGCCATGTCCTTATTACCTCTGAGTAGGAAGACTCCACGGTAAAACCCTCATACTTGCCATGTCCTCATTACCTCTGAGTAAGTATGTTGGTTCCCTTTTCATCCTATTATCCGTATCCTAAGCCAGGGTACGGTAAGGATAATAGGCCCACAAATGTCCTTTGCTAAGTCTCTTAGTACAGGCCCACCATTCCTCATCATGCCCCGGGAGCCCAGCTGCTCCATGGCATTCTATCTCCCGATATCCCGAACACCCACGACCACCCTACTGTGGAACTGTTCTAGGTATCCCCAATCAAACTTGTTATCCGTACCTAAAACCAAGGTATGCCAGGGGTAACAGGTCCACAAACAAGTACCCCATGAGGGGCAAACATCGCCATAGCACCACAAGCACAACAAGCAATGCAAATAAAGGATAGAATCGAAAGTACTCTTAATTTGAAATACGAAAAAGCATTAAATATGGTCGGGACCATGTCCCTCTCAAAAAAAAAAGAAGAAAACAGAAACAAAATAAAAAAAACCGACTATAGTTCGGCATTACACAACTCCAAAAGGCGATTCTTCACCAAGGCAGTACCCCGCTCAACCCTCTGGCTAGCTCGGCACTCAGCCTCTTGGGATAACTGCTCCGCATCATTCAAGTACATATATGCCTGCCAGTCATTATCCATCTTCTTCAGGGCAAGTTCCAGATTGGCAGAAGCTCTACTAAATTTGTCAGCCTCCTGAATAGCAACCCCTTTTTCAGTACGAGCAGCTTCGAGCTCGGACTCCAAGAAGGCCAGCTTTCTCTGGAGCTCAAGGATCTGCTCCCGGGTGTCAGTTACCCCGCGGAAGGCAGTCACTTCCCGAATGCGGTCCGATTCAGTTGGGCTTCACGCAGAACTTATGCGGTTTGGTTGAACGTATGCGGTACGACTTAGCGATATTTTATGCGGTTCAGCTCATCAGGAGTACATGCGGTCTCGGTCAAATGAGATTTTATACGGTTCAATTCCAGAAAGAGCTCCAGCGGCTCAGGTCCTTCTCATGCGGGTCAAACACAGGGCATGCCCCATGTGGCTCGAATGCGAGAGAGATTTCATCATGATTAAACTTAGGCAGTTCAAAGAAGATGAAGGATGGAGGCTTGTGCATAAATCATGCAACAGAGCCACGGGGTCTATGGTTCAGAACATTTAATCTAATCCTTACCCTTAAAACCAGAATGGACGTCGGGGTGTACTTCAGGCATAGCGACCGATGAAGAGGCCGTTTTCTTGCCCTTTGTAGCAACAGAAGCAACCTTGGAAGACTTGGGATCCATTATCATATGTAAGGTCGGAGAAGGAAGACTAAGGAAAAAAAATAGGGCCGAAGACGAAAGAGAGTGAAGAAGTCTCTCCGACTGAGCACGATCACATTTTATAGGCGAGAGAGGGGCGCCTCGATCCACGTACAGTAATCGACCCTTCGGTTTTCAAGACGAGCCGACTGACATAAAGGCCAGACTCTTGGGATCCTTCCCCAAAAAGCAGCCTTAAAACTGACAGTGAATCAACAGCAATTAATGCAAAAGATTTGCATACATGACAGAATGACGTGGCGAGGAGATATGCGGCCTGAAAGTCCCTGCGGCTGATTGACTCAATGCGGCCGAGACATCCATGCGGCCGAGACATCCATATGGCCAGGACATCATCTGTGGCCAGAAGAATTTATACATGGCCATGCTTCTTATTCAAAGTATTTCAATTTTGCAAATTGAAAACTTTGAAGGGGGTCTTGTAGAAGCATGGAAAAGAATAAAGAAAGATCCATGCGGCCAGGAAGCCTCATGCGGCTCAGAGAGTTCATGCGGCTCAAGGATCCATGCGGCCCAAGCGTCTATGCGGCTTGAATAAGTTCTATACGGATCAAAGAGGAGCCACGTGGCCTGTAAATAGCTCTTTCGTTTGTCCTTTACTGCATTAAATGCTTTGACGGCTGACAGCTCTGACACATGACAGCCCTGACACAAAAATACAATTATGACTCCGTCATAATGGCAGACTCCTAGGAAAATGAAGGAAATCTCTGACACAATCTTCCGAAATCTAGAAACCTTCATAAGGACTTGACACATGGACAGTCGCATACGGCTCAAGAAGAGACCACCCCATGCGACTCAAGCGGAGGCTGCCCCATGCGGCTCACGAAGACTATCCCCATGCGGCTCACGAAGACTATCCCCATGTGGCTCATGAGAACTATCTCCATGCGGTTCACGAAGAAGGCACCCATCATGCGGTCACCTAAACTCATGCGGCTCAGATCATCACCATGCGGTCTAAATGTTCAGGGGGTCGCTCTCAAGCAGCCTTGACACATGGCCAGCCTTATGCGGCTCAATGAGGAGAAACCTTCCTGTGGCTCAGATTTTTGCAGTAGCTCGCGACATGATAGCGGGATACGTGGCATCAAATCGATCGAAATCCATCAACAAATCCTAATAAAATATTGGGATCAAATCAGATCATTTGCAATCAAGCAAATCAATGAAACGTGTCAGGAAATCCGAGGTTGGCATGACAAATCAAGATGATTTATGTCAATCATCATTAATTACCCACAAAAGATTTGATGCAATCACATTTATTGCTCAAATCTCTTATATTCAAGATGAACGGCCCAGATCCAGTGATCCTTAGCCGCCGACTTTTAAGAATGGGCAATCATTGCAAACCCTAATGAGGCCCCCACTCTTATAAATAGCAAGGTGCCATTCCCTTGCGAGAAGATATACAGAGAGAGGAGATCCCCAGATAAAAAAAAGGAGAGAGACATAGAGAGCCAGAAAGCCAGAAAGAGAATATACAGCGCCTGAAAGGAGAGCATTTCTTCATCAACGTCAAGCAGTTCTTCTACAGAGTCAAGGCTGTACCCGATCGTCCAAGGAGTAAGGCAGATCTGTCGTCGCTTTCCCGAGCCTCTACCGTCACCCCTAGAATCTAAAATAAATAATTGTACTTAGATTGCTGTACCTAGGTTTTTGTCCCTAGGCTTTCTTTGTACAAGCGAGTTTGTATTGTGAAGTAAAAGTCCAGTCCTCCGATAATTGTTCTGTTCTTTTATATTTTATGGCAAACAGGGAGCATCAGATACATCATGTCATGTGTGTTTCACTTTCATCATGTACTCTTGTGCTTTCACCTTACATGTGCACTCTCGTGATTCATGTACTATCATGAATACGGAGCCCCCATGTTTATATTCACGTGCACCCTTATATGGGCCCCCATGTGAATATCATGCAATAACATAACTTGTCTAGATCCTTGTGTATTGATTGGGGTACGGGGGAGTATAAATAGCCATGTGGACAATTTCCAAAGTAGTGTAGCCGTTCACATATCTAGCTTGTACTCTAAATCACTAGTTCACTATAGCTCTTTACTTATAGTAGATATTTTATTACAGTCTTCTTTTTACTCATGTATACTCTTCAGCATTTTATGTATTTTACTTTATTGCCTGTATTTTATTTCTGTCATTATATCAACTACGTGAGATGTACTATGCTTGCTCCTGTCATGACTGGACCTGTTGAAAATTTTATAGAGGATGATGAGGAACCCGACACCCCTTACTTTGGAGCTTGCCTAGATGACTGTCACAACCCGCACCCGATTTTCGAACGCGAACTCGTGAGCAAGCCAGCTACGTATCGAGCGAACTCCAGCCCGACTCGAATACGTAAACGCTGTCAAGGCTATGGTATCATATCTAATCTAACCTATATCTCAATCCACATGAATCAGATAAACAAGAATGAACAAGTATGGGTCGTGGTTTGCAGCCCACTAGCCTATATGTCCGATAAGACTCTAAAGGAAATAACAAGAGTCTAAACTGAATCAAGAAACATGATATCTCACGATAAGGAATGTAAAGCATGAGCGGATAATAAACATAATAACGATACCCGAAACCCGCCAGAATCGCAAATCCTCCGCCATCCAGAACTACTAGCTAACTCCCTGCAATCGCTAAACCTGAGGAGATCATCAGGTCCTCAGGCGACATAGCAAGATACATAATATACATGCCTATCTAACAGTTTTTTCATGCACAAAAAGGATAAACAAGAAAAACGGAAACACGACCAATGACTACGAACACGAACACGGACACACGAACACGAACACTAGAACAACTACGCATAATGAACTGCCGGATGAACGAAACACGATGATCAATGGAAGAAACCAAACCCTCGTCCCGAGTGTGGACTCACTGGTTTGAACTAAACACTAACCCTTATCCCGAGTGTGGACTCTCTGGTCAGTACTAACCCTCGTCCCGAGTGTGGACTCTCTGGTTATTTCACGGCAAGGCACCCTCGTCCCGAGTGTGGACTCTCTGGTGCAAATACTACATCCTCGTCCCGTGTGTGGACTCTCTGATGTAAACACCCTCATCCCGAGTGTGGACTCTCTGGTGCAAGTCAAGTCAAGTCTACACCCTCGTCCCTAGTGTGGACTCTCTGGTGCAATAATCGACATCCTAGTCCCGAGTGTGGACTCACGGATGTAAACAGATCAAGAAAAACACCCTCGTCCCGTGTGTGGACTCTCTGATGCCAAGGAAGCAATATCAAGGATTTAGCAGTTCACTACACGCACTCGTTCTATGATACGACTCAAGCAAGGTACTGACGAGAAACTCCAAATGTGAAACACAAGGCTAAAATATGAACATGGCTATAAACAATAAAAACAACTCCACAGAAAATAACACAAAAAAGCACATGTCCATAAATAATCCAAAAGCTAAAAACTGAAATAAAATACATGTAAATAAAACTATAGAGGGAGGCAAGGTATACTTGCCTGGAGGTTGCACGCAAATCCAATATCAATCTAGTCCACTGCTACATCGTAAAGTCCAAACATCACAACTGTCTCCGAAAGCTGAAACAGACAATGCCAACAGTCTCAAAATAGTCAAATTAGCTAGGATTGCCTGTCCTTAAGTCCAATTCTGGACACAGGGGCAAAACGGTAATTTCGGGAAAAAACGATGTCCGCCGTTGGACCCGCTTTGCACCGAAAAGTGTGCCAGAGTCAACGGTCTCTAAAGTCGTCAAACTACATGTCTACGAGTCCAGTTTTTTGATACAAAGCCAACCGTATGTCCAGAGTTGGATTCCGGCGGGCCGTGTACAAAATCGCCCGTTGAGTGGGACCGTGGGGCCCGCAAAACGATGTACGATTCAACTGTCTCAGAATTGGACCAAACTTGGCATACAGGACCAGAAAAACGATACGGTCCTGTTGGCACAAGTTTCGTCTCGATCTGACGAACATGCACAAAGTAATTAGAGAATTTGCAAAGTACACGATACGGTGAATTTCGACGGATACGCATCAAATTCGTCGCGCACACACGACCAATTTGAATTCCGTCAAAGCCCACACGACCACGAAGCCGTTACGCAGCTTTCGATGCCTTCGATTCGTGACCACGTCGCCCGAAATAGCGGGACGCACGTCGTGTGGATCAATTTTCTAGTTTTTAAAACAGGTTTTTGGGAAATTTGGGATTCGAATTCTCGATGCGTAGTCGATAATTTTCGAATCCACAAAAAGGGTCATGAAGTCCTATAGGTTGTCTATAATTATCTTCAAATAGAATCTCAAAATCGTGCATGGATTGGGAGAAAACTGTCCGTGAACTAGAGTCCTTGGACTGGTTTCACGGTCCTGTTTCGACAGTTTTTCGTCAAACTTCGAGTCGATTTCTTGGACGATTTAGCGCGTCTATATACAAAGTAATTGAAAGGACGTGAAGACATATATGTAAGCTTTGTACCTGAGGAGGAAGGTCGCGAAACGATCAATCGTTCGCTGTGAAATCGCGCTGCGAAGTGAGGTATTTGGCCTACTGCTACTGCTGCTTGCTGTTACGGATGTCTGTGCGCGCGCGGCCTTGTCGCCGGCCGACGGCCGCCCGCGGTGGCTCCAGGCGGCGCACGTGCGCGCGTAGGAGGGGCGCGCAGTGATTGGGACAAGGAATTAGGGTTTTCGCTCTCCCTGTGCTCTCGATATCTCGCTCGGTATTTGGTTTTTAATGTTTTCTGTGAGAGGGGTGTTTAATCCGCTCGGGATGGGAAGTCCGGGCCAGGCTGGGCTGAAGGGTTTGGGCTGGGGTGTCTGCTGCGGGCTTGTGGGGGTTGGGCTCTGGCCTAGTCGGTTGGGACTTTTCCTATTCTTATCCCATTTCCTTTTCCTTTTTCCTATTTCTTATTTCTTTATTAGCAGCTATTCTATATATATATTTATATATATACACATACATGTATATATTTACACAAACACATATATTTATATACATTTATATATATATATATATATATATATATATATATATATATATATATATATACACATATTTAATATATATATATATTATATATATATATATATATATATATATATATATATATATATTTATATATATATATATATATATATATATACATATACGATTATATATATTTATATATACCTACACACACGTATATAAAATGAAATTATATATACGTACACCTACACATTTATATTATTATATATTTATATATACACATAAATATACACGTATATCGTATATACTTATATACATATACACATATACAAATATTTATATATGTATACACATCATATTTATATATACATATATTAATAAATTATAAATATAATTACTTGCCTATATGATCAATATATTTATCCTGGTATTTATACATGTATGTAATATATATTTATATACCACAAATTCACAATATTTAAATACAATCAATTATAATAATATATAATAGTAAAAATGTATCTATTTAATCACTACAAAATAATATAATAATAAAATAATCAAATAGCGTTTTGGTGAGTTCATACTATTCACCTTTATTCGGGTCCAGAAAATTGTACAAATATGGTAAAACAATATTTAATAGTAATAATACCTATAGTCTACCTATAACCAATATTCTTAGAAAATAATTGCCAATTTCAAAAATATATACAAAAATACTTGCACTTACCAAACATGTCTACAAGGCCGTACTTGGTCCCACTATATGCCTACCTGGGCTTAGATTTGGTTCGGCCCAGTCCGGGCTAACTTGGTTCAACCGGGTTCCTGCAACATCAATAAATCTAATAATAATTAATAAAACTCATTTATTATGGTCATGCCATAACTTGGCCTGGTTTTCCTAGTTAGGACACTCCTATGGCTCAATATTCCCCTACCATGGCTAAACACTAGTCGAAGCACGCTACTGCACTATCCGTGCCATAATTCCTAACCGTCTTGTACTCAAAAACTCCATCATGGCTAAAGTCATCTACCGTAAAATAATTAATTCTAAAAATCTAAAAATCACCATTTAAATCAATTAAATAAAATATATATATAAAAAAATCTGGGAAGGGAAGCTACAAATCTACCCACCTTAAAAATAATTTCGTCCTCAAAATTTTCATTCATAACTATGCCTTAAAATTAAAGTCCTTAATCTCCTCAAATTTAATTTTTCAAAAAATATTTTATAACCTCGAATACTTGAGGACTTCTACCCACCTTTGGTCATACTACTCCCTCAAAGGTAT
This sequence comes from Iris pallida, assembly GCA_029216955.1. Classification (NCBI taxonomy): domain Eukaryota; kingdom Viridiplantae; phylum Streptophyta; class Magnoliopsida; order Asparagales; family Iridaceae; genus Iris; species Iris pallida. The sequence goes on along the minus strand of JANAVB010044620.1, from coordinate 13,120,714 downwards.
GTCACTAAAGCTTATAACCTTTCTCCAAGTCGCTAGAGTCATTATCCTTAGATATCTATGACATATGGCTTCTACAATCCCTTCATATCCATCAGACAACCAAATATTTAATAGTCAAGCAATATTATACTATAAATTAAGAATTTTTGATAAATTCTAGATAGTACGATCATTCGTCACCTCGGAATAGGAAGGGACGAGAATCAATGGTACGGAAAGCAAGGAAGTATAATCGAGAGCAAGTTTGGAGTTTTCAAGGACGTAGAGAATTTCTAGGAGAATTTTTAAAGCAGAGTGGATTGAGATTTCTAAGGTTCAGTCATGTTCGCAGGCTCGTACCAGTACAGTTACGTAACCGGTACGATATGCTCTGACCTGCATGGGCCACCAAAAAACTTGTCACGACCCGCACCCGATTTTCGGACGCGAACTCGTGAGCAAGCCAGCTACGTATCGAGCGGACTCCAGCCCGACTCGAATACGTAAACGCTGTCAAGGCTATGGTATCATATCTAATCTAACCTATATCTCAATCCACATGAATCATATAAACAAGAATGAACAAGTATGGGTCGTGGTCTGTAGCCCACTGGCATATATGTTCGATAAGACTCTAAAGGAAATAACCAGAGTCTAAACTGAATCAAGAAACATGATATCTCATGATAAGGAATGTAAAGCACGAGCGGATAATAAACACAATAACGATACCTGAATCCCGCAAGAATCGCAAATCCTCCGCCATCTAGAACTACTAGCTAACTCCATGCAATCGTTAAACCTGAGGAGATCATCAGGTCCTCAGAGGACATAGCAAGATACATAATATACATGCCTATCTAACAGTTTTATCATGCGCAAAAAGGATAAATAAGAAAAACAGGAACACGACCAATGACTACGAACACGAACACGAACACACGAACACGAACACTAGAACAACTACGCATAATAAACTGCCGGATGAACGAAATACGATGATCAATGGAAGAAACCAAACCCTTGTCCCGAGTGTGGACTCACTGGTTTGAACTAAACACTAACCCTCGTCCCGAGTGTGGACTCTCTGGTCAGTACTAACCCTCGTCCCAAGTGTGGACTCTGTGGTTAGTTCACGGCAAGGCACCCTCGTCCCGATTGTGGACTCTCTGGTGCAAATACTACATCCTCGTCCCGTGTGTGGACTCTCTGATGTAAACACCCTCGTCCCGAGTGTGGACTCTCTGGTGCAAGTCAAGTCAAGTCTACACCCTCGTCCCTAGTGTGGACTCTCTGGTACAATAATCGACATCCTAGTCCCGAGTATGGACTCACGGATGTAAACAGATCAAGAAAAACACCCTCGTCCCGTGTGTAGACTCTCTGATGCCAAGGAAGCAATATCAAGGATTTAACAGTTTACTACACGTACTCGTTCTATGACACGACTCAAGCAAGGTACTGACGAGAAACTCCAAATGTGAAACACAAGGCCAAAACATGAACATGGCTATAAACAATAAAAATAACTCCACAGAAAATAACACGAAAAAGCACATGTCCATAAATAATCCAAAAGCTGAAAACTGAAATAAAATGCATGTAAATAAAACTGTAAATGGAGGCAAGGTATACTTGCCTGGAGGTTGCACGTAAATCCAATATCAATCTAGTCCACTGCTACATCGTAAAGTCCAAACATCACAACTGTCTCCGAAAGCTGAAACAGACAATGCCAACAGTCTCAGAATAGTTAAACTAGCTAGGATTGCCTGTCCTTAAGTCCAATTCTGGATACATGGGCAAAACGGTAATTTCGGGCAAAAATGATATCCGCCGTTGGACCCACTTTGCACCGAAAAGCATGCCAGAGTCAACGGTCTCTAAAGTCATCAAACTATATGTCTACGAGTCTGGTTTTCTGATACGAACCTAACCATATGTCCAGAGTTGGATTTCGGCGGGCCGTGCACAAAATCGCCCGTTGAGTAGGACCGTGGGGCCCGCAAAACGACGTACGATTCAACTGTCTCAGAATCGGACCAAACTTGGCATACAGGACCAAAAAAACGAAACGGTCCTATTGGCGCAAGTTTCGTCTCGATCTGACGAACGTGCACAAAGTAATTGGAGAATTTGCAAAGTGCACGATACGGTGAATTTCGACAGATACGTATCAAATTCGTCGCGCACACGCAACCAATTTGAATTTCGTCAAAACCCACACGACCACGAAGCCATTAAGTAGCTTTTGATGCCTTCGGTTCGCGACCACGTCGCCTGGAATAGCGGGACGCACGTCATGTGGATTAATTTTCTAGTTTTTAAAACAGGTTTTTGGGAAACTTTGGGATTCAAATTCTCGACGCGTAGTCGATGATTTTCGAATCCATGAAAAGGGTCGTGAAGTCCAACAGGTTGTCTATAATTGTCTTCAAATAGAATCTCAAAATCGTGCATGGATTGAAAGAAAACTGTCCGTGAACTAGAGTCCTTGGACTGGTTTCACGGTCCTGTTTCGACAGTTTTTCGTCGAACTTCGAGTCCATTTCTTGGACGATTTAGCGCGTCTATATACAAAGTAATTGAAAGGATATAAAGACATATATGTAGGCTTCGTACCTGAGGAGGAAGGTCGCAAAACGATCAATCGTTCGCTGTGAAATCGCACTGCGAAGTGAGGTGTTTGGCCTACTGCTACTGCTGCTTGCTGTTACGGATGTCTGTGCGCGCGCGGCCTCGTCGCCGGCCGACGGCCGCCCGCGGTGGCTCCAGGCGGCACACGCGTACGCGTAGGAGGGGCGCACAGTGGTTGGGGCAAGGAATTAGGGTTTTCGCTCTCCCTGTGCTATCGATATCTCGCTCGGTATTTGGTTTTAGCGTTTTCTGTGAGAGGGGTGTTTAATCCGCTCGGGATGGAAAGTCCGGGCCAGGCTGGGCTGAAGGGTTTGGGCTGGGGTGTCTGCTGCGGGCTTGTGGGGGTTGGGCTCTGGCCTAGTCGGTTGGGACTTTTCTTATTTTTATCCCATTTCTTTTTCCTATTTCTTATTTCTTTATTAGCAGCTATTCTATATATATATATTTATATATATACACATACATGTATATATTTATATATATACACAAACACATATATTTATATACATATATATATATACACATATTTTATATATATATATATATATATATATATATATATATATATATATATATATATATATATATATATATATATATATATATATATATATACATATACGATTATATATATTTATATATACCTACACACACGTATATAAAATGAAATTATATATACGTACACCTACACATTTATATTATTATATATTTATATATACACACAAATATACACGTACATCGTATATACTTATATACACATACACATATACTTTATATATATATTTATATATATATATATATATATATATATATATATATATATATATATATATATATACATATACACATATACAAATATTTATATATGTATACACATCATATTTATATATACATATATTAATAAATTATAAATATAATTACTTGCCTATATGATCAATATATTTATCCTGGTATTTATACATGTATGTAATATATATTTATATACCACAAATTCACAATATTTAAATACAATCAATTATAATAATATATAATAGTAAAAATGTATCTATTTAATCACTACAAAATAATATAATAATAAAATAATCAAATGGCATTTTGGTGAGTTCATACTATTCACCTTTATTCGGGTCCAGAAAATTGTACAAATATGGTAAAATAATATTTAATAGTAATAATACCTATAGTCTACCTATAACCAATATTCTTAGAAAATAATTGCCAATTTCAAAAATATATACAAAAATACTTGCACTTACCAAACATGTCTACAAGGCCGTACTTGGTCCCACTACATGTCTACCTGGGCTTAGATTTGGTTCGGCCCAGTCCGGGCTAACTTGGTTCAACCAGGTTCCTGCAACATCAATAAATCTAATAATAATTAATAAAACTCATTTATAATGGTCATGCCATAACTTGGCCTGGTTTTCCTAGTTAGGACACTCCTATGGCTCAACATTCCCCTACCATGGCTAAATACTAGTCGAAGCACACTACTGCACTATCCGTGTCATAATTCCTAACCGTCTTGTACTCAAAAACTCCATCATGGCTAAAGTCATCTACCGTAAAATAATTAATTCTAAAAATCTAAAAATCACCATTTAAATTAATTAAATAAAATATATATTAAAAAAAATCCGGGAAGGGAAGCTACAATGACACTTGCGACCTGGACCCCTGGAGAGGTTCAGGCAGCTGCTGAGGACGATACCTTGTATAGTGTAGATAGCTTAGACTGTTCCTTCTTTTTCATGTTTAGCTGTTGTCCTTATTTTCAGAGTTGTATATTTTAGAGATGTTGAGACTTATGTTATTTCATATTTGTTGTACCTCAGTGAGGATTTTTCTATCTTTCTATCGTGCTATATTCTACCTTTAGATGTGATTGAGATGTATTCTGCTTTGTCACCTCCATTCGGAGTGTATGCACTGTACAGGTACCTTATACATTGTTAGATGATTGACCTAGGACAGCGTTCTACTGCCGACACTGCGGCGTAGGCTGGGCGCTGTTACGTACTCGTACCCTCACAGTGGGTGCGGGTCGTGACACATTTTTAGTGGTAGCCCATGCAGGTCGAGTTTGTGTAGTGGTATTCGAACCAGAATATCACTACAAACTGCAGTAGGATTAGGATATAATTTTGAAGGTACTCAATCACACTAGGAAAAACTCTTAACCAGATTCCTTTTATCTAAATTTGCTGCTTATTATTTTCCCTTAAATATAAATTGTCCTCCTTTGAATTTTTGCTTCATTCTCAGAAATTGTTTCTTATTTTGATCTGTCTTCATGATGGTTATGAAGACATGATCTTATCGCTCTGGTCCGGAGAATACTATCGAGAGGCTGGCCTCCTCTCGTCCTGTTCATCAGGGCCTCGAGACCGCAGCTCCTATTGTGCCGACTCAGGTTGGCGTTTCTGCTACATTGGAGGTGCACCTTCACCTGTACAGAGACCTATTTCCTGTCATTCCTGATTTCTCTCAGCAGCAGAGGTACCTGCAGCATCAAGGCCAGAGGAAACCAGGAAGGGCGAGCTTTCGCCAGGACAGTTGAGGATACAAAAGCCATTGGAGCTCTTGCTGCAGGATTCCGATCTTCTCGATTCCATTTCCACAAATGCCTCTTATAACTACCTTGAAATCCGATTCCATCTGTTCCTTGCTGATTGATTAATTTTGTCATGTTGCTCTTTTGTTATGTTTATTTTTCTTTTAAGAATATCATATGGGCTAGGTCACCTCAGATATGGGATCTAGAATCTTCGATAGTCATATTAGCTGGCATAGTGAGGACATATAGTCAGATTTTGGGACGTATTTCTCGGGTGTGGAAATTTAAGGTTTTCGTCGTCGCATACGGTAATACGAAAATTTTAAATACCATGATTCTAGAGGTGTGTGCCTTAGTCGAGGACTCTGTGATTATCGTAGCTATGCTTACTAGTATGACGAGGATTTAGAGTACCATGATTTTGGATAGACGCATATGATTATTAGATTGTACCTTAAATGCTCTTGAACAAGTTTTCTCTACTTTTGTTCAGTCTTTCAAAAAAAATTATTTTGTTTGTTTTGTTTCTCATTATTTAACTTAGGAGTAGGAGTAGCTTTAGTTGTATTATAAACCTTTGTGTAACTTCTTACTATGAATCTCTTCTTAAAATAATGAATCGATGATTTTGCTAGACCTTATCTTGGATTTGATATTATAGCTCTGGTTTCAAAAGGGTTCCTTCTTTTAAACAGATAAGCAGAACAGATTTTATCGTTATTTTCTTCTTGCTATTTTTTTTGTATTAAATAATAATAATAATAAAACTGTCTTGATTACATCAATCACCTACTTTGCAATCTTGGTAGGAATCTAAATGTTGGTCTTGATAAGAATTTGATTTTTATATTGGGATATAAGAATATATATAGTGGACACAGACACCTTGTCTGACATGTATGCATGCTACACTTTGATTACCAACCTATCTAAATATATATTAATATGTTGTTGATGTATAAATTCTCAAAACCCTAATATTTCTGATACAGTACAGTATCAGAGACTGGTTCTCTGCTTTTTCCAGTTTAAATTCGTAATACAAATATAAATTTCATGTTATTAGTTTTGTTTATATCACTGCACATGTATCTTATACACAAGGTTTCAATTCTTAAAGAAATTGGTTGAGTTTTGTGTTTGAACTTGTCAAATCTAAGACTGTGTGTATATTAACCTTTAATACTGGATTCCAAATGTTTAGTTCAATTTGCTATTTTTTTAATGTAATATTTTGAGCTATATACATTGTTGTATGTAGGGATATAATGTTAGGTTTCATATTCTTACATGTTAGGTTGTGGTTGTGATGAACATTGGGTTGGTTTGATGTTCGAATTTCTCCAAAATCCTAAAACTGAATATATGTTAACATTTTCATATTGATTTCAAATGTTTAGTTCAATTTCAGATTTAATATGTAATATTGAACTGTACGTATAGCTAAATGTATGGATAGTATGTTAGGTTTTATCTCTATCATGTTAGGATGTGTTGGGAGCATTGAGTTGGTTGTGATGTTTCAAACCCCTAAAATCTGAAACTGCATTATGTTAATATTACACTGGTTTAAATGTTAGCTCATTTTCAGATTTTGTATGTAAATGCTGAACTAAAACTAGGTTTAACCTTTCAATACTAAAGTTATAACCCTGTACAAGGACACGCGTACCCTAATTTAGTATACACTATCATGTAAACCTAACCCTTCCTCTCTATGTTATGTTCATATATCTATATAGATATATATAGAGTTTATGCATACATGTTATAATGTATACAGATATATAACTAAATCTATACCTCTTATATATATAAGTGTATATGGTTAGCCATGCATGTCATGAGTAAATAGGTTGTGCATTGTAGATTGTTTAAACAATATGCCATGAGTAGTGTAACTTGACAGCTATTGTTTGAAATCCAAATCCTCCTATACACTTTCATGTATATTTCACATACACACATGCCTACTATCTAACAATATGAACATGTCCACATACACCCATACACACACGAACCACATAACCTTTACATAATGCTAGCTTTTCCCTCTCTAATGCTCTCTCTCCCTCTATATATATATATATATATATATATATATATATATATATATATATATATATATATATATATATATATTGTGATTGGATTTCAATGCAATTGACTTTCATTCTTTAACTTTTGATCTTGAGTTTTCTTTGAATAGTACCCCTTTATAGATATTTGGTAGTTATCTTATTTTATTTTATTTTTGATAAGTACCAGTTTTCATATAGGATGGTAGACTGCCTTACAGTTTTGATGATTTGTTATTTCTGTATCTTTTCCAGTTTAACACCCCTGATTGCTTGTATGTTTTGATACCCTATGACCATTTTAGTTTAGCATGACTAGTATATCTAGATGAGACTTTCACTACCACCGTATGCCATGACCATGTATGTCGTCCTTTTAAATCGTATGATTTGTTTAAGTTCTGGGACTTTGATTGTGGGGGTTTGACCTAGAAGGAGTATGAACATTTTAATTTCAAGGGCAAAATTTTTCTAAGGGGGGTAGGATTGTAACACCCAGTTTTCCAGATGAGGGTAATTTTGAAATTTTGTAATTATATTATTATTTATTGATATTTATATCATATTATGAATTTTGGTGATTTTTTAATCAATTTAATATGGTTTTAAGTCATGACTTGTGATTTTAGGACTTAATGGTTTGTGACTTGGCCCATGGCCCATAACTAGAAGCCTAACCCTAACAAACCCTAAGTGACCAACCACATAGGGATCCCCACCCTATATAAACACTTATTCATTAGTTCTTGCCTCTTTTATTTCATTTCAACACATAGGAAAAGAAAGGTTTGTCCATTCTTCCCCAATCCATAGATTTCTCATTTTAAATCCTTTTTAACTCTAGTTTCTTGCATTAGAACCTAATACTCTCCTATTTTCTGATTGTGGGGTTTAATCCCAGCTTTGGGACAATTTAGAAGCATTTGGCTAGCAAGGGAGAATCCCCTATTTGGAGCTTTTTTATGCTTTTTGAACCTATAGGTAAAACTCCACAAATTGATCTAAAATTCTGTTTTCTTTGCATTTAGGGCTAGATCTAGGAGTCCCCTAGCTGTCCCTGAAGTTTGAGCCAATTTCGTGTCCGTTTTGTGTCCGTATCGGACACGTATCTATGTGTATTGCTAAGTGTTTGATGAATTGCTTGAATGGTTTAAAACATTATAATTTCGAAAACTAATTTCATGGATTTGTGGCCCTATGTGTTTTCTTTAAATTCATGTCCTACTGAGCACATTTCTGGACACGTTTCGTGTCCAAATTTAGACACACACGCACGCACGAGGCCCCGGTGCGCTGTCCTACTGCACGGGGTCGACACAGGACACGACACAGACTCTCATGAGCTGATTTTTTGTGGACACGTTTGGGCACTTTCTGCCATCACCCACACAAAATTTGAGTCAAAATGATCGAGTGGATCGAGAGAAAACTCGATCGCACCGATCCTTGCCTGTGCTGCACGTGCGTGAAAATGCACACTGATACGTACGTTTTGACACGACACGGGGACACGGAGACGCAGTGCAGGGTGACACGAGTGTAGCCCTATGTGGGGTGAAAACGTGGGTACGAGCACGAGTTGTGTCGTGCCCTGTGTCGCGTGTACGGCACCTTGTCCTCACAGCACGATACTGTACTGTGTGCACGTGTCTGTGTGTGTTTTTATGATTGGACACCTCGTGTCCAAATGTTTGGACACGAGTATACTCCTGGGACACGCGCACGTTGGGGGATTAATTAACAACCTTTAATTTGGTATATTAACATGATTTGAGTTCAAAATTGGCATTTCCCATTTCAACTGATACATGCTTCCTTGTTCTTCATTTCTGAAGTTTAATTCCTATTTTAACTAAATATTGGTGTTAGATTTTCATGATTGGATTCATGTACATATGTATTTGTACCTGCTGAGTTAGTTTTGCAAGTTAGATAGGTTTGCATTGAGAGAATAGGAATTGGACAAAGGGTTGGACTGATACTTCTGTTTTGTTCACTGATTTGAACTCAAGTTTAATTCCTGCTATTGCACTGTGTGGGTTCTCTGAATTTAAATAAGTTTTCAACCCATTTCCCATAGTTTAAACTACCATACTAACCCATCTACATGTGTATATCATTACTGAAACCTTGGTTAATAAATGGTGTTAGTCTTGGTTTTCGAAATTGATTTTTGAATGATAATTTGATACATGTGTTAAACTGTGAATTTACTCCCTATTTTTTGAGTTTGCACAGGGGAATAAACCTGAGAAGTAGCCCACATACTTAGATTTTATGACGGCATAGGATCATGGTTACGAATTTGCATTTGGCTTTTAATTGCTTGAAATGCTACACAGTTATATGATACACTATTAACCTGAGTTGAGAACATTCCTGAGAATTCTTTTACCTGTGCCACATTTACACACACACCACCTAAACACTAAAAATACATGAGATACACGTTGCACTATTTTTCTCTTATTTCATTTATGCACATACACCAAACCTGAGAATAGGTTCACTTTGGGTTTATAAACTGTCAATTGTTAATTCCTGTTTAAGCTAAATCTGAAATGGTTTCATTTCTAACACTCACACACACACACACAGGATTAACTTCAAGAGACACACACAAGCACATAAATGTCACATAGCTGAGATTGACATGTTCCAAACACACACACCCCATTTACATATTACTCTGAAACATGTCACATATACACACACATCTAATTCCTATTTATCTACACTGTCACTAAATTTCCTATGACACATTGCACACCCACACATTAGTCTACATCTCACCCTCACTGTTTTCCCAGTTTACACACCATGTACACACACACATATAACATGACACCCCCATCTTAACATGTATATATCACCTATACACACAGCCCCCCCCCCCCTCACAGGTTGACTGAACTCAACACACACACTAATCTACACATGACCCACATCCATTCCCTGTCCACTACACTATTCTTATTTTCTTTGACACAAACACACTCTATTGACACTTTGCAACAACACACACACATGAGTAAAACTGAGTACACCTTTCCACTTTCAACACACACACACACACACACATGTACACTATCATATATGCCTCTATCTATCCCTATGTAGATGCATATATACACATGTATATATATATATATATATATATATATATATATATATATATATATATATATATATATTATATATATAAAACAAAAAAAAAAAATATATATATATATTATATATATATATATTTTATATATATATATATATATATATATATATATATATATATATATATATATATATATATATATATATAAATATATATATATATATATATATAAATATATATATATAAATATATATATATATATATATATATATATATATATATATATATATATATATATATATATATATATATATATGAGATGCATATATTATATTGTAGCCTATATATGTATTTGAGATTATCTATGCCAAATTAGATATATATGTATATGTAAGAAATGTATGTTACTATCTTAAATTATATATATATATATATATATATATATATATATATATATATATATATATATATATATATATATATATATATATATATATATATTTTATATATATATATATATATATATATATATATATATATATATATATATATATATATATATATATATATTAATATGTAAATGTTAACCCTTAACCTTGTTATTGAATGCTAGTTAGATTCAGATTTCATATATGTGAACCACCATGCCTTGTAACCCTCTCTAAATGATTTCCATGATGTATATAGATAATTATAGGATATAGATGCATGTTAGTTACAACTTAGCTAGTCTATCCTCTTCCATGTACACCTCTTTGTTCACACACACATAGCTTACATGCTAGCTTCCTTCTCTTATGTATAATATTGAATGTGATGGCTTGTGTTTGGCTTGTATAGCCTTGTGATTGGTGTGTGATTGCTAGACTAGGCTTGGTTAGGCCTAGTGAGACTTATTAGACTTGTTTGAGTCAGTCTTGACCTAGTTGACCTAGTTTGACTAGTGTAGTTGACCAGAGTTGACCAAGAGTTGACTTTGGTCTAGATTGACCTAGATTCATATAGAATGCATTGAATTGCATCTTATTATCATTTTAGACTTATAGTGACTTTTACTGTTCTATAGGAGACATACACCACTCCTCGGACAGTAGATATTCTTCAGATACTCAGGATACATGCGAGTACATTCTCTGATCATTTCATTCTTGCTAGGAGTACTTTTTCGCTCTAGATTATCTTACTTGATGCTGACACGATGGAAACACGGATTAGTACTATATGGATCTTTTCATACGATGTTATCCCCTCGGGAGCATCAGATACATCATGTCATGTGCGTTTCACTTTCATCATGTACTCTTATGCTTTCACCTTACATGTGCACTCTCGTGATTCATGTACTCTCATGAACACAGAGCCCCCATGTTTATATTCACGTGCACCCTTATATGGGCTTCCATGTGAATATCATGCAATAACATAACTTGTCTAGATCCTTGTGTATTGATTGGGGTACGGGGGAGTATAAATAGCCATGTGGACAATTTCTAAAGTAGTGTAGCCATGTACGACCTCTCATGTTTATTATCAAGTCGTTCACATGTCTAGCTTGTACTCTAAATCACTAGTTCACTATAGCTCTTTACTTATAGTAGATATTTCATTACAGTCTTCTTTTTACTCATGTATACTCTTCAGCGTTTCATGTATTTTACTCTATTGCATGTATTTTATTCTTGTCATTATATGAACTGCGTGAGATGTACTGTGCTCGCTTCTGTCCTTACTGGACCTGTTAAAAATTTTACAGAGGATGATGAGGAACCCGGCACCCCTTACTTTGGAGCTTGCCTAGATGACACTTGCGACCTGGACCCCTGGAGAGGTTCAGGCAGCTGCTGAGGACGATACCTTGTATAGTGTAGATAGCTTAGACTGTTCCTTCTTTTTCATGTTTAGCTGTTGTCTTTATTTTCAAAGTTGTATATTTTAGAGATGTTGAGACTTATGTTATTTCATATTTGTTGTACCTCAGTGAGGATTTTTCTATCTTTCTATCGTGCTATATTCTACCTTTAGATGTGATTGAGACTGTATTCTGCTTTGTCACCTCCATTTGGAGTGTATATACTATACAGGTACCTTATACATTGTTAGATGATTGACATAGGACAGCGTTCTACCGCCGATACTGCGGCGTAGGCTGGACGCTGTTACGTACTCGTACCCTCACAGTGGGTGCGGGTCGTGACACCTTTTTAAATTCTGTTCCAGTGAATCTATTAGTTCAGATTTTTAAAGAAGATCTCAACAGTCAACTTTGACAGCCTGGCAACATCTATGTGACCAATGAGATGGTCTATTATGCGCCCACAGAGCCGTAAGAAGGCAGTCTCCCGTGCTTCTTTCAAAGTATTTTAAACTCGTTCGAGTATCAAAAATATTGAAGGGGGTCTTGTAGAAACATGAAAATATCTATACTATGCGTCCACATAAAAAAGCGACTATGCGCCTACATGTAGCAATTTTATGCGCCCACATGTAGTAAATTCTATGCACCCACATGATTTTCCAGAGGTGGGCGCATAGTTGTCTTGCTACACTATGTGCCCAAGTTAGAACAGCTTTACGACTCGGTCAACATCCACGATCAGTCATGGGACGAGGCATTGGGCCACGCCAGTCTCTACGAACAGTCATGCACCGAAGTATGCGGCCACGTCAACCCCACGATCATCCAGTTCTTATGCGCCTACATCCTATGTGCCCAAAGCAATATTATGCTCCCACAGGGAGATCAGTGTATTCTCTACGTGTGTGCGCATAACAGTCGTTTCAGTGCAAAATGACTATAAATAGAGGACATATCCTCTTCAAATTAACAGAACAAAGAGCATTTCAGAGCAAAATTGCTGCCATTTTTGCCAGTCAGCCGAGACTTAATCAATTTTCTTAAGTTTTCTCCCATTTTTGTAAAACAGAGTGTCAACGGAGTAAATGAGCAACATTCGCTCGATCTCCATCGTCCATTTCCCAGAATTCTTTTTGTACTCGGGGATTCTTGGTGCAGGATCACTCAGGTGTACTCGATTTGTGGTGCCTTGCGCTAATAAAAAAGACAGTGATTCTTCTCTTTTTTTGTAAGTGTTCTACAGGAAGGCACCTTTCGGATAGGTATAGAAAAATGAGGGGCCCGAAACGTATATACTTTATTGGTAAAATCAACAAGCAGGCGACCAGGAAGTAACACCCGCAGCGTCGCTGATGGATCGTCAAGCATATTCTTGAAGGATTCCCTCTGATTGAAGCACCCTTCCAATTTGATATGACCGATCATGAAACCCCCTCGCTTCAGGGTCAGTTCCCACTTCATGAAATGCTTCTCAGCCAAACAAAAGAAAGTCGAGAGCGTAAGGTGGCGGTTGACGGAAGGAACGTACAGAGGAATATTGTAGTTCTTAAAATACCAATCTTCGGTTATCTCCAAGAGCTTAGTATTTTCTAGGACCGACTGATCACCAAAAAGAAATAAAGGTTTCAGCATCTTTACAGCATCAGACGGAAGAGACAGCTTGCCTCGATCCATCATACGACAAAAGTATGCGGGCTGTTGATCCCGAATCATGGATAGTCGGCCTCTCGGTTGACCATAGGCAATCAAATGTTCAATAGGGTGGGTGAGCATCTCGTCGACGTCTTTGCCCACGGCACAGCCCGTTAATGCAAAGAGAATTTCCCTCAAAGAGAGACAAGGATACAGGAACTACACGTAAACAAAAATATGTCAGACGAAAGTATTGTCCATAAAAAGAAGGTATCTAGGTGGCCCCTGCAGGGAGCATCCGCACAGGCACTATCAAAATGCACCACACATTGGCTGACATACATCCACGCAGGTACTTCATAGAAGACATTGCACATCGACATTGACTGCGTGTAGCTTCAGCGTCTAGTCGATACTTTATAAAAAGTAACAACTATGCACGTCAGTCGACAGAACTTTAGCACATCTTCGGAACACCACCTCGAAGAGCGGTGTCCATGCACATCAGCAAGAAAAAATCATCAACATATCTTTGAGACGACACTCCTAAGAGTCGACACTCATTTGTATCCGTTAACCAAGAAGTCAATTACAATCAGACATCTCCCAGCAATGGGTGTCTGCACATCCCCTACAATAGGAGCTTGGTCAAAGACGACGGCTTCATAGGCCAACTGCTTCCCTTTGGCCTGACGAGTAGCCTCCCCAGCTTGTCTTGCAGACGACATTCTAGTCTGCCTCATAGTCACTACAGCCGGTCGGGGGCTAGCTGTTGCCCTACTAGTATTCTTGGAGCTCGTCGTGAGAGCTTTCGGGATTCTTGATTTCATGGAAGCCATGGCGAGAAAAGTTAGGGTCTGAAAGAATAAGAAGATGTCACGACCCACACCCAGTGAAAGGGCACGAGACCGTGGGTACGTCTAGCCTATGTCGCAGTGTCGGCTGTAGAACGCTGTACTAGGTCTCAACAACATCTAATACAAGTCAATGAACCAGTCTAATATAAATATACTCTCCCAACAGAGGACAATCTCAGAAGGATACAACTCAATCACAAAATAACTAAGATGGATATCAGCACGAAATAAGATATATCGAAGGATCACAAAGTTTAATACAGAACCAGATTTGAAGAAGTTTAAGTGTTATCATCACTACACACAGAGTATGAAATAAGTACATCTCATGAAATAACTGAAAACTACCACTAGACAAGAACCTAACGATCTACTCCAAGCTCTACTGGTGTATCCTCTAGGCTAGCTGGAATCCACCAAGTTATCTATAAAAATGTTAACATTATCATGTTATGACGGGAACAAGCACATATATCTTAAAACAGTTCCAAAGCATGGTAAGAAATACAGAGCTAACAGTAGAATAAAATATATGACATGATGTAAAAAAGTACAGGAATGCAGGATATATGAATAAGTAAACTGAGTACATGAAATATAATAAAGAAATTATGAACTATAATAAATATAAGTGTTTTAGAGCACAAGATGATTACGTGATTGCTTTAGGTTTGTACATGATGTATTCTAAAGAGTGTCCATTATACGTGAGGGTATAACGGACATGTACACGAGTTACACTAAGGGGTTTAATCACATGACCAGTTCTACTCTCCCGCCCCGATCAATACACAAGGATCCGACCAAGTTATGTCACATATACGATGGTTAGTTTTGTACAATAAGCACATGTGAGCACACAAGAGTACACGAGAGCACACGATTTGTACACGAATAATACGAATACAAGGAGTACACGATGCATATGTAAGTACATGAACATGAAATATCCGATGTATCCGCTGAGGGGATAACATCGTATGACAAGATCCATAGAGAACTGGTCCGTGATAACAATGTCTCAGCATCAAGTAAAGTAGTCTAAAGCAGGCAATATATATACTATCATGAATGAAAACTAAAAGAGAATGTACTTACCTGATATCCTGACCAACTAATGTGTATCGGTATACGAACTGGAGTCACAGAGTCCTATTATATGAGATACATGTTATAATGTGTTCAATATTAAATAATTAATTTGTACTATGCAGTCTAAATGCCACTAGGTCTCTTTATGTCAAAGTCAACCCTTGATCAACTCTCTAGTCAACTAAGTCAAACTTAGACTATGAGGTCAAATCTTGGTCAATGGTCAACTAGGCTATTTCTAGGGTTAAACATCTAGCCAAACTCTATAATAAGGCTAATCTCACAAATTAACCATAATCCTACATTTAAACTAATCCTACACTCTAACTCAACCCATAACCATACTCTAAGGTATCTCTCATAGCCCCATATATCTATTCTTATATTAAAGCTATAGGGTATATATATATATATATATATATATATATATATATATATATATATATATATATATATGGTTGATATGCATAAAAACCAATGACCTATATTAGAACGTAAAGGAGAACAAAATAATGCATAAAGACATATGCTTATATGGACTGCACCAACTAATAAAAGAGTATACAGGACAAAATAGTTAGTTCATTACTGAACCGAACTGTTCAAATGCAGTGCACAGGACAGATCCTAACCCAAGGTGGGCTGCTCAAATAGATGCCCAAGGATCAGAACACTATAGGTGTTCAGAGATCAGGATAAAATGAATGTGAAGATGGCAATACAGTGGACAGATGTTCCAGGCATTAAGATGGATAGATACTCCATCATTTGGAGATCTGAATAAAGAAACAATATGGACTGATGCATTCCTTATTCATCAACCTAAATGCAGGCAGGATCATCAATACAAGGAATTAAACTAATACTATATACATATAGGGACCAATCTTAGGGCAAGACATCCCATATGAATAGAATTTGAGGAATAGAACAATATAGGTACTCAAGCCTGAACATCAGGTGTTCAAGACAGTACAAGATGGGTACGGAGACTGAATTATAAATGAAAAGAAAGGTTTAGCGCTAATCTCAACCTTAAAGGATCTGTTAAGGATATGAGGACTGAGCTTGTGAGGTATAAACATTCAAATACCAAAGATGGACCAAAAGGCAAGGTGGATAGGACAATCTGCTATGGACTGAGCATCCTAACATATATGTGTACAATACACTTTTGCAAATGAAGCAAAAGAGGCTAATAGAGACATGCACATGGAGGCTGAACCTGGGATCAAAATCTCCACACCATGAACTAACACTATAATACTGTGAATCGCTAATAGAGCAGATGGTTGATGAACCATTTGCAGGACTTGCTAAGCTAATGTGTATGAACCAATAGTTCAGATACCATGTCTGGACAGTAAAGAGTGCAGGCAATGAAGCAATTTACAGATGTGCAAGAAGGCAGGACAAAGCCTAATTTAGGGCAATTTGTGCAGTACAAGTGAAGGGGTGAAGTGAGTTGGCAGGATGTGCATGTTTGCAGGAATGAAATGAAGGCAATATGTAGGGCATTTTGTAATAAAGATATGCAGTGGCTATAAGTGAATAATGAAGGTAGTGGATGATAGGATGTGAGCAAATCATAAACAAGATGGGGTATGCAGTGAATGCAAGATATGTAAGTGGGATGATATATAGTTAGGTATATAGGTCTGATACTCTCATGTTGACCTATATACAGGATATGTAAACTTGTGAAAGGAAGGTAACATATGCATTAGAAATTGGAGCCATGGAGCCCAAGTGATAGGTACAAGAGTGTAGGACATTACATATATGTCTGATACTCCAAGATACAGGGGCTAAGTAGGCAATGAAGATACTAAATGCAGGAATCCTATGTTCAGGCAAATGTTCAGGGAATGAAAGGGATGCAGGGAAGTACTTTTGAGTGCAAATACAGGATAATTCATGTATGCAGTGAAAGATGAATGTTAGGATGTGCAGGACAGATATGTAGTAAAACATCGCTGAGTAGTGAATTAGGATGCAAGGGGATATGCAATTAAATGTTTGTAGTAGGCTCAAGTATCAGGACATGCTCAAATTATTGTAGGAACCTAATGTGCAGGGCATTAATGTAAGGGTCATACAATAGTACAGGATACAATAGTGTATGTAGGGAAAAATGTATTAATACAGGACATGAAGCCTTGCAGTAAAGAGTGAAATGGAAGAATGCAGGATGCGGGACCTCTATGCTCGACAAGTTTGCATAGCTGTACAGTGAGGTGAATGAATCACTGTTTAGTACGGTTAATGAATCACTATTTAGTGCAATGAATGCTAAGTGTGCCTGGGCATACCCAGGTAGCAGGACAGATGATGCAGGCAGTGTATCTACTGCTCAGATACATGGACAGTATGCAAGTGTATACATGCTATGCAGTGAATTAATGTTATGGTGTGCAGTGATGAAGAGCCCCGACTGCACAGACAATAAAATCTGTGGGTCGAACCATGGCTCAAATAAGCCATGGCCGAAGCCCAACTCTCTAAACCTGCTGTCAGTCATCTACCCTACCTACCAAAGTGACTAGGAGTGAATTGATACAGAAAAAGTCGAGAATAGAGACTGGGGTAGCAGGGCAAGTACTGTTAAGTGTTAACACCCTGGCCGAGCATCCCTGTACCCAAAATCAACAACCAAATCAAATTAATTTTGACTCAGTCCTAAACATATGTAATCTACAGCACATTAGCATCCCAAATATGTAATTACTTCAGAAATTGGTGAACAAAACTTCCTATGGGGCATTCCTCGAACACTTGAGATACCTATTCGATACGGAGCGATACGCCCATGATACAAACCTCAAATGGACCCGAACTAGACCCAAATCTTTCCTAGGGCTAGGAAGACCCTAAATGAATGCATCTACAGCAATAAAACTAAAATCTAATAGGTTAGAAGCTCTTACCAATTAAAAGTGGGAATCCCAATAAAAATCCTCTTGAAATGATCTTCCACCAAATCAAATGGTCAAATTGCTCCAAATCCTTCCTAGCTAGCCAATAGAGATCTCCTCTCTTCGAGAGGAAGAGTTTGCAATTGGTTTGGTTGAATTTGGAGTTGATTTGGTGAAAGGAGACAAATTTGGGAAAGAACACAAGCTAGGGTTAGGGTTTCAATGAAAGAGAGAAGGAAAGGGGCTAATGATGAGTCATATAGGGAGGGGAATCATAGTGTGGCCATCCATGACTAGTGGGCTAGGGTTTGGTTAGGTGCAATTGCCTAAAAGGCCTTTCTATGTTGTAAATTCTAGTCCCTTAGCTAAAGGCCCAAACTAACACCTTGACTTAATTCCTTAAATTGATTCCAAGTGATTGCTAGCTAGATTAGAGCCTAATTACTAATCCAAATCCATAAACTAGGTCTCCATGGTCATGGTTAGTCTCTAGTCACAATGGTTCTAAGGTTTCACTAGTAATGACAAAATCACAATACATCAAATTAAATAATATTAAAATAATCAATACACTAATGACAAAATCACTAGTAATGACAAAATCACTAGTAATGGTTCTAAGGTTCTAAACTAAAATAATATTAAAATAATCAATTCACTAGTAATGACAAAATCACTAGTAATGGTTCTAAGGTTCAAACTAAAATAATATTAAAATAATCACAATACATTATTTCAGCAATCTAATACACATGTATATAAATTAATTCCTAGTAATTAAACATCACAAACAGCTTAGGGATCAACCAATTCCAGAAATCAAAAACAGGAGCTGTGGGTATCGATTAAATGAAACCTATAGCTCAAAAATGCATTTCGAAGACTAAAACCCAAGCAAATCACAACCCTAACATGATCATTATCTATTACATATGTATGTGAACTAACTTAATCATTTAACATCATTAAATCAGTTATTTATGAATTAAAACTCTGAAATAACCAAATCAGTAAAGTGTATCAGTAAACTGATAATTTCAGTCCCATCCCAATTTCGAATACCAAACCAAAATCAAAAACCCAGATTTGTTCATTCAAAGGTGAGTTACACGTGTACAAGTGTCGGGGGGGTGACCACGTGTCCAAACGAATGGAAAC
This sequence comes from Iris pallida, assembly GCA_029216955.1. Lineage (NCBI taxonomy): Eukaryota > Viridiplantae > Streptophyta > Magnoliopsida > Asparagales > Iridaceae > Iris > Iris pallida. The sequence goes on along the minus strand of JANAVB010044620.1, from coordinate 13,100,842 downwards.
GAAGTGTCCAAATTGTTCAAAACAATGTGCATCAGCCAGTGTATACAGACAGGCTTGTGCAGCGAGGACACAGCCTCGTGCACACGACACAGGGCACGACACGACTCGTGCTCGTGCCCATGTGTTCGCCCCATATAGGGCTTCACTCGTGTCACCCTGCACCGTGTCCACAAGGGTCGAGTCAAGAGTTTTGGAGGCCGTAACAGAGCCAAAACTGTGCATGCGTGTGACAGTGTAAGACCCGTGCACACGTGTTTTTGTGTAGGATACGACACAACGTGTCCTGAAACTCGACAGGGGGTCTGTCAGTGTGTGCCCCCTCCTTCATGCCAAGTGGCAGCCCGCCACGTGGCGCGTGCAGCGAGCACGAGGGGTGTGTGAGCAGGGCACAGTGTACGTGCATCGTGCAGCGAGTTCGTGTCTGATTTGGACACGGACACGGCTCGAAATGTGCTCAGGGCTTGGGATTCATGAATCACACTCATAGGGCTAGAAATCTGTTCAAATAGAATTTTAAAATAAGAAGATTTTATTCATTCAAGCATTCCATCAAACACATGCACTCTAACACTAATACGTGTCCGATACGGACACGAAATAGACATGACTCGACACCAAACCTATGCTAGTAGCTAGGGGACTCCTTGGGCTATACACTCATGCAAAGAAATCAAAATCTAATGGTAAATATGAAGGTTTTACCTATAGGTGTCAATCTCAAGAGAAACTTCAAATGGAAGGGTTCTCCTTGCTAGCCAAAATCCCTAAATTGATTTGAACCTGAGATTTCTCTCCATGAATAAAAAATAGGGCTAGATTAGGATCATATGCAAAAGACTAGAGTGAAAAAGTATTAAAATTGAAGAATCTAGGGAAGAAATGACATTACCTCTTTCTTCAAAATATTGAAACATTACAAAAGAGGTAAGAACATGGAGGAGATGACTTTATAGGGTTGGGAATGACCTAGTGGCTGGTCATAAAGGATAAAATTAGGGTTAGGGTTTCTAGTTAGTGGACTTTGGGCTAAGTCACATGAACAATGGGCTCTCTACCTTAGCCTTAAGTCCAACATTAAAATCCTACCTAATTTCTCAAGAGCTAAGTCACTCAAGTCAAAACCAAGTCGACTTAAGTTAGATTAGGGTCCTACCATGCTAGCCAAGTCACTATGGTCAAAGTCAACAGATAGGTTGGTCTCCAAAGTCACACCTATGAAAAGTCAAAATTAACAATCACCAATGCATTAAATGACAAAATAATTTAAAGGGCCAAATGACCAAAATACCCTCAAGCTAAAAATGATAAATGAAATACCCTAATCACATGGCTAGGCTCTAGGGCAGACAGTCTCTACGGTTTCACTAGCTGCACATCAAAATCATAAGTCATGATTTTTAAATAGTTTTAAAATGATTAAAAATTACCAAAAATCATATTATTATTTAAATATCATAATTAAATAATTAAAAACATAAAATTTCAAAATTACTTTTATTTTAGAAAACTGGGTGTTACAAGTCTACCCATCTTAGAAAAATTTTGTCCTCGAAATTTAAGATGGTAGTATTCCTTCTTGGTCAAACATAGTCAAGGGTCAACCACTAGTCAATTTCTCCACATCCAAGTGCTTGGTCATCAACTGGTCAACTTCTTAGGATTTTACCTATGCTAGCTATCTAGGTGTTGGCAAGTAGAGATTAGCAAAAAGAAAAACTCTATAGTAGACTAACTCTTAACTTCCCAATCTTATCAAGTCACCTATAACTAAATACCCATAATCTAAGCACACAAATCCCAAATACCATATATACATAAGCTCAAGAACAACAACCCATTACATATATCCTAAGTACATCATCTATATATCCATACATATATAACTGATCATCAAGGGTTAAGGTAGACTAAACTTATAAGAAATTGAACAAATGCTCAAAAATTAGGCTAAGGATGAATGGTCTGAAACATTAATGTAGGCAAAAGGAAATGATGCTAAGGAGACTGAATTTATAAGCAAAAGGACAGGACATCTAGTGAAGGGTCTGCACACTGCCTATAAAGGTTGATCTATTATGCCTGAACTCATCACAAGGAGAACTTAACTAAAATAGGAAACTGAACCAAATATAGGCTAAACAACATGTCTATAATCCTATAAAACAATGGCCTATAGATACCAACCAACCCATATCCTATATGCCAATATCATCTGCAATCTATCTATATATATAGACCTCTCAGTCTTAGGTGAACTACAACTATACTCAAGGACAGGCTCTGGTCATGGGTGCCTTACTGGAAAGGACAAGGGAAAATAATAACAATCATCAAGGCTGCAGAGCAGACTAACATCCTCTATGGAAACTGGTAGGTATTATAAATAACAGGAGAATCATCTACAATGGGTTACTATTCTAATACCAATACTAACTATCATCTCTAGGGTACAGCCATGCTACAAGTCATCATATCATTATACTATGAAAGAACTACATATGAATAAGCTCTATAAAACTAAAATATCCCTACTCCTAAGTTATTTGATGATGGAATACAATTTATAACAACAGAAGGGTACGATAGAGATGATATGTTTAAAAACTTTCTCAAGATACAATCTGATAATCATATGTGTCTGTCCAAAATCATGTTACTCAGAGCCCTCGTCATGCCAGTAAGCAAGGCTGCGATCAACTATAGATTCCATAACTGGGACATGCACCTCTATAATCATGTCGTCTGGAATTCTCGCTATGCCGACTAGTATAGCTGAAAAAAATTCCAAATCTCAAAACTAAGATACGTACATCCGAAGTCAGGTCTCTATGTTTCTGCCACGCTAGCTAATATGGCTGCGATAAACTACAGGTTCCATAATCAAGTAGACGTTTTATCATCCCTGTTATTTTCGTCAACATATGTTATCAGAAAATATCGTAACTCAGGCCATAAAATTCATCTCGATAGGAAAATCAAAATCAACAATGATCCATCAAAATCAAATTCAATAATCAAGGACTGAGAGGGAACAAAACAAGGGAAAGGATTTCAAATTGAAGTTTAAATAAGATTCTCAAGGATCATCCCAGGAATCTCTCAAGGAGTCCTAACTATAATTGAGTACCTTCAAAAATATATCCTAATCCTACTGCAGGCTGTAGTGATACTCTAGTTCGAATACAACTACATAAACTCGACCTGCATGGGCCACCACTAAAAATGTGTCACGACCCGCACCCACTGTGAGGATACGAGAACGTAACAATGCCCAGCCTACGTCGCAGTATTAGCGGTAGAACGTTGTCCTAGGTCACAACATCTAACAACATAAGGTACCTGAACAGTATATACACTCTGAATGGAGGTGATATAACATAACAGTCTCAATCACATCTAAGACAGATACAGAATAGTAAAGGTAGATAGATAGATCAAAACCACAATGTCATACAAATAAAAGTGAGAGAATCTAAGTCTCTAAGATAACAACTCAAGAACATCCAGCTCAATACAAGTCTCAAAATATATACAACATCTCAGAACAACAACTGAAAGTCGAATAAACAATGCTGAAAAAAAAGATAAAGCCTAGCTATCTAGCCTAGACTATGGGAGTAGCATCCTGTACTGCAGCTGGGTCCTCCAGAGGAACCAGGTCGCAGGTATCATCTAAGCCTGCTCCGTAATAGGTGGTGCATAGGGCCTCATCCTCATCTTGTGTAATATTTTCAACATGTCCAGTCAGGACAGGAACGAGCACAATACATCTCACGCAGTTCATATCAAGTTAGAAAAAATAAAGCATGCAATAGAGTAAGATACATGAAACGCTGAAAAGAGAATATATGAAGTAAATGAGATAACTGTAAAGAAATATCTACTATAAATAGAGAACTAGCAGTGACTAGTGAGTCAGAGTAAAATATAGACATGTGAATGGCATATGAAGATTCATGACTACAGCTAAGAGTGATTCATGACTACAGCTACTTGGATATTATTCACATGCCTATTTCTACTCCCCCATCCCCAATCAATACACAAGGATCTGTTCAAGTTATGTTAATATTCGTGAAACTTCACATGGCTCATAAAATGAGTGATACATGAAGGTGATTCATGATGGCTCTGTGAACATAAGAGTACATGTGTCACAAGCGATTCATGAATCAGTGAAAGCATAGAGATACGTGATGATTCGTGAAACGCAAAAATCATACAGTATCCGATGCTTCCGAGGGGGATAACATCTCATGAAAAGATCCATATAGTACCAATCCGTGCTACCAATGTGTCAGCATCAAGTAAAGTAATCTAGAGCAAGAATATAAATCCTAGCAAGTATGAAACGGTCAGAAAATATACTCGCCTGATAACTGAATGTCCGAAGTTGGTGTAATGCCTGAGGAGAGGTGTCTGTCTCCTAATCAGAGCAACACAAGTTACAACATGTCTAAAATGATGTAATTGAACATTACGATGCATTCTACATGATTTTAGGTCAATCTAGGCCAAAGTTAACTCTTGGTCAACTATGATCAACTACACTAGTCAAACTAGGTCAACTAAACTATTCCAAGTCTAAACCTAGACTAACAAGTCAACCTAGGTCACTAACCAATTACCATACAAGTCATACTAGCCTAGTGATACACAAGTGTATCCACACCACATGCCATAGACTACTCTACCTAGGCCATGAGCCATATACACAAGGCCAATACACCGATATACCATATTAGGCTATATACATTATACTCACATTATATAGGCAATGCAATATTGATTTCAATTTACCTTATCACATTCACATATTCATTAGGTTAAATATTATATATATATATATACATATATACATAAACATAGAGGAAAATATGTATTTCAAGACAATGTGGGTGTGTGTATATATATTTCCTGTGTGTGACAGGGACCATAGTGTTGTGTGTTGTCATGTGTCACATAGGTGAGTTCTCAGTTTCCAGGTGGAATTGACCAAGTCCTGTGTGTGTAGCAGTTAACATCTAGATTAGGTGTGTGTGTGCCCGAGTGTGTTTGTATACATGGAAACATGTGTGTATAGGAAAGCATTCAATCTCAGTTATGTGTATCACAATCTCAGGAAAACAAACAGTGTCTCAGGAAACCAATTTCAGTGTGTGATAGTGTGTGTGTGTGTGTGTGTGTGTGTGAATATATAAGGATGAGTGTGTGTGTGTGGTACACATGAGAGTGCAATGGTATTCAGTCTCAATTTTATGAGTGAAAACAAAACAGTATGACAGGAATTAGGATAGAGGGTGATGTGTGTATCAGTCATCTATGGGTGGTAGTGAGTCAATGTGACAGTGAGCATACATTAGTGTAACAATAAGGGAATCAATGTAATCTGTGGCTGTTCTTAGGAATCAGTGAGCAAATGACAGTTAAGTGTAATATAGAAAATGAAATCAGTTAAACACCCAAATTTGAAAACCATTCCTTGCCATTAGCCTAATCTAGCATGTAACCTACCTAGCAGCAACTACACATGTGTATGAATTAATTATGGCAATTAAACATCAGTTAAAATCAGTTTAGAATGGGAATTAGAGTTCAGTTTAAAATCAGTTTTGAAAACAATGTGTAGTGTATCAGTTGACTATTCAATAAGCAGTCCAAAACCACTTTGAAACCCAATTCTCAAACACCAAACCTAAATCATTATTTCAGCAATCTAATACACATGTATATAAATTAATTCCTGGTAATTAAACATCACAAACAGCTTAGGGATCAACTAATTCCAGAAATCAAAAATAGGAGCTGTGGGTATCGGTTAAATGAAACCTATAGCTCAAAAATGCATTTCGAAGACTAAAACCCAAGCAAATCACAACCCTAACATGATCATTATCAATTACATATGTATGTGAACTAACTTAATCATTTAACATCATTCAATCAGTTATTTATGAAATCAAAACTCTGAAATAACCAAATCAGTGAAATGTATCAGTAAACTGGTAATTTCAGTCCCAACCCAATTTTGAATACCAAACCAAAATCAAAAACCCAGATTTGTTCATTCAGAGGTGAGTTACACGTGTACAAGTGTCGAGGGGGTGACCACGTGTCCAAATGAATGGACACGAAGTGTCCAAATTGTTCAAAACAATGTACATCAGCAGTGTATACAGACAGGCTCATACAGCGAGGACACGACGTCGTGCACGCGACACAGGGCACGACATGACTCGTGCTCATGTCCATGTGTTTGCCCCATATAGGGCTTCACTCGTGTCACCATGCACCGTGTCCACAAGGGTCGTGTCAAGAGTTTTGGAGGTCGTAACAGAGCCAAAATTGTGCGTGCGTGTGACAGTGTAAGACCCGTACACACGTGTTTTCGTGTAGGATACGACACAACGTGTCCTGAAACTCGACGGGGGGTCTGTCAGTGTGTGCCCCCTCCTCAATGCCAAGTGGCAGCCCGCCACGTGGCATGTACAGCGAGCACGAGGGGTGTGTGAGCAGGGGACAGTGTACGTGCGTCGTGCAGCGAGTTTGTGTCCGATTTGGACACGAACACGGCTCAAAATGTGCTCAGAGCTTGGGATTCGTGAATCGCACACATAGGGCTAGAAATCTGTTCAAATAGAATATTAAAATAAGAAGATTTTATTCATTTAAGCATTCCATCAAACACATGCACTCTTACAATGATACGTGTCCGATACGGACACGAAATGGACATGACTCGACACCAAACCTATACTAGCAGCTAGAGGACTCCTAGGTCTATGCACTCATGCAAAGAAATCAAAATCTAATGGTGAATATGAGGGTTTTACCTATAGGTGTCAATCTCAAGAGAAGCTTTAAATGGGGGGGTTCTCCTTGCTAGCCAAAATCCCCAAATTGATTTGAACCTGAGATTTCTCTCCATTAATAAAAAATAGGGCTAGATTAGGATCATATGCAAAAGATTAGAGTGAAAAAAGGATTAAAATTGAAGAATCTAGGGATTAGGGAAGAAATGACATTATCTCTTTCTTCAAAATGTTGAAACATTACAAAAGAGGCAAGAACATGGAAGAGATGACTTTATAGGGTTGGGAATGACCTAGTGGCTGGTCATAAAGGATAAAATTAGGGTTAGGGTTTCTAGTTAGTGGGATTTGGGCTAAGTCACATGAGCAATGGGTTCTCTACCTTAGCCTTAAGTCAAATATTAAAATCCTTCCTAATTTCTCAAGAGCTAAGTCACTCAAGTCAAAACCAAGTCGACTTAAGTTAGATTAGGGTCCCACCATGCTAGCCAAGTCACTATGGTCAAAGTCAACAGATAGGTTGGTCTCCAAAGTCACACCTATAAAAAGTCAAAATTAACAATCACCAATGCATTAAATGACAAAATAATTTAAAGGGCCAAATGACCAAAATACCCTCAAGCTAAAATGATAAATGAAATACCCTAATCATATGGCTAGGCTCTAGGGCAGACAGTCTCTACGGTTTCACTAGCTGCACATCAAAATCACAAGTCATGATTTTTAAATAGTTTTAAAATGATTAAAGATCACCAAAAATCATATTATTATTTAAATGTCATAATTAAATAATTAAAAAAATAAAATTTCAAAATTACCCTTATTTTAGAAAACTGGGTGTTACAGCCTCTCTCAAAGATAGAATTGGGATTGATCTAGTTGATAAATACTGATTGATTTAAATCTCGGACGAAGATTACACAGAATCTTAATCTGAGATAAAATTCTAAGATTTGCTCGGCTACATCCGAACAAGCAAATCGACACACGCTACGTGTCACCTCCTTCAGTTATTTTGATAGCCATCAGAGGTCTCGTTTGAGGGGAATCTTGGCACCCGCCACGTGTCAGCACAACAGAAGCCCGTACTGTGCAAGGACGGCATATTCATTCATATCTCGAAACCCTAATACACATCGCATATGTGCCCCTCTCCCCTATAAATAGGAGAAGTTTCCCCCCAATAAGAGCATCGATAAGGAGAAGAAGTTCTACAGAATTATCAAAATCTTCAACTTTGGCGTCCTCCTGATCGGTAACCTTAGAGTTCCATCAAAGGCACCAAAAAGTCAGAGCAGTCTCATATCACCATCGGATCATCAACGGAGTAAAGGAGCCGCTGCAGTGCCCGATCTCCACAGTCACATTTCCTAAAAAAATTTGTATTTAGATTTTTTTCGCATAAGAATCGATTGTACTCTTTTTACGTTCATAATACAAAAAGTTCGTTCAACCTTTTGTCATGTCGAACAATATGGCGACTCTGCTGGGGTATACCTTCTCCTCCAACGAGAAGGTGGTGACACAATCCGATGATGACTTGCTGGGATCCTCTCAGAAGATGTTGGTCGTACGCTTCGACCAGCAGGCATTTAAAGATCTCCTTTCTGAAGAAAAGTCGAGCCCTTCGAAGCGGTTCATAAAACTAAAGAAGACTCGACGGACCTGGGTACCTAAGGCAGCTGTGATGAGCAGCACGACGGAGGGGACTGCACCTCAGACCCTTTTCGTCGATGAAGCTCCAAAGCTCCCATCGACCGCTGATGCCTGGCCATCTCTCTCTCATCCTATGCTTGGAAAACGTAAAGAACAGCACAATTATCCTATGGCAAGCGTGACAAAGGCGCAACACCGAAAGGAGTAGATGACGGTTAGCCAGCTCGTGGAGGATGCTACACCGATGAGAACTTTTGTCTTCGACAGAATAAACGGTCCATCGGGTATAGCCATGTTGGATTCCAAATACTATGCATCATCTAATCGTTGTAGGAGGAGATCCAAGGCAACACTCGCCCCATGCGATCAAAGTGTTACACCTATGGCAGACCGGAGGCCCGCGTTGACAGTAACGCGCATAGCTGATGGAAAGCTATACAAGACCAACCTAGACTCTCCGAAGCCTCATCCAACGGAACCCCGTCATTCCTTGAGCACCTACTCGCCCTACTCAAGGTCAGGGGTACGTCATTAGCGACTCTCTGATCAGGCATACTCGAACCTCACCCACAGAAAGTCGAAGGAAGAACGCCTTCTCTATATCTTTTTGACTGCGCATAGTGCTCATGTGTACACGAAGGAAGTAGAGGTATGAAGACTTCGTATACTCCCTGTGAGCATAGGACGAGAGAAGAATCTGAGACGCAGTTGGTGTCTAAATCAAGATCCAACTGTACTCAAATTTCTATCAACTGCTGTTGTTGTCAAGTAGATCCATCACCGCCAAAGAGGAGGTCCATTTTTCAAAGGCTGCGACCAAGAACTAGTGAAGAAGAAGAAGAGCTCCGCGTTGCTTCCTGTAATATTGCTTGGGACTCTCTATTCCAGAAGAAGCTATCCAAGAAACCTCTTTACTCGGTTGGCAAGTCCAAATATCGGCCTGGGGGTAGCAAGAAGCATGTGCCCAAGGAAGGCATGTTCTAACACATGCACTCCAAGGATGGATCATCGTCACAAGAAGACAGCTCATCGACCTCTTGATCTTCTGGGGTAGCCAGCCTACTATGGTGTATAATAATCCTTTATTTCAGCATAATGAAAAGACGTGTGACACCGACACTTCTGTTGATGCAAGCAGTCAAAAGACCGGGGGTAGGAACAATATCGAGTCGGAGGACGATCACAACTTATCCGTCTTCCCACAAGACGATATGCACTAGCACTTCGAACCAGAAAGTGAAAGATCTACCACCCCTTTTACTTACACACACATAGCATCTGTGCACATGGTGGCTGATGACAACGAAGAATCGAGCGAAAGTGCTGATCAGCAGAAATGTATTGAGGCTCTTGAAGGTAGTCTTAACGCATTAAACAAATCCATGCAGACTTTAGCCTCTATCGTTCTGGAAATCAAGGACAAATTGGTTTCCATTGCCTCCACACCTTCGGCTCTGACGGTTTATGATAGGGTTAGTATCCTGCCCATCATAAACCAAGTCGTGCAGTCGTCGGCCACTCCGTCGACCATCAATCCAGTAGTATCCAACGAAATATAGCAAACACTCGAAGAGTTATATGCTCGCCATGATGCCAAAGAAAAGTGAGCCATACTCCGAAAGATGGACATTCGGCAGCCTTATACTGCTGAGTGGGACGATGTGGATTATCCCTCCAAATATAAACCACAGACTATCACCCTTATGAAACTAAGGAGTCGCCCAGACGATACTTGAGGTACTTCGTCTCAGTAACAGGACACCTGCCAAAGGATGACGCCCTTCTATATATAAAGGGAGACTTTTCTAGGTCTTGTATATGAAATTTCTTGGAGGGTAACAATTGGTCTCGTGCTCCGAATAGCAATGTCACGGTCGAGGACACCAAATGATCTAGATAGAAAGTGGATGATAATAAGTTACTAGTTATCACCCTAACAGTAACCACTTATTCTAATCAATCGTTAATACTAGTATATCCTAAATTTAGAAAGCTTATAATCTACTCGCTCTAGAAGCTAAACACAATTTTTGGATTAATGGGGTTAGGAGGAATCTCAATGTCGTGATACTGTACCTAGCCTCTTGATTATAAAAGAATACTACACGAGGTAATAGAAATTATGATGCGGTAGATATGAATCAAGTTTGGAGTTAGTTCTCCGATTTTGAATAGATGGAAACGATTCTAGAAGAATATTTCATGTCTATGGGCGTTTATTTTTTGAAATAAGTGACAAAAAATAATAATAGTTCGAGGGAGATGGGATCAAATTACAATTATAGCTTTCAAGGGCGATTAAACAGTTTCAAAAGGAAGTTTGTCAAGACCGTTGCGGATGATATCCTAGAGGACAAGTTTAACTATATCTCAATGTACCAGTTCTGATTAGACCATCATGTACCAGTTCTGATTAGACGGTATGTTAGTGGACATGCCCAAATAACATATGTCTTAAAATAAGCTCGATAAAAGGGTAAGCTTGCAAAACTGGATTATAATAGCAGCATTAGTCAGATAGTTAAAATTATGAGTACGTGAGAAGATGAAGAAGAGTGAATAGTTCAAGTTCTTCAAACAAAATCTAAAACTCATCTGGTGATTGTGCCTATATAGTCGTCCTACTGTCTTCTTGTCTAGGATCTTGGTCGATAAAATAAGGTAGGGTCCTCTAAGGAATTATAGTCTAAGTAATCCTACTAATATTCTCTATAATGGGCCGTAAGGACTAAGGGAATACTAGATTGTGAGGCATTCTACACAACTTATAAGAGTTTAGCTAATAGTGTAATTGAACCAATGAGGCCTATAAGTCATTCTTTTACCCCTATCAAGCACGAAGGAAAGATAAGATTTACGATAGAAGGGATCAAGCAAGATGCAATCAATGAGTCAAGTAAGAGTTTGAAAATGGAATCGGGATAAGAGGTCGAGTCGGTGGATGAGATCCTAGACTCTAATCATATACGCAAGCTTGCTTGGAACGGTAAAGTAACCAAACAATTTATCTTGACCTGCATGGGCCCCCACAAAAACATGTAATGCCCCAGTCCCAAAATACTTAGGATTAAGTATGCAGATATGCCAGCTGCATACATACGAAGTATACTCCAATATATAAAAACCTCGTATGTATACATAAGTTGTAAAATGTAGTAACCATGACAACTAATCTCATCCACATAAATATAAGAGAAATAATGATATCATATAATCCACAAGAATTATCTTTATACAAGATATTAGGCGGAGATAAATCCACTACCAACTGTTTTTAAAAGAGAGAGGATACATAACAAAAGAAATAATTTGGCGAGTGAAGCGAAGACGATCCAGGTGCAATCATCCTCGAAGAAATAGAGATGATCACGGCCACGGCTAGAACACCTGTGAAAGACAAGAGCACACACCTGGAGAAATAACCAGGTCCTCAGAGGGACGTAAAAAGATACACAATATCATGCCATATAAACTGAATATAAACTGCTCAATAAATAAGTCAATTGGATTATAACATGGTCCAATACCTCACCATTTGGATTAGCGTACCATCCCCCCAACCAAACAAGGACAGGAGATGGCACACAAAGCCACAATGAATTATCTTTCCAAGTCACGAATCAAATATGGTATTTGAACCACAACAAGGTTCAGTACCTTCTCATCGAAGTAGTAAGCCACACCTACAACCAAACAAGGACAAGATGTAGCAAACTAGTCCGCGACAAGTTACTATTCCAAGCCATGGTCAGATACGAGTACCCAAACCAAAAGTACTCATACCTAATGGATAAGGGATCACCTAACCACTCTAAGTGTAATGCAATCAAGAATAGTGCATGGTCGCATAACCTCCAAGTCAAGTCAAGGAAAACAATACAATACAATACTCAGTAGCGAGTCTAAATACTATATACGATTCCTCAGTATCGAGCGAGTTTATAGTATATTGTCTACCTATCGTTCCTTAGTGTCGAGTGAGTCTACAATATATAGGGAGGAGGTCAACGTCCACTTGTATTCTCCCCGCCCAAATGCTCTAACTCTAATAACTATTAGTCTTCTATCATGCAATCCTAATAAAATTATAACCTAACGAATATCCTTATGTATCCGTGGCCAACCGACCACGCAAGTACATGACCTATATGCGACTCGTGACTCGTAGAAAACATGTGTCAAGGCCAAAGAATGCAGGTAGTCTCTCTAATCTAGGTTTAATGGGCATAAAAATAGTACAAACAACAGAAAATATAAATAAGCTGTAGAATTGCATAAACATAAACTATTTAGCACAGTTTATCTTACAAAAAATAAATAGAAAATAAATTCATGCAATATATAAGAAAGTACATAGATAGTAGATGGCAAGGTATCTTGCCTGGGGGTGCCAGAATCGTCAGCAAGAACGTAAAAAGAAAGTCAAAATCCACAAAGAGCTTCGGACGCTAAAACAAACATCAATAACATGTTTGGTATAAAATATATGTCTAAGAAATGCCTGTCTAAAAGTCTAATTCTGGAACAGAGGCAAAATTGTAATTTCGGGTCAAAACGATGTCAGTCGTTGGACCCATTTTACACCAAAAAGCGTGCCAGTACCTACGGTCTCTAAAGTCATCAAACTACATGTCTATGGGTTCGATTTGAGGAGATGAACCCAACCGCATGTCCAAAGTTGGATTCCGGCGAGCCATGCACAAATTCGCCTGTTAGAGCGGGTCGCAGGACCGCCAAATAGGCGTTCCGATTGACCTTCTCAGAATCAGACCAAACTTGGCACACAGGACTAGAAAAATGATTCGGTCATGTTGGTGCAAGTTTTATCTTGATAAGACGAATGTGCACAAAGTTATGGCCAAGTTTACAAAAGGTCGATACGGGGGTATCTCGACGGATACGCACTGATTTCGTCGCACACGCACAACGAAATCGAGTTTCGTCAATTTTCACACGTCGGAAACATCCATACGCGCCTTTCAATGTGTACAGTGTGCAATCATGTCGTTCGGTTTGTCGGGGACCATGCCGTATCGGTTAAATTTATTGAAAACTCATAGTTTTTAAACCCAATTTTTCCTAAACTTTGAGACTGTTTTAACAACAAGATGCTAAATGAAAATAAAACTAAGAGGTGGGTTTCCATCTCGTTTAGGTTGTCTTTGAATATTTTCAAACAAATTTTCAAAACTGGTGATGGTTTGGTCAGGAATCGCCTTTCAAACAAGGGTTTCAGAGCATTTTCGGATATCCCTAAAACCAATTTTTCTCGAGTTTTGCAGCCCGATTTAAGGTCAATCTAATACGTTTTTGCGGTGATCTATTTGACAGATAATGAAGAGGGCGATGTTGGGTTCTAACCTGTGAAATCGGTTCAAGAAACCATGGAGCGACAACGGAGGATGGTTGCTGCGAACTCGCCTTGATACTACAGCCGCAACTGTTGTTGCTCGCGGGTGCATCCTGGCAGCGATATGCACGAGGCCACCGCACCCGGTCGTCAGCCGGCGGTGCAAGACAGCGGAAAGGCGACACGGTGCTTGGGATGGATGTGCAGAGGGTCGACGAGGTATGGGCGAGGTGCTAGAACAATTTTTGGGTCCCTCGTGAATACAGGATTTTCGAGAATATATGTCTCTCAATCGAGCGATAAACGTCGAACTCGAATAGGATTTGAGGGATTGGTTTGATATATTTGTATGGAAAGATTTAGGAAATCTTATTTAAGGTTTGATTTGATTCAAAAGATTGAAGGATTTCAATCGAGTTTGTTGGGAGGGACTCCGCTCTGTAACAGAGCTCTCGGCCTGGGTTGGCTTCAGTTGGGGTTGAACAGTACATGGAGTACTGTTCACCTTTCTCTCTCTCTCTCTCTCTCTCTCTTTCTCTCTCTCTCTCGCTCTCTCTCTCTCTCTCTCTCTCTCTCTCTCTCTCGCTCTCTCTCTCTTTTACTTTTTTTTACAAACTAAATTATCATATTTTAAATCAAATTTTTTTATTTAGAAGTATTTAAGATAAGAAAATTCTAAAATACAATATCTCTTAAATTTATCTAAATAAATATTTAATACTTTTTTCACAATATTTGTATCCCAATATATATAAAACTATTGATTTATTTATATTAAAAAAATAACATATATTATATAACCCATTTATCCCTATAAATCTCAAAATAACTATATATGCTTTAGTACATAATCAAAATGAATTAGGTAAAAATATATATTTGTAGCTCATATATCTATTTAGTATATCAGTATATTTTATTTAGATACCCCTTATTATATATGTATCTATACTAACACATATATACACAATTTATTCTAGTAAAATAAGTACAATAACATATAGAGGTCTATATATAACAAAATTTATATATATATAAAGTAATTTGCTACAAAATACATTAAAAAAATTTGCTGAGAAATGAACTTTAAATAAAATATTTAGTAAAAACTTGGGGGTTTACACCTAAGGCTACCTTCAGGCATGCCTGAGCCCATGCTCATGGATTTAGGCCGCAAGAATATGCTCCCTGCCATCAAACTGTGTCACAGTGCTCCCTGTACCGAGTGGACACCCTTCATTACTGAAGCAGACGTAGCTCAGAAGAAGGCACAGGACGCACAACTCCTTGGTCTGAACTTCCCCTCTATTGAAGATAAAGGGAAGCGAGTAAGAGACTGAAGCTCCAAGCCAGCCGAAGCACAGAAGATGAAGGAAACCTACTCCTTTAGTGACGAAGACACTCTCGAGTTATTCGAGATGCTGAACGAGGGCGGCAGGCTGCAGCTTCCACCTCCCAAGCGTTCTGACAAAGTAGAAAAAGTGGATTATCCGAAGTACTGCCATTACCACCATTACATCTACCACTCAAAATGCGACTGCTACGTGTTTAAAAGACAGATTCAACGTCTTATCGATGCCAAAGTCATCTTCCTTGATTACAAGAAAAAGACTGTGATGGCCAACATGGTCATGATACAGTTCGGGAGCTTCCCGATAGCCGACTCAAGGCGGCATTGTCCGTATCCCAAAGGCAATAATGGAAGTCGTCAACCTTCCGCCCGCCAGGGACAATGCTCAGGGCCTCATCCCCATCACAACAACGCTAGGTGAAGTAATATGGATTCATCTGGATCTCACTCCTGAAATGATTGCGCTAGCAGCACGCCCAGCTAATGGAAGGAAGGTCGGGACATGTCGCATGGTCTCCTCCTCGAACGAAGACACCAGGGAGACCACTCGTTCGGCTCTACAGTAAAAGGGAGACCAGGCTCCTAAAGAAGAGACGCCCTCACCGACGACCCATTCTACTCCCGATACAGCACAAGCCGGACCTTCTCAACCTCCTACCACAGATAAGCAGAAACAGAAGGAGGTCCGCTTTGATAAGCCTCTATGAAAGGATTCGACAGTAGGCCCGATCAAGCCCTACAACTTCGATATACTGGCGCAGCTAGCCAACACGCTGGCTCGGTTATCACTCTTCGAGCTTCTTCGGCTCTCCAAAGAGACTCAGGACACCCTCAACGAGGCGCTGTAGAATGCAGAGGCTTACCTCGCACAGGTGATGCAGCCCAAGGAAGACCCTGCGGCATGTCCGCATTGCCATAGCATGGTCGAGGTGATACCTAACATCACCTTCACGTAGCACGATATGCTACTAAAGAACAACCGACACAACCAACCCTTGTACTACACAGGATACGTGGGTGCCATAAGGTCGATTGCATAAACATCGACCTGGGCTCATCGTTCAGCATCATCCCTCGAAGTCTGCTACAATCTCTCAGGATCCCGATGTACCGTCTAACGGCATCGAACACCACCATCAGCAGCTTCAACACGGAAAAGAGTGAGCCTCTAGGCAAGATTCGATTGAAGTACTAAATAGGTGATCTTCATACTAAGGTTACCTGTTACGTCATCGATGCGGACATAAACTACAACATGTTGCTTGGATGAACATGGATCCAGGAGTACATGATTGTCCCCTCCATCCTTCACAAGTGCATGAGGTAGTGGCCAGTGATGCGACCGTCAAGAAAGAGTTCGCTGATATCGACCCGTTCCGAGGTCTCGAAGGATACTGTACGGATGCCGATCTATACAAACCACTCCCATGGGACGACAAATCTCATGATGTCGATGACAAAGCAGAAGCTACAGCCGTCACGGAAGGACCCATGAGGATTCGACTGAACGGGAAGCCACCTAAGACTCCAGCACCCTGGTCATCAAAATCCGGGGCAAGGCTCCAGCACGGCCGCCTCCGACGGCATCAAGCAAGGAGCCCCTGCAAATAAAGCTCTCCCGAAAGGCCCCGACACCCGCTTTAAAACTGCAGGGTACTCTGGCGGTGCCTCCCGCGGTGGTCAATATAAAACAAAAATCTCCTCCACCTCCTTCTGTAGCAGCTCTTACCCATGAGTAATTACAAGATAACGTCTGCCAATACCGAGGCATAGTCTTTAGATGATGTAATCCCTCAGAATAAAATTTGTATTTTATTACTAGAAAGTTGTCTTCGAATTACTCATGTGTGCATTGGAACACTGAGTAATTATTAGACAATGCTCTATGCACTCTACAAACGCAAGTGACAACTGCCAACCTTGTAAACCGAGTTGTCCCCTCCAAAGGCTCCTACTTTCTAGTCCCACCAAGGAACCCAAAGGAGCAACCTCTCGTCTTCGGTCGACTGGAACATCTGCAGCGGCCAACCCCATGAGAATCAAAACTCGACGATGGCAAGATACAGCTCTACCGTTACGCGACTCAAGCAAAATATCTCATCCAGAAGATGGAATACGACCTGAACAACAACAAAGGGCTGAACTATGGCAAGGGTCGACGGCTTTCCTTATGAGTTCGTACTCCAAAGGGGAAGCCTCAGAACTACTCCACTGCACTCGCATTCTTTCGACTCTTTAACCTGGGATTCTGATACCAGTATAGGCCGGGACCTCCAGAAGGTACTATCCGTCAACATGGTTTCCACAGACGATCCCGCAGAGAAAGAAGACCAGGCACTTAATTTCTTTGAAGAAGAGCCCTGGGCGCACCGCCTTGGCTCTCAGTAGGAATGGCGTTTCGAACAGCGAGAGCCTCCCACCGAGGACGAAGTCGTCCAGATCGACTTAGGGGATGAAACTCCCCTAAACCCATCTTTGTCAGCAAAAGCCTGACAGGAAATGACAAAGGTTCTCTTGTACAGCTGGTCCGGGAATATATAGACGTCTTCGCCTGGAGCTATAAAGATGTCGGGTTTGGACCCACAAGTCGCCATGTACCGGCTCAATATTCTACCTAACGCTAAACCTGTCAAACAGCAGCAAAGTCGCTTCCGTCCCAATATTATGGACACCATCAGAGAAGAAGTCGATAAACTTCTTGAGAGTATCTTCATCCGCGAAGAACGGCACCCGGACTGGGTGGCCCATATCATGCCGGTCACCAAGAAAAATGGGAAGATTAGAGTCTGTATAGACTTTCGGGATCTCAACTCGACCTGGCCAAAAGACAAATTTTTTCTCCCAATCACAGACGTGATGATCGACAATACTTGTGGCTTCGAATGTATGTCCTTCATGGATGGCTTCTCAGGCTACAACCAAATCAAGATGTCCCCGAGGACGAAAAGCATACTTCATTTCGGACTCCGAAAGGGATAATGTTATACAGTTATGCCCTTCGAATTGAAGAATACGAGCGCAACCTACCAGCGAGCAATGAGTACCATATTTCGTAAACATCTTCGGAAGACAGTAGATTGTTACGTCGATGACATTGCCATCAAGAGCAAAGCAAAGTCCAGCCACTTAGACGACTTACGAACAGTATTCGACATAATACGGGCACACCAAGTAAAGATGAATCCGGCCAAGTCCTTTCTAGGCATCTCCAGCGGCAAGTTCTTAGGCTTCATCATCACGACGAAGGGTATCCATATTGACTCAGAGAAGACGAAGGCAATTCTGGACATGGCTCCCCTGAAGAACCTTAGGGAACTTCTAGGCCTACAAGGACGTCTGGCATACATCAAAATATTCATAGCAAACCTCTATGGTCGATGTCAGCCCTTCACCAAACTGATGAAAAAGGGGGTCTCTTTTGTATGGACCGAAGAGTGCCAGCAAGCATTCGACGACATCAAAAAGTACTTCACCAGTCCCCCTGTTCTGGTGGCTCCAGTAATAGGAAGACCTTTTCTACTCTACGTCCGAGCCATAGATCACTCTTTCGGGGCATTACTGGCCCAGAAGTGTGATGAAGGACACGAGTAGGCCATCTATTATCTCAGCAGAACCATGATTAGAGCCGAGCACCGGTACAATCCTGTCAATAAGGAGTGTCATGCTTTACTCTTCGCCATTCAGAAAACATGTCACTACATGACTGGACAGATGATCTACGTCGTCTTTCGAATCAACCCCCTCAAGGTCCTCATGACCAAACCAGGGGCTTTGAACTCGAGGTTAGCCACCTGGGCCATACTTTTAACTCCTTATGACATGGTGTTCATCCCTCAGAAAGCAGTTAAAGTCCAAGCGTTGGCCGATTTCCTAGCAGCACACCCTATGCCAGAGACGTCAAAGCTCTACGGCGACATCCCGGATGAAGTCTTAGAATCTAAAGTTATCTCAGACAACCCCGTATGGCAACTGTTCTTTGATGGTGCTTTAAGGATAGGACCCAAGGGTGAGATTGTAGCGGGAGTGGAGGTTGTCCTCATTACCCCCGACAGCCTGATTATCCATCGCACCTACTCCTTCGATGAGTTATGTACCAACAACGTTGCTGAGTACAACGCCCTCATCATCGGGCTACAACTCGCAAAACAGTTGGGGGTTGACTACATCGAAGCCTATGGTCGAAGGTGATCATTAGCCAAGTTTGAGGGCAATATAAGTCCGTCATGAGGACCTAATCCCTTACCATCAGGCGACCATCGACATTATCTCCATGTTCACATGTTTCTTTATAGAATATGTGCCACATTTACAAAATTTGGAGGTCGATGCCCTCGTCGATCTCACCGCCACTCTCGTAGCCTCTGGAAGATCCTAATACACCGTTACGGTAAAGGGGCAAGAACTCGTCTGTCCAAAAAATGTTTTGCACACATGCCAAAGTTACTCAGTCTAAGTGGAGGCTAATATAGACGTACGGGACTGGCGTTTCCCGTTCCTCGACTAAGCGGTCTATAGGATTCTACCCGAAGACTCGAAGGAGGCGGCTACCGTCAGGAGATGTTCTCTCCGATTCTTCTATGACACAGCTACCAAAATGTTGTAACATCCTTCTTACGATGGACTCCTCCTCCGGTGTCTATCCCAGACAGAGGCGTAGGAAGCGCTCTAAGAGACACACGATGGGACTTGTGGAGCTACTCAACCCGGGCCCAAGTTACAAGACCGACTACGCCGTATGGGCTATTACTGGCCCACTATGATGGCGGATGCCATGGAATATGTGAAGAAGTGCCAGGCATGTCAGTTGCATGCATACTTCCTTTACCGACCTTCGCAACATCTACACCCTACTGTGGCCTCTGGGCCGTTTGAAGCATGGAGAATGGATATCGTTGGGCCAATCTGCCCGCCTTCCTCTAAGGACATCGGTTTATCCTTGCCATCATGGACTACTTCTCCAAGTGGGCGGAAGCAGTGTCATGAGCATAAGAAAAAGCCTCAAACGTGATAAGCTTCATTAAGCACCATGTCATCTACCGGTTCGGGGTCCCCAGAAGAATTATCTACGACAATGGCCCCCAGTTCGTGAGCCGTGCCTTGCAGCAGTACTGTGATAAGAACCGACTATAGAGCTTGGCATCAACGGCCTATAACCCGACGGCTAATGGGTTGACCAAAGCATTGAGCAAAACTATCGTCAAACAACTCAACAATGTCGTGTCCTCTAATAAACGTGACTGGAACAAGAAGTTGGACGAATACATATGGGCATACCGTACGACCGTGCGGACATTAATGGGAAATACACCGTTTGCCCTGGTCTAAGGAAGTGAAGCGGTGCTCCCCTTGGAGATTCAAATCTCGTCCTTACGGGTAGCTATCACCAATCAGCTGACTGACGAAGATAACCAGTACAGGAGGTTACAAGAGTTGGAAGCATTGGATGAAAAATGGTTGCTAGCACAGCAAAGAATCGAGCTTTACCAAGCTCGTATTTCTGGGGCCTTCAACAAAAGAGTCCGGGAAAGAGAATACCAAGTGGGCGACCTCGTCTTAGCAGTGTGCAAGCCGATGGTGATGACTCAAAAGATGGCTGGAAAGTTCGAGCCCAAGTGGGAAGGACCGTTCGTCGTAGAAACGGTGTACTCCAGCGGTGCTTATCGACTAGCCAAACCCAATGGTGACTTGCTAATGATGCCCATCAACGACAAGTTCCTAAAGAAGTATTACGCCTGAAAATGAAATCGACATAGGCTCTCGTATCCCCTTAGAGTGCCTATGTGTTCTGGTAAGGGGATTCCTTTCTTTTATATCTTTTCTCCAGTAGATGAAGCACTTTACGTCCATATTACCTCTGGATTGCTCCTCTACACCCCAACAATACGGCTACTACGTCTATATTACCTCTGAGTCTCTCCGTATTGATCCTATGATTATCATGGTTGTCTATAAAATGGTTCACATTCATACTACCTTTAAATTGTTGTTCTACATCCCAGCAAAGATTAGGCCAACCATGTTTATATTACCTCTGGTTAGGCGTGTCTTCTATAATGACCCATCCTTATGTTGAAGATAGAAAAAAAAGAGTGAGGTAACAAAAGAGTTTTTATACAGAAACATGTGGCTATAAAGACCTATTACAGACTTTTCATAGTTGCATATACAGAGACAAGAATCTAAAACATCATTAAGCACATACGTTCATGCCACATGTCATGCTTCTGTTTAAAGTATTTCGAGCTTGACCCAAGTTCGGAATACTTTGAAAGGGGTCTTGTAGAAGCATGAAAAATCTCAGCTAATAACATTCCTCCACTGTAGTACAGATAATACAAAGGCGCAGACCGAGTATTAAAAAGACAACAGAAGATACAGAAGAAAGTTCTGTTATTATTATGCCTACAAAGATCTAGTATAGATTCATCAAGGCTATACGTAAAAGACTAATCCTACTTCTTCTATAAAGGATCGATTATAGATTCAGCAAAGCCTAGAGGAGTCTACAAGGGGTTTAGTCTTCGTCAAAGCGCAATCCCCCTTCTTCTCGGTACGCATACTGGAAGATTGATCCCCATTGAAGCATATTCTAACTTTTTTGTGGGCGCAACCCTCCAAAAGCCTATTAGCTACTCGACTGAAGCGAGCAACTTCCTAAAGCAGCAATTAGCCCGGGTTTCCAGAAGGCACAGAAGGTCTCAAAAGCCTAGAATAGGCAAGGTAGAGCACAACCTATGGCTCTTTCGGTTGGCCATCCACCCATAAGGTAGGTAGTCAGGACCTCGAAGACCTCCAAGGCGTCATCTAGGTTCGAACTCCTCATGAGAAGCGTTCCAGCATGTTCCAAGACTCATCAACAGTTCTTCTACGAAGGCATAGCCCATTTGAATGAAGGAATCCTTAACCAAAATTTGACTTATGCAAGGCCAACCACCGCTTGAAGCTAAGTTTGGATCCAGCATGGTGGTGAAGGGTTCCAGAAAAAAGACGTGACACTTCGGGAGAAGCTCCTCCTTTTATATAGGGTGGGAGTGTTTACAAAGAACAAAAGTTTTATTACAAACTAAGAAAAAGAGTACAGGAGTACAATTAATTTCTGGGGAAGTACAACTATAGGAATCTGATCAGAAGACGATCACTTTGTCCCTTGGACGATGTGATATCGAAGACACGAGCCTCTGCAGAAAGCAACAGCACTTTAGCAGGAGATTATGATCCCTCTTGATGCTTTGAGATTGATTTGAAACTCTATTTATAGAGTTCTTGAAATAACTGTTTAGTAGTTATTTTGGATTGCACGCGCTTCAGGTTGCGTGTCTCCTGTTCACTTGCGCAAACATTTGTACTAACTGCTGTAGATGCATGGCATCGTTTGATTGAGATGCGCATGGTCATGAGCAGTGTACTGGGCATGTTCTGTAAAGTTAGTGGCTTGCGTGCCACGTCACTCTGTCCTGAACACCATTTGATCATCTTACCCGTGTTTCATCAGGTTGCGCGTGGGCGCAACGTAACAACCTGCACGAGCTGTTTGCACCAATTGCTGTAGAGACGTGGCATCGTTTGATTAAGATACGCGTGGTCGTAGGTAGTGTAGTGGGCACGCTCTGCGAAGTCGATGGCTTACGTGCCACGTCATCCTGTTTTAAAATAAGAATTGATCAAGTAGAGCCAATTTGTCAGGCTGCACATAGGCGTAACTCAACGACTGGCACCTTTGACTAGGTCTTCTGTGCTGTACTGATTAATCCTCGTGCATACAGTGACTTGCGCGAACCAGCTGTCAATATTAATTACATGCTGACAAAATCTTCTCGAGTGCCGCGTTGTGCGGGATTCGAATGGATTTTCCTTAATCTCTATGTTGTTTGTTGTCAGATAGTGATGATGCCGTTACAGCTTCTCGAGGAAGTGCGCCACGTGGCTCTCGCGCAACCTGACTCCAGCATAACCTGGCGTTGGCGCAGTCTGATACTGTGCAACTTGTTTGTTTGACACAATACAATATTTTGGTGCCATCTGATAGTTAAACACTTTAATAGGTGGCGCATCTTAATTTTTAGGCTCTACAAGACCCCCTTTAAAGTTTTTGAAACTTGAAAAATACTTCAAAGTTTTGAAATACTTTGAATTATGCTAGTTTTACTTGGATTGTGCCACTCTCAACCGACTCCACTTTTTGAGCGTAAATTATGCGATCAACTTTTGAAGCTATAAATATCCATATATTTCAAACTCTTCATTTTTTTAGTGAAGTTCAATTTCTCAAAAACCCTATCTTTCCTTCTTCTTCATAAGCTTTGACTAGCATCAAATGGCGCCGAAGAGATCTGTTGTCGAGAAGGAAAAGAGTGTTGTCGAGCCTTCTTTTCGCATTCCATCCACACACGTGCCTCAGTATGCTCCCCCTTCGTCACAACGAGAGACTGCCAACCCGGCCATAGAAGGTGAATGTTTTGACAACAAACATCGACCAACCCCTTTTTAGGGTTTGGTTTGATTTTGTCAATATACATGCCAACACTTTTTAGAATTAGGCGTGTTTCCTGACTTGTGCCCCTCTTCTTAGGGTTTGGTTACTGTCAAGACAGTATTGCACGCCGTTTCAAGAGTTGTTCTTTCTGATTCTGTATAATCACTTTGGCGTAACTTGAGATGTTGCACCACACAGATGTTTGTTTTGACAGAAATATCGCACAACATAAGAGTCGTGCAACCCGATATGTCGCGCAACATAGATGTGGCGCAATACAAAATGTCGCACAATATGAGTGTTGCACAACCTGTGATATCATACGTTATGTTTCATTGAACCAGACATTAATCCTTGTTTGCTTGTTTTCATATAGTTAATCTCAGAGAAGACCCAAATACTGAAATCTATGCTTCAGCCTTCAATGTGTCGGAGTACCGAGAGGACTTATCCCACGTACAATATCCTCAATATGTTCTTCCTGAGTCCCAAAGAGCTATGCTCGAATCTCAAGATAATTCCACTTTATTATGCATAATGAACGGCGAACCTTTGGAAAGTCTAGGCAATGTTATCCATAAAAACCAGCTTTCTTATTTGGAGAGGCGATCAAGAAGGTATCCCAGCCCAAAGCGAAAGGAGAAGACAGATTTCATCAATGTGGGGATAGAATCATGTACCTTCCAGAAATATCGAGATACTTGTCTTTGTCTCGATATGCATTTTCTAGTTATCCTCACCGCATGGCATAGGACTTGACCCAGATTCAACATGCCAGAGTCGGGAGGATATGCTACAGATTGGGCCCACAGAACAAGGATTTGTTCTACAGCACTTCGGAGAGATACAGCTCCCATCTGAGAGGTTTGAGACCAAGCTGCATACCTCCTGAAGATTCATCAATGTTGCTTCCCGTCCGAGTACCTATTGGGCTTAGTGCTTCCCGTCCTATCTGAGAGGTTTGAGACCAATGCCGAAGGAAGATGCCCAGATCAGACTATGCACTTAATGGGCTTAGTAAATCCCGACATGAAACGCTGGAGCAGTGTAGTGGTTTGGGTTTTGGATCATTTTAAGGATAAACTCCTTGAATTAGAACTCTATGATCCGATTTGGACCACTGCTCATGGCTTTCGCCCAAATGCTCACATGTTTTTGGCTTTAGTTGAAAGATATAATGAGAGGACCGGTACCTTCGTGACACCTCACGAGGAAATCGGCTTTGCTCTTCATGAAATGAAGTATCTTTCACATTTGCCAATGGGTGGAAACCCCTATGAAGAATATGTGCCAGTAAATGAGGAAATGGATACTCTCTCTGCAGAGAACCCTAAGATGGTGGCTGTGTTCGAAGAATTATTATGCCACTATCTGATTTGTTTCCTTTATTACAAAAGTGCTTCCAAAGGGACTTGCTATATTACCAAATGGCTGCCATATTTGTTTCTTAGGCATGCTCATGAAGAAAAGATTATTGACAGTCAAGCCTGCAATTCTTGTTTCTTCAAACCGCTCAGCCTCGGCGATGTAGAAAAATTGATAGAGAAAACTAAGCACCATGATAACATCTTGGATATAGATTGGTACCCTTTTACTACTGGTACTAAAATCGAAATTTATCTTAGATAAGGTTACAGAACCATGTCTCAAGAAGCCCAGCTGGCGGGTTTCCTCTCTTTATGGTTACGGCGGTTTGTGATACCTGGAGCCAGTACCGTCGATCGATTCCATCGAGGTGTGCTATTTGTCATAGTGCGTCTAGTATTCGACAACAAGATGGATCTTCTATCGGTGATGACATGTCGCTTGAATGCAGGCTTGCGTTCTTTCGTTAATACCATGATGTATGATAAAAATTCTCGGGACGACTTTTCTCGTACCGAAATGCCATACACATATTTATTTGGGTGGGTGCTATTACATTATCTTGACTTGATGGACCCTAATATGGGTGCAGACGGAGGTGACTTCATCAGGTATTATTCTAATGCTCGATGGAACATCAATGCGCTGTCAGAATGCCAAAGAGATTTAAATCGAGGGTCTGGATGGAAATTTCAATGTGTTTCTCCTCCTCCAGGATATGAGAATCTTCCTCCATAACTCGTGGACCTAGAAGCAGCATATCTCCGTCTGTCATCGACTGAGTTCGCGTGGTTGAAGACAATTCGACCTTCACATTTAGTTTACCGGTTTGAAGGCGAGTGCTTTCTAGAACCGTACTTACCAAACTGATTTGCCTGACAGTTTGGTTATGATCAACTGCATGTAGGTAATGCCACCACCAGTTTACAGGCTAAGGGTTACCTAATAGATGGTGCCAGAGCTTGGAGAGACTATAATACAAGAGGGACTAAGGCCATATTCTCGATGCCTCATGTCTCTCATATAGGCCCGCGTATGTTATATACATACGCAAATTTTTATACTTCAACCAACACCTTTACCGAAAACTTCAATCTGGCTGCAGCTTTGCCAGTGGTAGACGTTCAAGAGCTGGAGTTCACACTACATGATCTTTCAGAGATGAAGAGAATTACAAACTCACTGACGAACCTCTGGAAGCCTCTCTCGTAGGCTTTTATGATGAAGTCAATAATCCACTAGATGTATCATTGAAGATACGGAAAGAGAAGTCCCCAGCGAAAGGACTTGGGAGAAAAAGAAAGACTGGAGAGTCATCAGCCCCTTCTCATCCTAATGATCTTCCTTCTTCTCCTATGGCTGTAGGGAAGAGAAAAAAGACTACATTGGTCATTACATAGCAGCCCACCACCAGGACCACGCGGTCCCAGACAAAACAGATGCACACCGGAGCATCCTCTAGAGGAGAAGAGGCAACTCCTTCTTCAATTCCAAGATGCAGCCAAGCTGTCCAAGAAGAGGTTATTAGAGAACCCAATTACAAGTTGACCTTGATGAGGTCGAAGAAGAACCTGAGACACCTCTGGTACGTACGGCCAAAAGGAGATTAATAGTGTCACCAAACGATCATCAGGAAACATTACCTTCGCAAGATATACCACCTCCTCCAGGTAAATTTTAATATTCCTTTAATATAACCTTGATTGAGTAACATATTAACACTGATCCCCTCTTTTTTTATCTGCGCAGAGGTTAGCATTCCATCTTCGATCGTTATAGAAGGGATTTTGGCGCCCATAGTTACACAAATGACGATTCCCATGACTGTGTTAGCTGCTGCGGGAATTATGATGTCATCTCCAACTCCAGGAGTCCCAAAGTCTACACTTCCTGAGAAGGAGTTACCTTTCACAGAATCTAATCCTGATGTCACTATTCCTTTTGTAGCCCAAGCTCCTACCCACTCTCAAGAGGATCAAGAAATGATAGCGGCTCTTGATGACTGTGATTACGGTGATGTATTTGAGGATGATTCTACAAGTGCCGTTGAAGTAGACCAGACTTCAGCAAAAATCCCGTCGAATCAAGCATTACCAATTGAAGAATGCCATACTATTGTTCAAGGTGAAGATCATATTGTTGTTGAAAAGGGGCTTTCGAGTCCAAAAACTGATGAGCCTAAAAAACATGATAAAACTGAAGATCATGATAAAACTGAAGATCAGGGGTCGGAATTAGCCATTTCTTATCAGGCGGTTCCGACGCTGGGAGTAGTCAGGCAGCTGTGTTTGAAACTACCATAGCCAGACTCCATTCTGATTTGGACATGTCCCGTGAAACCCCATATGTATTGCTAGGATCAGGAAAAAAATTGACTTCTATTTACCTTAATTTATGTAATTTATATGTGATAACTATGCATCTTGATTACAGCGGGTCCTGTGGCGACACTTACGAAAGTTGTATAGACCACATTTAATTTTAACTCGACTATGGCTCCTCTGGATATGGGGACCCAAACTGGAGAGGGGAGTTCTTCTATGATGCCAGTATCGGATCTTCTGGTGTACAATCTGTAGTTCCTCGAGTTACTTCAAAAACAAGAATTCCAATAGAAGTGGCTACCCCGGGGATCTCAGCAATGAATAGAGCTGTTGTTGAAGCTTATACTAATGCTTTCTTCACTTCTCTGAAGCCTCTAATTCAAATGGTCCTGGAAAAAGACCAACCTTATGAATCAGTAAGAAGCCCTTCCTCCTTCGTTATCAGAGCTATCCGCAAGATTGGAGATCTGGATAGAGTCAATTATTTAGATCATATTTTGAATGAACTTGAAGAATCAATCAAGTCTTACAAAGATCTAATAAGAGAAAACATTCAGAAACTTGTAGATACTGTATGTGAGGTGATGGCTCGCGAAGCTGCAATACGAAGAGCAAAATTTGAAGCTTCCGTGGTAGCTTTCTCACAGCGTTCTACAGAGTTGGAATCTCGTATTGTCGAGACAACTTATTCTGTTTAACGTTATAAAACTGATGCTGTAGAGAAGGAAAAAGAAGCTGCTGAATATCAAGTTCGTCTCCAAGAACTAGAAATTGAAATGGCTCGGCTTCAAGAAGGAGTTAAAGTAGTTCGACGATACGAAGAAGAAGTATTAGAGATACATCAAATCGCTGCGAGCCAATTAGATGACCTGAGGAGGCAACGAGATGCCCTTATTCAGACTGAAGGTGCATAATTGGAATGTCGAGCAAAAATGCTGCAACCTTTTGATCCAGAATCCGGGAGAGCTCTCACAAGACAACGAGTACTTGACCCCAGAGTAGAGAGGGCGAAGAATTTGAAAAGATTAATCATTGATCTCAGCACTCAGCCTCCCCAATGAAGTAGTCTATAGGATCTTTTTATCTTCTTGTATTTCAAATGATGTACTTTTTTGACATTTTGAACATTATGGCAATAAAATAATGCTCAGAGGTACCGGACATGACATAGTAGATATAAGTAATAGATAAGGATAGAAAAATATGTTCAGAGGTACCGGACATGACATATCCTCTAAACGAAAATGACAATATTAATTATATATGTTCAGAGGTAATGTGGACGTGACAGAATATAACTCAGAATATTGTCATTTCAAAAGACGACTTTAACAGAGGTAATGTGGATGTAATAAGTCGCTGATACAGAAAATAGAATTTAGAGGTAATGTGGACGTGAATCTCTTGATATAGAAAATAGAATTCAGAGGTAATGTAGACGTGAACTCATTTTTCTATAAATGATCTTCAAATCGGTTAGGACTTAAAGACGGGATATCATGCCTAAAAAGACAAGATATCTATGATAATACGGATTTATCATAAAAAGATATCTTTTAAAACAACTGGGTTTCAAAAGACGGAATTGATGATTTGGATAGACTCCATTAAGGATTTTAAGAGGAAGGGTATTCCTGACTCTGGAAATACCAAAACTCTTGTTTATCTGTTTCAGAGAGGCTTTTGCTGACAAATATCGATTTTGGAGAAATTTTATCTCCAATATTGACTTGAACCAGCTGATCTTCAGTAGGTGGCTCACGTTGCTCAAAGCGAAGCTTCCATTGAGTATCCATCCTTTGTGCCCGAGGATCAGATTCAGAAGCTTCAGCAAAGTCTTCACCATCTTCTGAGAACTCAGCAGTCACTATATTGGAAGATAGAGTCATACGATAGATGTGCCCTACACTGGTGTATGAATCCAAAGATATAGAATCAGAAGAATTAGATCGTTCTTCTTCCTCGGATTCGGAGGCTTCTGGAGTCGGAGTTGGTGTAGTATAACTTAATCCCCGCTTCGTTTTGTTGTAGTATTGTTGTGATTTTCCTTTTGGAGCAGGAATACGAATAGGTGTTCGCCTTCCTTTGCCGCCATTGAGATCAGCTTTAAAATTATAGCCCATCTTTTGATTGCTGACTATAACGACGTAGTTGAAGTCTTCTGTTATCGTGATTTTCTTCCTCGCTATCGGGCGTGATCTTTTGTTCCATTCCTTTACTAAAGCGTATAGGAAGTTCATTTTTCTTCCTGGAAGGAACTAAGAAGAAGGAGTCCTGCATTTGCTCGAGCAATACTTCGTTTAGGGAAGCTTCAACTGCTCCTATGGCAAGTGGTTCGAAGTTATCTAACATTTTTAAATAACATCAAGTATAAAAAAAGACATCAGTATACTATAAAGGAGATGCTATTTTATTGATTTGTACATCATTATTTACAACATGATTCTTAGCCTTCACAGAAGGCTTAGTAAGGTTGATAACCAGAGGAGGAGAAGGAGAAGGAGAAGGTTTGTTATGATGAAGGTCGATAATAAGAGGCTCAGAAGAGGATGGTACAATGTTATGCTCGTGCAAAAAGGGATGATACAATGTTCGGCTCATAAGAGGATGGTACAATGTCAGCTACTTCCTTTTGGACTTCCCCATTGACATCCACATATTTGAAGCATTGATGTAAAGTGGATGGTACAATATTATGCTCATGCAGAAAGGGTTTTTCCAGCAAAGCAAGAGCTATGATTATCAATCACGTAGAAAGTAACCTTCGTACGAAGATTGACTATTTGAACTTTCAGGCGAATCTTTCCCAAAGGTTCACTTCTTCCAGAATTGAATCCCAAGATTGTCGTGATGGATGTTGAAAGATTGTGTACGGGAATCTTCAATGCATCTAGTAGAGTCTTTGGCTTGATGCTAAGTGTAGATCCATGATCGATTAAGATACGATCAACCTTTATGGTATCGACATATCCCGTGAAGTAGAGGGGTCGATCATGACGATTATCTTCCAACAGCATATCATCTTATGTAAAGGTGATGTTTGGCATCAGTTCCATCACACTATGACAATGAAGGCATGTTACAGGCTCTTCCTCTGGCTTCTTAAGAAGTGCTAGACAAGCATCAGCTTGTGTCAAAGCTTCACTCAATGTTTCTCGAGTCTCCTACGAAAGACGGAGTAGCTAAAAAATTGACAATCTTGCCGGAGTATTAGCCAGCTGAGCCAGTATATCAATGTTATATGGCTTCTCAAGTCCCAAGGTTGAAGTCTTTTTCAATACTTTGTCAAAATGGACAGGCTATTTTTCTTTGTCGGCCGGCGTCGGTTTGGGAAGAGTTGGCTCTATCGAGGGTGATGAAGCTGATGATTATTGACAGCAGGAGAAGTTGATGCTTAAGGAGCCTCCAGAGCTTGAGCAGGGTTTTCTTGACTTTCTGAACAGTCTCTTAGGTAAGGTTTCCCAGATCTGGTACCAGTTAGGACTTCTTCTTCGGATACAGACTCAAAGGTATTGCAACTCTTTGCCTGGGTTTTATTTCTAAAAGGTTTCTTTTGGCAAGATGGAGAGTTTGTCCAGTAACCCAAACCAACCCGAGATTTGTTGTGAGAAAGACATAGAGAAAGAGGTACAGGAGATCCCTTTTCATGATTCAAACCAGAGGCCTTTTGTAGATCATATTCCATCTTTGTCATGAGTTCACGAGATTGTGGACTGTACAAATGGAAAGATGGTTGGTATTTGGCTTCTGATTTTGACAATGTTGCCTTATCAGTGGAAGAAGAAGAAGGATTATCTGCTACCGAGATGAAGGTAGCTGTTAGAGGTGGAAGACAATGCTCACCAAATGAAATCATATGACATAATTTATTTTTAGTGGCCTTCTTGGACTTGGTGGAAGAAGATGGTGTTTCATAGTCCGCCACTAAATCTGGATGGATCCATATGATCTCCCCTTTATCAGTAGACAGGGGAACAAGACCATATGTTCGTGCAGGTGGAAGATTAACAATTTCCAGAGTAGTTCTCTGAATGGGGATGACGCCGTCATGTACAAGTTGAGCTAGGAAATCTCCAAACTGTAAAGAGACGACATTAGCCGTTACAGTCTTCTCGTCTTGCTGGAGAGTGATTGCACCGAAATTGACCATCTCTTGAATTTTACCCTTGAGCACATAGCAAGCTCAAGTTGGATGTCCAATAAACTTGTGGTAAACATAATATTTAGGATGGTCAGTCTTACCAACTTTATCTGGTCGTTTAGGTTCTGGCAGTTGGAGTTTATTGCTCTTGATGAGGCAATCAAAGATACTCATGATATCATCTTCATCGAAAGAGTTTTCTTCTTTTGGACGAGGTGCCCGTTGTGGTGGTGCTGTAGGGGTAGATGTTGGCTGATTTATATTGATAGCTAGAGCTTCTTTGCCTTTGAGATTAATGGCCAAAGTTTCCTTGCTCTTACGATTGTTCTGACGGCCACTATTATTTGGTGTAGCACGTTCATCTTTGTCAAGATTAGGCATTTGAATGCCTAATTGCTTGAATTTGTCAGCGCTCTCTTCTGCGGCTTTGGCGTTTATTATGAAAGAAGTCCCAATCTTGGAACTGTGTTGATCCTGTCCACATGCTAATTATATGCTACAAGTTTGTTTTGTAAGTGTCTATAGTTAAAGCATATGGAGTTCCGAGAGGCATTTTGAGTGCTTCATGACAGAACCGTTCAATAAAACGTTAAGTCATTTTATTATGACGTTGTTTAATTTTGTTGAGAGCAGACATAGTCATGTCGTTGATTTCTTCATAAAATTTTTCCAAGAATATTTGTTTGAAGATAGCTAAAGAGGTTATACATCCATCTGGTAAACTACGATACTAGTCATATGTTGTACCGGCTAAACAGCCAACAAATACTCTAGTAAGAAGAGTATCATTTGGTTGAAGTTGATCAGTCATTACTTCAAAGTGATTAAGGTATTGACATGGAGACGTGCTGCCATCAAACAGCATAATAGTAGGGGGTTTATATTTAGAAGAAAATTGGACCTCTTTCCATTCTATGGGATAGGGTTGTTTGATCCTAAGCTTCTGCAGGCCATCCTTCTGTTTGAAAGCTTCAAATTGAGTACGTAAAAGTTTTACGGCCTCATTGGTATCTCCTGTTGATTACGGAGTACTAGATTGATTCAATGTGTTAGGAGGGGGTACTACATGATAAGTACCACCCCCTACACCAGATTGACTTGGAATAGTCTGTACAGAAATGGAAGCAGTATGAGGAGATTGTACCCCCAGATCAATATTGGTAGAAACTGATGCTGTCACGGGTTCTTGAGTCGGAATCAGATTCGCGACTGGTGGAACTGTATGTTGTGCCATAATCACAGCATGCATGCCTGCCATTAACTCAGCCATGTTCTTCAAACTAGCCTCCAAAGCAGCAATTCTCTGCTCTTGACTGGAAGAAGTGGAGGTATCTTGATATTCTATGACGGCATAAGCAGTCAATTCTCTAGCCCTTGAAGACGAGCTAGTGGAAAGAATGGTCCTTTCAGAACTTTCACTATCAGCATCAAAGTCACATAAAGAACTACCCCCAGAATAAGTGATAGGGATATCTTTTTGACTGAAGGATTCTTGGTTTGAATCAAGAAGATTCCTTTGACCAATTGTGTTTCGGCTTCTTGATCTAGTATATTGGTATACTCCTTCACCGGTTTCATGAATCCGATCGAAGTATTGCAGACTAGGATTGCGGGATGCATTACGTCTTGGACGTTTTCCACCCCAGTGCTTCGAGATGTCATGTTGACAGGAGCAAAGAGTAATTCATCTTCGTCCACTAGGATTAGTTTAGGAGTCTGAACATAATTCAAACAGTTAAAGACAGACCGTTTGGCTGACGGACTGCAGCATTTGATGACAACTTCATGATGGTGGTTACAATGATCTTCTTGTTGTTGGACCACCGCTGGACGGAATGGATTTGCAACCTTCCGCTTCTGTATTAAGAGTTCACGGAGGTCACTAACAGGACGAGAAGAAGTTGCAGGAACGTAGTCCTTGATGATATTCGGGACATGGTTCCTGTTCCTGAGGTGTCCTGTACCGTGAGTGTATAAGGACGTGCTAAGCTGGTTAGCATAAGTCACAGGATCTTTTACCTCAGCATTCTTCCTCTGGTGCAAGTTAGCAATTAGTGGCGGTTGTTCTTGATACATCTTATGATTTTCTGAGGTTGAGCCAAATTGTGTCACGACCCGCACCCCTTTTTTTTTAAACGGATACGAGACGTGTCCAAGCCAGCCTACGCCGCAGTGTCGACGGTAGAACGCTGTCACGGCCATGAAGATCAAAATCACAAATAATGCTCATCTACATAATTAATTTAACTTACATTGATCACAAGTTTTACATTTGTAGAAAAATATAAACTTGTACAAATAAATGAATGACTACAACTCAACTATCTAGCTAGTCTCTAGGCTTTTGTCTACAAGTATTTCCGTCACTCCCCAAGCTAAGTGAATCCATGGCTAACCTGAAAATGTTGGTTTCCAGTCAGGAATGGAACGAGCACAATTTACTGAATGCAATTTCAAATAAAGAAAATGACTATAAAACAAAGGTTAGACATCAATCATGAGTTTTGAAAATAAACAGTAAATACGGAAAACTAATAGCAATAAATAGACACAAAATACTTTTCCCAACTGTTAGAAGTACCTTTGATATGTGATCGGTCTCGGGACAATTACACGACACTGTCTACACTGTCTAAAGTTACACTGTCTAAAGTTACACTGTCTACAGTTACACGGTCTACAGAAGATATTACAATAAAGAAACATTGTCTACAAATAGTAATCACGATCTACACAGTTTAAATGCAGTAATAATCACGGTCTACACTGTCTACTTTGCAATAAATAAATCACTGTCTACACTGTCTATAAGAAATAAATAAATCACTATCTACACTGTCTATACGGTCTAAGGTCAGATCACACATCGTTGGTACTTCTCATTCCCGACTCAACAATTTATAATAGAAAATAATCACATAACCAATGACTAATCAATAAAATATAGTAAAGATCAATATCGAAATGCAGACAATAAACTGTACTCGCCTGTGGTCCTCTGCTGGTGAAACCGACAGTCTGAACTACTCAATGTGCCACAATAGTCAAAACCCGTACAACAGTCTCCGAAAGCTGAAATAAATATCACCAATATTCTCAGAATAGTCAAATTAGCTAGGATTGCCTATCCTTAAGTCCAATTCTGGACACAGGGGCAAAACGGTAATTTTGGGCCAAAACGATGTCCGCCGTTGGACCCGCTTTGCACCGAAAAGCGTGCCAGAGTCAACGTTCTCTAAAGTTGTCAAACTACATGTCTACGGATCCAGTTTTTCGATACGAACCCAACCATATGTCCAAAGTTGAATTTCGGCGGGCCGTGCACAAAATCGCCCGTTGAGTGGGACCGTGGGGCCCACAAAACGACGTACAATTCAACTGTCTCAGAATTGGACCAAACTTGGCATACAGGCCCAAAAAAATGATACGGTCCTGTTGGCACAAGTTTTGTCTCGATCTGACGAGCGTGCACAAAGTAATTGAGAAATTTGCAAAGTGCACGATACGGTAAATTTCGACGGATACGCAACAATTTCGTCGCGCACACGCGACCAATTTGAATTCCGCCAAAGCCCACACGACCATGAAGCCGTTACGCACCTTTCGATGCCTACGGTTCGCGACCACGTCACCCAGAATGGTGGGACGCACGTCATATCGAACAAATTTCTAGTTTTTAAAACAGGTTTTTGGGAAACTTTGGGATTCGATTTCTCGGCGAGTAGTCGATGAATTCAAATTTGGTAAGAAGGGATTCGAAGCCCTACATATTGTCAAAAAGTGTCTTCAAATAGTTTTTCTAATATTGGACTGGATTGATCGGAAACGATCTTCAAACAGAGCTATTTGGGACTGGTTTGAGGCTGTTTTCGAAATGGTTTCTTGTCGACTTTGCGTCGAAATCCCGAACATGTTATCCTAAGATTTTTGTAACTGTTTAATGGGATGTGATCTCGGTTATATTGGCTATCTATACGATTTTACGAAATCAAAAATCGTCGATTATACGCGAAGAAATTGAACGATGAAAATAGTACCTTGACAAGTGCTGCTGTCGCTACTATGCTTCCCTCGCGCGCATGCACTGGTTTCGCGCGCCTGGCCGGCGGCGGCGGCGCACGGCTGTGCGCCCAGGCGTCGGGGAGGGGTCGCCCAGGGCTAGGAAGCTGTCGGCGTGGGGAGAGTTAGGGTTTCGTTGAAGCTTTCGCTCGCTCTCGGTTTTAATACTACTCGGGGCTCGGGTTCGCTCGGTTTTAACAGGGGAGAAAAGTAGCTTCTCAGTATTGATGTTGGGCTCGTTTGGAGATGGTGCATGGGCTGGCTTGAGCCATTCGGGCTGGGCTTGGTAGGTGAGTTTGGTTTTAGATTTGTTTTTTTTCTTTTTTTTTTTCTTTCACTTATTCCTATACATATATATATATATATATTTTTTCTATACATATATATATATATATACGTATATATATATATATATATATTTTTTTTTATACATATATATCTATACATAAATACTTATGTATATATATTCATATATATCTACACACTTTTCTATATGCATATTTATTTATATGTACACACACATATATATGTAATTATATATTTTACATAAATACACATACACACATATATATATATATATATATATATATATATATATATATATATATATATATATATGTATATATATATATATATATATATATATATATATATATATATCAATATATATACACACACATATACATATTATATATATACCCTCATATGTATGCAAACGTATATTTATATACATACACACATATATTTATATACATTATACACACACACACACACACACACACACACACACACACACACACACATATATATATATATATATATATATATATATATATATATATATATATATATATATATATATATATATATATATATATATATATATATATGCACGCATACACCTTCATATATAATATATTTATTTTACAGAAATAATATAACAAACATTAATAATAATATTAAATAACAATTTCCATAAAATAATACTAATAATAATAACGAAGTTTAATAAACCAATAACGGGTGTACATATAATTATACAGCCTAATAATCCAAAAACGTACAAGGACACATTTGTACAATTATCATCGAATATCAACTAATATTAATATTTATAATATTTAATTAAGAATACTTAGAAAATATTCATTGTATCGTTAAAACAGAATACGACACCATCATACCAAAATACATCGACACGAATTTCATTGGACGTCCCGCATGACTACATGGGCTTGGGCTTGGTACGGGTCCAGTCCGGGCTAGTTCGGTACAACCGGGTCGCTACGAAGTCAATAAATTTAATAATAAATAATTAAACTAATTATAATGGCCATGTCACAACTTGGCCTGATTTTCCTAGTTAGGACATCACTATGGCTAGGCCTTCCCCTACCATGGCTAAACACTAGTCAAAGTACGCCACTGTACTATCCGTGCCATGATTCCTAGTCGTCTGGTACTTCAAAACTCCATCATGGCTAAAGTCATCCACCGTAATAATTAACTAAATAAAATAAAAACCACCATTTTAAATTAAATAAATAGTAAAAAATATTTCAACAATTTTCGGGAAGGGAGGCTACAAATCTACCCACCTTAAAAATAATTTTGTCCTCGAAATTCAAATTCATAACTATTTCTTAAAATTCAAGGTCTAGTATTCCCTTAATCTCCTCAAATTTAATTCCTCAAAATTATTCTATGACCTTCTCTAGCCATTTTATAACTCTGAATACTTGGGAACTTCTACCCACCTTTGGTCACACTACTCCATCAAACTAAAATCTTAAAATCTTCTAACTGGTTGCTAACAATCCTACCAACAATTATCTAGGCATATGGTATCTAAATCTCTCATATCTATAAACAACCAAACATTCAATAGTCAAGCAATATTATACTATAATTTAAGAATTTCTAATAAATCCTAGACAACACGATCATTCGTCACCTCGGAGTAGGAAGGAACGAGAATTAATAGTACAAGAAGGCAGGGAGAATAACCGAGAATGAATACGAAGTTTCAAAGATGGTAGAGAAATCCAACGACACAGCTAAAAATGTTTACGAACCATTGACTTATTTGCTAGACTGGGTTACTCTAGTCTAGTCAATTGCTAAATCGAAAACCCTTCGTAGTTTCCTAGAGGGCTTGCAATCCATGCAATACAGAAGTCTCGTTCTCAAAATCCTAATTCAAACAAAATTCCATAATGGAACGGAATTTGAGAAATGAAGATTGTAATCTTTTGGGTTGTCTATTTGGGTATCAGTCGTTGGTTGGATGAATATTGGGTTTCAATCTATATGGACTAGGCAAGCTCCCAATGATAAAACTCTTTCTATTAGATTAGGGTATCCTAGAATAGGTTTCTAGCCAAGGGATTGAGCTAGTTGCTAGTCAGGTTGGTTAGCTAGGTCCCTGAAGCTCAAAATGTGACTTCAGTGACTTTGTGTTTAAGGAGCACATGAGACCTCAATTGGGTGGCACACTAGTGGCATGTGCATAGTGGGCTCCGAGTAGATCACAACTATATATTCGGTCGAAGGAATTAAGTCGAAGTTAGGGCTCTAATGGAAGTCGGGGAGTATACCGGGTAGGTACTATGGTAAGAGTTATAGCTAGTCCTTTTAACCTGAAAGTCGTAGCACAAAAATAGAGTACAAGGGGACAAGTTTGAGTGGGACATGATATACCTAGATGAAGGTGAACTCGTCTAGGCCCTGCATATGCAGTTTGTTGGAAGATAACAGCTGGTCTCGCACTCCGAATATGAATGACACGGCCGGGGACACAAAATGATCTAAGTGGAAAGTGGGAGTCCAAGGGTACTAATCATCATCCTAACGGAAGTTATTCTAATCACTCGGTAATCCTGGTATATCCTAAAAAAATTTTAGGAAGCTTACAGTCTACCCACCTTAGAAGCTAAGACATGGTTTTAGGAATATTGAGGTTAGAGGGTTCCCAAAGTCCGAATACTGTACCTCGACTCTTTGTTAATAGGGAATAAGGCACGGCGTATCGGAATACGGTAGATATAGTCAAGTCAAGGATCATTTCTCAATAAATGGAAAACGAGCGTGTACAATGACACACGGTCGATAAAATAGAATGACCTACTCGTCCGCAGTATACGAGAGTTTCCGATGGGGTAACCAACTCCAAGGCACAACATAAGAAAAGATTTCTAACAACTGAGTCAAGAAATTCTATTTGTGTCAAACCTGCCAGACTATGGTCACACGGGTTGTAGTGATCAGGTATTGCTGTTGACAACTGGTAGGTCATAGTGTGACAGGGTATTTAAGCTATGGTATTGTCTAAGTTAGTGACTGTGGTGTTCCAACACTAGTTAGGTCTTAAAAATAAAATTTACATAACTAGAGTAATATTTGTTGGAAACCAATCTCGGGATGAGTGTCACGGTAAATAATTACCCTATTGTCCACTCATCTCATGTCTAACTGTGGGTTTTGGTCGAAGAAAGGTTGGGTTAAGGCTTAAGGGTTGCTAGTTAAAGCAAGCTTCAAGCAATTAATTAGAGACTCACAACATTTGGTTTCTTGCAAAGAGACGGACTCCTAGTTTGGCATTTTGACTAAGGGTAGAACCCTAATCGTTCTCAAATTTAGAGGGCTTGAAAGTCCCAAAAGTAGTTTGAGGGACGAGAGGAGAACGAGTAACTTATTCACCTGACTGGCCGATGGTAGCTACACTTGTGTATACAACTATCATAGCCATGGGGGATACTTTGTACCTCTCTACCAAATACGAGCTTTCGTCTTTCCAAATCAGTGAAAGACAAAAATGAATAAAGAGTTCAATAAAGATATCACTGAATACAAATTCGTGATTCAAAGGCGAATGTATAGTTCAAGAGGAATTGTCAAAGCAGTCGCGGATGAGATCCTAGAGACATCTACATCTCAATCCACGTAGGTTAATAAGAAGGAGAGCGAACCGAGTGTACTACGGCTGATCAGACCGTAATATATCAATTCTGATTAGACAATATGTTAGTGGGCGTCCCCAATAAACATATGTCTTGAATTAAGCTCGATAAAAGAGTAAGCTTGCAAAACTAGGCTGTGATAGCAATATTGGTCAAAATAGTCAAATTACAAATACGCGAGAATTTGAAAGGAGTTACAAGTAGTTTGAGTTTTGTTAGAATCAAACCTTACCCGGTGTTCTTGCTTACACGGTTATCCTACTATCTTCTTATCCATAATGCCTTGGCGACTAATGGGTTATGAACCTCTAAACTCTATATTCTAGGTAAACCTATTGGCGTCAAACAATATCCTCGTCAATAGGTCACAAGGACCACGAAATGCTTGATCGGGAGACACGCTACCCAATCTCACAGAACTTCCACTACTATTGGCTTCGGATCTTATGTGACATGCATGGCATTTTTCTATCCTCTATGGTATCCCAAACTTTTAATCATGTTTGAAGTCAATTCACCGCGGATTACGCCTCGCCCGTATACTCTGGCTGTGGTAACCCTTGGTTTCGTAACTCAACATGATACCAAATCGAACACTTCTTAACTCTATCCAATATTGGCTCAAGGGTATCTACGATCAAGAGAGGACCACTAGCCATAGTTTTGGCAATATCCCATCACCTATATTTTCTTAAAATAATTTCACCTCTAGGGGTTGTGTCTCGCCAGTGCGCTGCTGGCTGTAGTGTTTCCATAGTCTTCCAAATTCAATTAAAAGGCGACAGTGCGCTACTATCCTACCATTATGAGTTAACTAATATTCCTTTAACTATATATGTAAAAACTCATGAGCTTCTAGAGATTCAAGCAGGTCGACTAGGAATAAAACGTAAGTATTTGTCCTATCAGTCACCACCCTTCGAATGAAAGATCGAACATGGAGGAAATAACTGAAGACAAAAGGAATACAAACATTCTAGTATCCATTTCATATGTATTCCAACCATGGAGGAAAATCTTGAATCAAAACTAACTCAAGGTTCGTATATGGGTAACATAATCGAAATTATATAAAATAATAATTCTTAGGGCGAAATAGGAACTAAAAAGGCAATTTGGTCTAAGATATGAGGATGGTATCTAAGAGACCAAGAGGAGGAACTGAACAATTTATCAAGGTTAGATTATCAATCCTAGGAAGCCCGATTCTCACCAAGTGAATAATCTATCCACATTGGGTCATATCGTCAGATCAAAAGGTAAAGGTATACCTATAGGGATCTGACAAACTATCAAAATTGATAACTCCTCATCTACATTGCATGGCCTAGACTACCCATCGGTGAATTTGTATGAGGGACTCCTAGTCCTAGCCATTCTCTTAAATTAAATTAATCTTAATTCGTGAATGAGCATTTTCTAGTCGCAGGCTCACAATAGTACGACTAACTTAAGTACTATTACGAGTTCGCATGATTTGCGAAGACAGACCTGCATGGGCTACCACAAAAACTTGTCACGACCCGCACCCGTTTTTTTTTTAAACGGATACGAGACGTGTCCAAGCCAGCCTACGCCGCAGTGTCAGCGGTAGAACGCTGTCACGGCCATGAAGATCAAAATCACAAATAATGCTCATTTACATAATTAATTTAACTTACATTGATCACAAATTTTATATTTGTAGAAAAATATAAACTTGTACAAATAAATGAATGACTACAACTCAACTATCTAGCTAGTCTCTAGGCTTTTGTCTGCAAGTATTTCCGTCACTCCCCAAGCTAAGTGAATCCACGGCTAACCTGAAAATGTTGGTTTCCAGTCAGGAATGGAACGAGCACAATTCACTGAATGTAATTTCAAATAAAGAAAATGACTATAAAACAAAGGTTAGACATCAATCATGAGTTTTGAAAATAAACAGTAAATACGAAAAACCAATAGCAATAAATAGACACAAAATACTTTTCCCAACTGTTAGAAGTACCTTTGATATGTGATCGGTCTCGGGACAATTATACGACACTGTCTACACTTTCTAATGTTACACTGTCTAAAGTTACACTGTCTAAAGTTACACTGTCTACAGTTACACGGTCTACAGAAGATATTGCAATAAAGAAATATTGTCTACAAATAGTAATCACGATCTACACAGTTTAAATG
The DNA here is from genome assembly GCA_029216955.1 of Iris pallida. Classification (NCBI taxonomy): domain Eukaryota; kingdom Viridiplantae; phylum Streptophyta; class Magnoliopsida; order Asparagales; family Iridaceae; genus Iris; species Iris pallida. Next base: position 13,059,183 of record JANAVB010044620.1, on the reverse strand, counting down.
CAGTAATAATCATGGTCTACACTGTCTACTTTGTAATAAATAAATTACTGTCTACACTGTCTACAAGAAATAAATAAATCACTGTCTACACTGTCTACACGGTCTAAGGTCAGATCACACATCGTTGGTACTTCTCATTCCCGACTCAACAATTTATAATAGAAAATAATAACATAACCAATGACTAATCAATAAAATATAGTAAAGATCAATATCGAAATGCAGATAATAAACTGTACTCGCCTGTGGTCCTCTGCTGGTGAAACCGACAGTCTGAACTACTCAATGTGCCACAATAGTCAAAACCCGTACAACAGTCCCCGAAAGCTGAAATAAATATCACCAATATTCTCAGAATAGTCAAATTAGCTAGGATTGCATGTTCTTAAGTCCAATTCTGGATACAGGGGCAAAACGGTAATTTTGGGCCAAAACGATGTCCGCCGTTGGACCCGCTTTGCACCGAAAAGCGTGCCAGAGTCAACGGTCTCTAAAGTCGTCAAACTACATGTTTACGGATCCAGTTTTCCGATACAAACCCAACCGTATGTCCAAAGTTGGATTCCGGTGGACCGTGCACAAAATCGCCCGTTGAGTGGGACCGTGGGGCCCGCAAAACGATGTACGATTCAACTGTCTCAGAATTGGACCAAACTTGGCATACAGGACCAGAAAAATGATACGGTCCTGTTGGCACAAGTTTTGTCTCGATCTGACGAGCGTGCACAAAGTAATTGAGAAATTTGCAAAGTGCACGATACGGTAAATTTCAACGGATACGCATCAAATTCGTCGCGCACACGCGACCAATTTGAATTCTGCCAAAGCCCACACGGCCACGAAGCCATTGCGCACCTTTCTATGCCTATGGTTCACGACCACGTCGCCCGAAATGGTGGGACGCACGTCATATCGAACAAATTTCTAGTTTTTAAAACAAGTTTTTGGGAAACTTTGGGACTCGATTTCTCGGCAAGTAGTCGATGAATTCAAATTCCATAAGAAAGGATTCGAAGCCCTACATGTTGTCAAAAAGTGTCTTCAAATAGTTTTTCTAATATTGGACTGGATTGATCGAAAACGATCCTCAAACAGAGCTATTTGGGACTGGTTTGAGGCTGTTTTTGAAATGGTTTCTTGTCGACTTTGCGTCGAAATCCCGAACATGTTATCCTAAGATTCTCGAAACTATTTAATGGGATGTGATCTCGGTTATATTGGCTGTCTATACGATTTTACGAAATCGAAAATCGTCGATTATACACGAAGAAATTGAACGATAAAAATAGTACCTTGACAAGTGCTACTGTCGCTACTATGCTTCCCTCGCGCGCGCGCGTACTGGTTTCGCACGCCTGGCCGTCGGCGGCGGCACACGGCGGTGCGCCCAGGCGTCGGGGAGGGGTCGCCCAGGACTAGGATCTTGTCGGCGTGGGGAGAGTTAGGGTTTCATTGAAGCTTTCGCTCGCTCTCGGTTTTAATACTACTCGGGGCACGGGTTCGCTCGGTTTTAACAGAGGGGGAAAGTAGCTTCTCAGTATAGATGTTGGGCTCGATTGGAGATGGTTCATGGGCTGGCCTGAGCCATTCGGGCTGGGCTTGGTAGGTGAGTTTGGTTTTAGATTTTTTTTTCTTTCACTTATTCCTATACATATATATACGTATATATATATATATATACGTATATATATACGTATATATATATATACATATATATCTATACATAAATACTTATGTATATATATTCATATATATCTACACACTTTTCCATATACATATTTATTTATATGTACACACACATATATATGTAATTATATATTTTACATAAATACACATACACACACACACACACACATATATATATATATATATATATATATATATATATATATATATATATATATATATACACACACATATATATACACACACATATTTATATATATACACACACATATACATATTATATATATTTATATATATACACTCATATGTATGCAAACGTATATTTATATACATACACACATATATTTATATACATTATACACACACATATATATATGCACACATACACCTTTATATATAATATATTTATTTTACAGAAATAATATAACAAACATTAATAATAATATTAAATAACAATTTCCATAAAATAATACTAATAATAATAACGAAGTTTAATAAACCAATAACGGGTGTACATACAATTATACAGCCTAATAATCCAAAAACGTACAAGGACACATTTGTACAATTATTATCGAATATCAACTAATATTAATATTTATAATATTTAATTAAGAATACTTAGAAAATATTCATTGTATCATTAAAATAGAATACGACACCATCATACCAAAATATATCGACACGAATGTCATTGGACGTCCCGTATGACTACATGGGCTTGGGCTTGGTACGGGTCCAGTCCGGACTGGTTCGGTACAACCGGGTCGCTACGAAGTCAATAAATTTAATAATAAATAATTAAACTATTTATAATGGCCATGTCACAACTTGGCCTGATTTTCCTAGTTAGGATATCACTATGGCTAGGCCTTCCCCTACCATGGCTAAATACTAGTCAAAGCACGCCACTGCACTATCCGTGCCATGATTCCTAGTCGTCTGGTACTTCAAAACTCCATCATGGCTAAAGTCATCCACCGTAATAATTAACTAAATAAAATAAAAACCACCATTTTAAATTAAATGAATAGTAAAAAATATTTCAACAATTTTCGGGAAGGGAGGCTACAAATTGGCACCTGTTGATATAGGTGCGCATGTCTGACAAAGGAGCTACTTGTGCATCTACTTGAGATACTAGTAGTTTGCCCCATCGGGATCTTGAAATACATAAGGTTGGTAGATCCTGCCCTGATCTCTTTGGAGTAGGCATAATGCCCTTTTGCATGGACGGTTTATTCTTAATAGAACCCTTCTTCCTGACAGAGATTTGGTTGTCTCTGTTAAAGAAAATAAAATTCCTATTTGCTTTGGTAGTACTTTCTACCCAGTCAATGACTCGAGCAGAATGAGGAAAGGCTAAAGAGCGTTTTCCTTGATTTAGTGGCTTCTCATTAATTTTCTGGTTTGGTGACAAAGAGGGAGTCACTAAACAGTGCTTCTTTTTACATTGCGCTAGTGCAGAAGCATGTGCAGGTTACGTCAAAGCATGAACAGACATAGGTTACGCCAAAGCAGAAACATGCGCAAGTTGTGCCGGAGAAGAAACATACACAAGTTACGCCGGAGAAGAAAAGGCAAAAGGGCGCTTTCCTTTGTTTTGGACAGCAGTGTGTCGAGACAGAGTCTCCTTCGATTTCAGGGTCGAAGAAGTAGAGGGATTAGCCAAAAGGTTGTTTTCCTTAGGTTACGCCAAAGCAATGATGGGCGCAAGTTGCGCAGAAGCAAGAACATGTACAGGTTGCGCCAGGGAAAAGAAGGCCAAGACGCACTTTCCCTTATTTTGGACAGCAATGTGTCGAGACAGAGTCTCCTTCGATTTTAGAATCGGAGAAGTAGAGGGATTAGCCAAAAGACTGTCTCCCTTAGGTTGCGCCAAAGTAATGGGCGCAAGTTGCGTAGAGGCAGGAGATTGCACCGTCGAGGACTTAGGAGTCCAAATAGAGCACATCTTGCTCTTAACAGAGGCAGTAGTGCGCTTGGCGCCCCCAGCATTGATCATGGTCTCGTAGGCTATCTGGTCGACTTGAACGACCAGGGTCTTCTGTGTTTTGTTGATTGACGCGGTATCACATTGAGTTGTCACTTTCTCGTCGGAGGAGAAATTCGTCCCCAGCAGAGTCGCCATTTTATTTGTAAAGGATAAAAGTTTTATTATAAACTAAAAAAAGAGTACAATAGTATAATTGATTTCTGGGAAAGTACAACTATAGGAATCTGATCAGAAGACGATCACTTTATCCCGTGAACGATGTGATATCGAAGATACGAGCCTTTGGAGAATACAACAGCACTTTAGCAGGAGATTATGATCCCTCCTGATGCTTTGAAATTGATTTGAAACTCTATTTATAGAGTTCTTGAAATAACTGTTTAGCAGTTATTCTGGATTGCGCGTGCTTCAGGTTGCGCATCTCATGTTCACCTGCGCAAACAGTTGCACTTACTGTTGTGGACGCATGACATCGTTTGATTGAGATACGCGTGGTCGTGAACAGTGTAGTGGGTACGTTCTACGAAGTTAGTGGCTTGCACGCCATGTCACTTTGTCCTGAATACCATTTGATCACCTTGTGCGTGTTTCATCAAGTTGTGCGTCGGCGCAACGTAACAACCTGTGCGAGCAGTTGGCACCAACTGCTGTAGACGCATGGCATCGTTTGATTTAGATGCACGTGGTCGTGGGCAGTATAGTGGGCACGCTCTGCGAAGTTGATGGCTTGTGCGCCACATCACCCTGTTTCAAAGTAAGAGTTGATCAAGTAGTGCCAATTTGTCAGGCTGCGCATAGGCGAAACTCAACGACTGGCGCCTTTGACTAGGTCTTCTGTACTGTACTGATTAATCCTTGCACCATACAGTGACTTGCGCGAACCAGCTGTCAGCATTAATTATATGCTGACAAAATCTTTTCGAGTGCCGCATTGCGCGGGATTCGAATTGATTTTTCTTAATCTCCGTGCTGTTAGTTGTCAGATAATGATGATGCTATTATAGCTTCTCGAGGAAGTATGCCACATGGCTCTCGCACAACCTGACTCCAACGCAACCTGGCGTTGGCGCGGTCTGATGCTGCGCAACTTGTTTGTTTGGCGTAATACAATATTTTGGCGCCATCTGATGGTTAAACACTTTAATGGGTGGCGCATCTTAATTTTTAGGCTCTACAGGGAGTGGTCCAAAACATAGGCCATATGGCCGACGTTCAAAATTCTCACATTAATGGAATGAACCTAGGACTCAGCATGATGAACATTATTGAATAAAGTTTATTCGACTAAGTCCTAGACGATCCTAGGATCCCTTGAAATTCCTCAAGTAATGGTTGAAATTAAGAGGGAGTCGTTCGTTAAGGAGCGATCATTCATTGCTCTTTAATAGAAAACTTCAAAGCCAAGGCCTTCAATCATGAGGCACAGCTATATTCCTGCGCCAACCTTAGGCGCAGACTGATGATGTTTTCACACCACCTCAACTCCAACGGTGCAGCATTCTGCTCAGACCCAGAAGCTTAAACTACCTTTCGTCAGAGACTTGGGAGACACCGTTTGCCTCCAGCACAAGCCCGACTACTACTCTAAATCACAGTAAAATGGTCTATCTGAAGGCGAAGTCTACTCGTCGCCCTAAAGCACATTGACTTTGTCCGAAACACAGACTACTCGTTGCCCCTAAAAGCACAGAGGCCATGTTGTCTTCGAAACATAATCCATTCGTCGCCCTAAAGCACAGAGGTTCCATCGTCTCCAAAAGCACAGTCTACTTGTCGCCCAGAAACGCAACCAGCCTTGCCTGAAAGCACAGACGGCATGGTCCCACCCAATCGGTTTGCTTAAACCGCCTCTCTCAAAGTTAGGATTGGGATTGATCTAGTTGATAAATGCAGATTGATTTAAATCTCGGACGAAGATTACACAAAATCTAAATTTGAGATAAAATCCCAAGATTTGCTCGACTACATCCGAACAAGCAAATCGGCACACGCTACGAGTCACCTCCTTCGGTTATGCTGATAGCGATCAAAGATCATGTTTGAAGGGAATCTCAGTACCCGCCACGTGTCAGCCCCACAAAAGCCCGTACCGTACAAGGACGACAGATTCCTTCATATCTCGAAACCCTAATGCACATCACATATGTGCCCCACTCCCCTGTAAATATGAGAGGTTTTCCTCCAACAAGAGCATCGACAAGGAGAAAAAGATCCACAGAATTATCAAAATCTTCAACTTTGGCGTCCTCCTGATCGACAACCCTAGAGTTCCATTAAAGGCACCAGAAAGTCAGAACAAGTCTCATATCATCATCGGATCGTCAATGGAGTAAAGGAGTCGCTACAGTGCTCGATCTCCACTGTCACACTTTTCCAGAAACATTTGTACTTAGATTTCTTCGCATAAGAATCGATTGTACTCTTTTTTATGTTCATAATACAAAAAGTTCGTTCAACATTTTGTCATATCGAACAACAGGCACTACAAGGAGGTGTAAACCCCCTAAAAAATAAAATAATAATAATAATCTAGAAAGTATTATATAAGCATTTTGATGGTTTTATTTTTACCATATTTGGTCATAGTATTAATTACGTATTTCTTTGAAATGATTTTACAAAACAAATAATTAAATAATAATAACTATTATGATTTTTATTTAGTGGATATTTTATGTAAAATAAATATATTATTAGGTAATGGTTACAAACATTTTGGATGGATATATATACATTTATAAAATATTTTAGGTTTATTAGAATTATCTTTTAAAATTTAAAATATAAGTTATATACATATTTAGTATTATATTTAAGAATTTATAGTTTAATACAGAAATGTATAGTGTTCTTTAAATATCTATATAAAGACAACTTATCTATAAAATTATTACTTATGAAGTATTTTTATATATATACACTCAAAATATATTTCCCTTGTGCAATATGTGTATATGATAATATTGTTTATATTAGCTGGATAAATTAATTTTTTGAATATATTTATTATATATTTTCTATAAAAGATTAAGACTAATATATATATTTGTATAATAGATAAAAAGGAAAAGAAAAAGAAAAAATAAAATAAAGGCTAATGTTCCTTGTGGGAACAGTAGATCCCTCGAATATGAGCCCAGACCCGCGAGCAAATTTCCTCCCCGACCCCTTTATAACAATGAACGAACAACCTCTACCAAAACCCTAAAGCCGTCGCATGACACCCGACCTCGCCACAGCTTGCACGGCCACCCGCTGCCGGGGGGCTCCGCTGTGCGCAGCCAAGTGCCGCCGAAAACCAACGGACTGCAGCAGCCGTATCAACATGCAGTAGTAGCAACACACAGCAAAGCCATACCAGGTACCCATGTTTGCCATCCACTTTCTCTAACCATACTCCACGATTTTACGAGCCGTAGGTTCCGGTGTGTAGAAAACATATACACCCTCGACCCTGCTATATAGTTCTTATTGACTCGGAAGGGATTCAACAGAGAATCGAATCAAAATTTAATGAAAAAATTGGTTCAAACAGAACAGTTTTAGCACTCGAACCTCTGTTTTGGAAACCAGATTTTGATCGAGTCAATAAAAATGTCCCAAAACTAAATGAAGTCACTCATAGACAACATATAGGACTCCAATACCCTTTTTACATAAATTGATTTCATTGACAGAGCACCGAAAAATCGGTCTCTCAAATTGACGAAAAACTGTTTTTAAAAACAGTATAAATTTTATGAAAATCACTAATACGGCGTGTGCTCCGACAAACCGGGCAACGTGGTCATGATCCGAAAGCATCAAAAGGTGTGTATCGACTTTGCAGACGTGTGGGCACTGACGGAACTCGATTTCGTTGTGCATGCGCAACGAAATCAATACGTATCCATTGAGATACTCCCGTATCGACCTTTTGCAAACTTGGCCATAACTTCGCGTACATTTGTCATATCGAGACAAAACTTACGCCAGCAGGACTGTATCGAAATTATTGTCCTATGTGCCAAGTTTGGTCCAATTCTGAGAAGGTCGACCGGAACGCCTATTTGGCGGGCCTGCGATCCGTTCCAACGGACAAAATTGTGCACGGCCCTCCAGAATTCAACTTTGGACATACGGTTGGATTTATCTCCTCAAATCGGACCCGTAGACATGTAGTTTAACGACTTTAGCGACCATAGATATTGGCACACATTTCGGTGCAAAACCGGTCCAACGGCGTACATCATTTTGACCCGACATTACAATTTTGCCCCTGTTCCAGAATATGACTTTTGGTTAGGCGTTTCCTAGATATATCTTTTACATCGGGAATGTTCTTGATGTTTGTTTCAGCATCTGGAGCCGTTCGTAGTTTTTGGCTTTCTTGCTTCATCGATTTACTGGTTTGAGCTATTGGATCCTGCACTTTTGTACACAACCTCAGGCAAGATACCTTGCCATATTAATTACTTATATTTAGTTGCATTTTCTTTATTTATTGCATGTTATTGTCTATTTAATTCTAGTTCTTTCAGTTGATTTACTTGGTTGTTTTTCGTGATACATGATGCAAGTACTAGCCTTATTTCTTCCTTGTCTTTAAGTTATGCATATGGACCTAGAGTTAAGGGACTACCATCTATAGTGTATTGCATAAACCTTGACACAATTGTACCATGAGATATGTATGAGATGAGTAGCATGTAGAGGTACTTGCATGTTGGTTGATCACCCGTGCGCATGCGTTAGGTCTAACTGCTAATAGAGGCATGCTGGGAGAGTTAGCAGTTAATAGAGGTACATGATCGCGGATGCAACTTAGATAGGTACATAGGGAGGGGAGAATATTTCCTTGTCGTATGGGCTTCTATTACACATTCCCTTGTAACGCAGAAGCTCCGCTGGAGATACGGGTATGATGACCCCCTCAGGTTGGCTACTGACATTTTTGAACGTTATGCACTTGGTCACTGGTGCCCAATAGGGGACTATACAAGATCCTATTTACAGCCAGGGCTCATGCGACTAAAAGTTTGTTATTAACTGCATAAACACATTAGGATGGTTAGGTAAACCCTAGTCAATGTCATGTCACCCCCGTTCCATTAGTAGCTTGGGACAATGGCGTATCGTAGTATAGTGTGCTACCCCTTGTCCTTATTTGGTTGTAGGGGTAGTCCACTGTTTCGATGATAAGATATTGAACCTTGTTACGATTGGGACTATTATACTTTACTTGTGGCTTATGACATATTATATATTCAGTTTATTATGGCATGTTCTTCCTGTATCTTGTTACGTCCCTCTGAGGACCTGGTGATCTCTCCAGGTGTGTGCTTCTGTGATATTTGCAGGTGTTCTAGCCAAGGCTGTGATCTTCTCCATTAATTCATAGAGGATTGCCCTTGGGTCGACTTGCTACCTTTCTTTCATATTTTCTCCCGTGTATTGTCCTTCTCATTTAAATGGTTGGTAGTGGATTTGTCTCCACCCAACTATATGTATAAATGACAAATTTTATAGTTGATTTATATTATTATTCTCTTATTTGGTGGATAAGATTTAGTTGTCTTGGCTTACTCCATTTTACAGCTTATGTATACATACGAGGTTTCCATATATTGGAGTATACTTCGTATGTATGCAGGTGGCATTTCCACATACTTAGTCCCAAGTATTTTGGCACTGGGGTGTTACATATTTTTGTGGTGGCCCATGAAGGTCAAGTTTATCACTTTGATTACGTTGATGTATCGATGTGAGCCTGCAGATAGGATTAAAGTCTAGAATCTCATCCACATGCTTGATCTCCGCCTTTGATTCTAATTTCGAACTCTCATCTGACTACCTTGATTTTCTTCTGCTTGATTTCCTTCCTACCAGAAAGCTTAACCTTTCCCTTCGTGCCTGATAGAGAGGTTAGGAAGATAACTCATACTAGTTACATGTGTTATATTTCTCAATCACTCTATTAATTAATTTTTATAAGTTGGGTAGTATGTCTCACGGCCTATCACCCCGTGTTCTTGTAACCCCTTAATGAAGTATAACTACGTGGCACTGAATATATGCTAGTGAAGGAAGATATGTATACCTAGAATATAGTATTTTAATAGCCCATACTTCATTGGTTAACTACGACCTAATACAAGAGACAGTAGGACGACTGATAAGCAGAAACATCGGACAAGACCTAGATCCTTATGAAACTTGAACTATTTATAACTACTTTCATCATTATCATCCGTAGTTATACTTTGCACTACCATGAATGATGTCGCTATTTATAGCCCAGTTTTGCAAGTTTATTCTTTATTAAGCTTGTTCAGGACATATGTATACTGGGGATGCCCACTAACATATTGTCTAATTAGAATCAGTATATTATGGTCTGATCAACCTTAGTGCACTTGGTTCACTCTTCATATGATTATCCCACGTAGATTAAGACATAGGTGTCTCTATGAACTCATCTACAACTGCCTTGACAACTCTGTTTGAATTATTCAATTGCCCTTGGAACCCATATTCGTATTGATTCCCTCTCCCTTGAACCTCTTATTGTTTTTCGCTTTTACTTACTACGGGAAAAAAATGCTCATATTTGAAGGAAGATATACCCAGAATGTCCCTTGATTTCGTCATACCACCTATGGCATAAAAGCTATATATACACAATCGTTCTATCTATTCAAAATCGGAGAACCACCTTCTAATTGATTCATATCTACCATATCACGTTATCTATCACATTGGGTAGTATTTCTTTATACTCAAAGCCCAAGCACGATATCATAACCTTGAAATTTTCTAACCTCATTGATCCTAAAACCGTACTTTAGTTTTAATTCAGAGAAAGAAATTTGGAGTGAATAGATTCTAAGCCTTCTAAAATTTTATGAGATACTAGGTCACCGATTGATCAGGATAAGTTGATTTCCATTAGGATGATAATTAGTGCCCCATGAACTTCCACTTTCCATTTAGATCATTTGGTGTCCCCGACCATGACATTAATATTCAGAGCACGAGACCAGTTGTTACCTTCCAAAAAATTTTACATACAAGACATAGACGACTCCACCTTCGTGTAGACATATCATGTCCTACTAAAATACATCTCCTTGTACTCTATTTTTATGATGCGACTTTTGAGTCAAAAAGGCTAGCTATAACCCTTACCATAATACCATTGTCCTTTCTGACTTCAATTAGAGATCCAACCTCGACTCAAATTTTTTGACCTAATATATAATTATGATCTACTCGAAGCCCACTACGCACATGCCACAAGTGTGCCACTCAATTGAGTCTTCTTGTGCTACTTAAACAAAAAAGTCACAGAAGACGTATTCTCAGACTTTAGGAGCCTGGTTAACCAACCCGGCTGAAAAATTAGCCCGACTACTTGACTTGGAACCTATATAAGATTACCCTAACCTACTAGGAATGGCTCAGATTGAATTCGTAGCATCTCGTTTAGTCAATATAGATTAAAACCTATGATTCATTCAATCAAAGACCAATGTCCAATAGGGAATCCATTAAGACCAAGTTAAACCCATCTTTGCGTAGCGCCATATTTAGGCTATAAAACCCGAACTTGATGAAATAGGTCCTTGCACCTACTTTTTGGTCCCCATCTCTTGGTCTACTAATCCTTCTTCCATAAATTCCTTCACCGTATCTCTTCATAGTATACGCGATGTGATGAATATAATTTTAATGTACCAACTTGTTCCCGATTATGCTTGACCAAGACCCTTCCTATTGCCTTGATGAAACATAGTCAATATATGAGCAATGTTAAATAAGTAATACCTAGGCTTCCCATAGAGTCCATAAGTACATCCTAACACATACGACTCCTTAAAATTTGACCTTCTTAGAATCCCTATTACTGTACCTTCTATGAGTACCTAAATTTTTTTTAGTTGGGTAGAACCTTAAACTTAGTGTCCTCTACCTTTTAGAATGAGATGCCAAACTTGGATGTCATCCATAATCGTTCTTCCGTCTGTTTGGAAGTTGTGATATGATCTTTGTATTGCATTTCATATCCCATTTTTCGATCGATTAGATAACCGATAAAAGATTGCAACTGTCATTCTTCAATTTTCATTCTATCATAGAATTGTGCCTTAGTCTCAACGAGAATGAAATTTCTAAATTTATAGGCAATCTTCTCTAAGGATTAGCAAATTCTTAGGATAGATTGGTTCCAATAGAACTAATAAAATGGTGATTGATAACATCCATACTCACCCATATCAATTGATACCATCTACCGTGGCTTTGATATTTGAAGCACAACACTAGCCTTTTCCTTCCAACAAAGTCCACCTTCACGGACTAGACCAGTCAAGCTACACATATGATGTACATGTCACACACAAACACCCTTCTTGTGCTCCATTTCAGCTACACCACCTGTATGACATTTTCTCCTAGAACAAACCATAGATGCTCAATTTTGTTCTATTTGATTTTAAACCAGACAATATTGACCAATTCCCTTAACTAAACTAAAGGCCATAACCCATGCAAGGCGCATCGCACTTATGACGTATGCATTCCACCCAAGCAGGCACATGCTTCCTATACAACACCAAACTTCGACCACGCACAAACTAGTCTTTATGACTTAAAGATTCCACAATGCCCGTCTAATCATGCATGGTAATCTAATGTTATAGCAAGGTCTTCTGCGCTTATTATAGACTCTCACCTCTTCGCCCGTGACTTCTTCTTACCTTAAAGTTCTGTAAACCTCATCTCTAGTTACTAATGTTATAGACTCTCACCTCTTCGCCCGTGACTATTTTACTTTACTTGTGGCTTATGACATATTATATATTCAGTTTATTCTGGCATGTTCTTCCTGTATCTTGTTACGTCCCTCTGAGGACCTGGTGATCTCTCCAGGTGTGTGCTTCTATGATATTTGCAGGTGTTCTATCAAAGGTCGTGATCTTCTTCATTACTTCGTAGAGGATTGCCCTTGGGTCGACTTGTTACCTTTCTTTCGCATTTTCTCCCGTGTATTATCCTTCTCATTTAAATGGTTGGTAGTGGATTTGTCTCCGCCCAACTATATGTATAAATGACAAATTTTATAGTTTATTTATATTATTATTCTCTTATTTGGTGGATGAGATTTAGTTGTCTTGGTTTACTGCATTTTATAGCTTATGTATACATACGAGGTTTCCATATATTATAGTATACTTCGTATGTATGCAGCTGGCGTGTCCATGTACTTAGTCCCAAGTATTTTAGGACTTGGGCGTAATAGGAGGTCACTGGTGTAGCGAGTGCAACATGTTCAGTGGCTAAAGTGGAATGCAACCAGTGAAATAGGATAAGTGAAAGGGATTTAAAGTCTGAGCACAGCAAGGGTGCATCAAAATCCTGACCCCCCTATATCTCCAAATTTGATACTCAACAAGGACTGAACAAAAGAAAAAAGCCAACTCTTTCTCGAGTCAAAATCCTAACAAAGCAGTGAAGTAGTATGGTTAGGATATCTACTAATCAACCACTAATACATTATCCAATCTGGTATATGCATATAAATACAAGATGTGACAAAGCCTAATGTAGGATATCACAATGCAGGATATGTAAGGATGTAAGACGTTACAATACAAGTGAGCAAATGAAATAGGAATGCATGATACTCAATGTGAAGGGGTAATGCATATATGGGAATGCAAGATTTGTGTGTCTGTACATAGACCACTAGGAAGAAAAGGGAAGTATCAGAGGATACTACACTGATACCAAGTAGGCAGGGCAATACGATATGTACAGTAGCTAAATAGGGATGTAGTGCATAAATGAATTCAAGTCTGAACTTGAAATTCATCATTTGAACTTAATATCCAGACTTGGGCTCTCATATGTGCAGGTCAATGTATAATATACAGTGAATGAAGGGTAGGCTCGACTGAATCTACATCAGTATCTGAGCCATGGGACTGCAGTAGATGGTAGGATATGATCTCTAGGATGTCTAGGAAGTGAAACAATAAATACAAACCTAAATTAATTGACTGCATAGATTAAATAAAGAATAGTGAATCAACTGTGAATCACCACAGTACAAAAAAGTGAGTAACCAACTGAACCCGAGCCTCCCCTTGTCTAATTTCATTGACCACACAAACCCTAAATCACATATAACAGTCCACAATCTAAGTACAGCATAGTAGCAATATAAATAACTAATTATAACTGAAAATAAAGCAACAAAAGTCCTAAGAGACATTTCACCAAACACGATGTGCGTATCAGATACTCTCGTGATACACACCTCAAACGAGTCCAAACTTAACCTAAATTCTTCCTAATGCCATAAGGACCCTAAATGAATGCATTTATAGAAAAGAATGTGAAATTAGAAGGTTTAGAGATCTCTTACAACTTGAGAGATGGATTCTCAAGGAACAACTTCTATATCTATATCTCCTTTACTTCTAATAGTCAAATTGCTCCAATAGGCTCCTTTCTAGTCAATAGAGGCTTCCTCTCTTCAAGGGAAAGAGATTGCAATTTGTTTGGAGGGATTTGGACTCAATTTGGGAGATGGAGGCAATTTAGAAAAGAACACAAATTAGGGTTAGGGTTTCTAATAAAAGGGAGAAAAAGAAGGGAGATGTTACTATAAATAGCAAGGGAAAGACCTATGATGGCCGGCTACTAGGGTTTCTAGGGTTAGCTTGGGTGCAAATGGTTTAGGCCCTCTCTTATTTGTCATTTCAAGCCTTTTAAGAAAAGGCCCAAAAGTGGCTTAATATCTAAGTCAATTACTAGCCTCAAAATGATATTCTAGATACATTATAGTCTAACTAACAAGTCAAAACTCTCTAACTAAATTTCTATGGTCTTGGTTAGCCTCTAGTCAATGTGGCTCTAAGGTTTCACTAACTAATGATACTAACTCAATACATTAATTAAATAATATTAAAATAATCAAAAATTTCACAATTTGCCAAATTATCCTTATTCTAGAAAGTAGTAGTGACAGTTGAGGCAGTAGAGAATTAGCCAGTTTCGAAGACAGTAGCAGATGTGCATAGTTTTCTAGGACTGGCAGGTTACCACAGGAGGTTCATGACAGACTTTGCCAGGATTTTAGCACCCTTGGTACGTTTAACGCGTAAGGAGGTAGAGTTTGTTTGGCCAGCAACGTATCAGGCATCATTTGAAGAATTGAAGAAGAGATTGATCTCAATCCCGATCTTGATGCTTTCAGTAGGATCGGAAGGGTTTACAGTATATTATGATGCATCCGGAAGTGGACTCGGTTGTGTATTGATGCAGCATGGAAGGGTAATAGCATATGAGTCCCGACAGCTTAGGAATCATGATAAGAACAATCTGACCCACGATTTGGAGTTAGCAGCAGTAATATTTTTATTTACGTTATAGAGGTATTACTTGTATGGGGCTCGGGTAGAGATTTACGCTGATCATTAGAGCTTAAAGTATGTATTCATCCAGAGGAACCTGAACATGAGGCAGAGAAGATGGTTGGAGTTACTGAAGGATTTTGATGTGAATCTTCAGTATCATCCAGGTAAGGCGAATGTGGTAGCAGATGCCTTGAGGAGGAGAGGTGGTGCATTCACCTTGACTTCACAGAGGCACATTCTAGAAGATCTTCAGGAGATGGAAATTGAAGTGATCTTGCCGTGGGATACATAAATTATAGCCAGTTTATAGATTCAGTCTACTTTGGTGGAGAGGATCAGAGTAGCACAGGAAGAGGATGCGCAGATCCAGAAGCTTCGAACAGAATATGAGTTAGGTCTCAGAAAGGAGTTAGTAATCCATAAAGATAGTACATTTAGACTTGGAAAATGTCTTTGTGTACCAAGTGGAGACCTTCGACAAGAAGTTATGTCAGAGGCTCATAGTTCTTCTTACACCATTCATCCCAGAGGAACAAAGATGTATCAGGATATAAAGCAGCACTTCTAGTAGAATGGCATGATGAGGGAGATAGCAAGGTTTGTTTTCAGATGTTTGGTATGTCAACAAATGAAGGCAAAAAAAGCAGAGGCTAGCAGGATTATTGCAGTCACTTCCTATTCTGTATTGGAAGTGGGAGCACATTACGATAGATTTTGTGACCAGTTTAACTAGATCCTGGACTAGTCGGATTGTAGTTTGGGTGATAGTGGATCGGCTCACGAAGGTTGCTCATTTTTTCCTTTTAGAGTGGAGAAGTCTACTGAGCAGTTAGCAGAACTGTATATAAAACAGATAGTAAGGCAGTATGGTGTTCCAGTCAACATAGTATCAGATCGAGACACACAATTTATCTCTCACTTTTGGCAGAGTTTGTATAGAAGTTTGGGTACCAACTTGAGGTTCAATACAGTTTACCATCCGCAGACAGACGGGCAGTCTGAGAGAACAAATCAGACATTAGAAGATATGTTGTGAGCATGTACCTTAGACTTCAACAAATCATTGAAAGATCATCTTTATTTGGTAGAGTTCTCCTACAATAACAGTTATCAAGCAAGTATTCAGATAGATCCATTTGAGGCATTATACAGAAGAAAGTACAAATCTTCTCTAGCTTGGAACGACGTGGGAGAAAAGAAATTATTGGGAGTAGAGATGATCACGTAGACAGTGGAAATAGTCAAGTTGATTAGAGAGCAACTTCGAGTTGCACAGGTGGATGATTGTTCGACTCAGAAGGTATGTTTATTCTTACCGAAAGAGTCGACATGGGAGCACGAGGACGAGATTAGATACCGATATCTACACTTGTTCGACTCAAAAGGTATGTTTATTCTTATACCTTCATAACCTGTTTCCAAGCTTGATTTTCACCCGCTAAGGTGGATGATTATTCTCTAAATGCCTGCTAGAATCAATAGGGTTGCATATGTAATTAATCCTATAATTAGTGTCTTGCTTACCCTGATTTCTCTATCTTGTCTTGGCTAAAATTTCGAGAATGGAATTTTTCTAAGGAGGGTAGAGATGTCATGCCCTGTTCCCGATATACGTATTTGTTACATGTTTTTCGTATATGGTATCTGGTATCTGTACATGTGCACCTGTGATCCTGTATTTGTACTTTGTCATGGCATGGAACAACATCTCGTCGTGGAATAGAATGTCACCCCTTGTCCTTGTCTAGTTTTAGGTATGGTTCACTACTTCGATGATAGAATTTCTAGATCATGTTATGACAGGGTTTTTAATTCATCAATTTATTAGTTGTAGTATGTTACAATTAACATGTCATATTAGTCACATGGTTAGGGCATGCTAGGATTATGGTTTTTGTGAGCCAACCCACCCGCTATAAATATTCTCTTCCTCTCTCTCCTCTCATTAACCCTCATTTATTTTCTTCAACCACTTTTAGGCAAGTACACCTTGCACAAATGGAGAGATTTCTTGCATTTTCATTTCTTTTTTTTTCTTTCATACTATTACTCTAGATTGTTCCTTTTCTCATTCTCTATATGTTTAGTACAAGGTGTTCTTGATTTTCAAGGCTATTTTTGTGCAGATATAAGTTTCTAAAACAAAGGTTCATAGGATTTTCTAGTTTTGATCAATCAAACTTTGTTCTTTTTGAAAAAATAATGGTTCCATGTTGTAGAGAATTTGATTTTATTCAATTTTTGACATTTATTTCGCCCGATTTCGAGTCCTATAGCCCAAGTTATGGACATTGAAAGTTCTAAAACTCTATGGCCAAAAGCCTGTTGATAGCATGGACGACGACCCTCCGTACACAGGCTTTATGTGCCATGATGTTTCCACGTGCATGCTTTGCGATGTCGCCACTCACCAGCGCACGCTTGCGACGTGCGCCATCTGTGCGTGCGCCTTGCGCCAACTTCTGCGTGCCTTCACGTCTTGTGCGCCTTTCTTGTCCCCTTGTGTACTGTGCATCGATTGTGCACCACTGTGTGCTGTGTGCCATCCGTGGGTGCCTTCGTACGCTGTGCGCCTGTCGCATCCCCTCTCGTACTTCATGCCGATTGTGCGCCTTCATGTAAGGTGTATCTTTCTCGTCCCCTAGCGCGGTGTGTGCCAATTGTGTGCTACTGCGTGCTGTACGCCTTCCGCATGCGCCTTCGCACGTTGTGCGTCGATTGCGTACTACGGCACACTTTGTGCCGTTTTTGCACCCCTGCGTGCTGTGTCCCCTTGCGCGCAATACCCCTTCGACGTGCACTCCTCGTACGATGTCCCCATGCACGATGTCCCCTCGTGCGCTTCACGTTTTTGTGCACGTTACGTGCCTGTAGGCCTCACGTACTCGAGCGCCCGACGTGTTTGACCCATGAACACGTGAGCCCTAGTAACCTATGTGCCTAGTGGACAGCTATGTGGATTAACTTTATTTCTGACCGGACTGTCGATGCATGTGATGTAGTGCCCCGTTTCTAATAGGCGGCGGACTATGTAGTATACTTGCGACGATTCAGAATGGTCGGGAACTTAGATGGCTCTCTGTCTCGATCGCTGAGCTTGGCTTACGATAACAATTTATGGCATCGAATAAATCAATTTGGACGAATATTATGAGAATCGATCCAACTAAGGGAACAGCTTCTGTTGGAATAAGTCCTAGATGCAGCAGGCTGCGTCTCGGCGAGTGAGCTGTATATAAGAGTCCCTTCGACGGGACCGGACTGCTGCATGGTTTTCTTGAGTTTTTGCTGCTTAGTTTTGATGAATGTGTTTTCGCATCGATTTCTGCACTCATTCTACGAATTTCAAAACGAAGGATTAAAGAAGGATTCTAATAATATGTTGGTACCAATGCAGGAGCTCGCGTAACTGAAGCTTGAACGTTGTAAAATGCTTCGAATCTCGGCACGATCAAATACAAGTGGGTGGTTCAGCCCTTCTTTTCTACTCCTTTCCGCAAATAAAATTTAGTTTGCCTCAAAATTATTCAAATCGACGATGCCAAGTTAAATGCATGCCAAATCACTAAGATCAAGAACTTGGGATAATTGTATCAATTTAGCGTAAGCTACTCTAAAAATATAAGTTTCATATCAAAAAGCGAAAAGATAAGGTTCTAGAAACGAGATAGACTATTTCGTAATCTGTAAAATAAAATGAAACATTGGTGGCGGCATATGGTGCCTGGAAAACTTGGTGCCTACGAGATGCCAAATCAAAAGTACGACTTTAGGGAAAATGATTCATTGCATAAGTTGGGGAAATAATAATGTTGCTCGATAATGTCCATGTTATGCAATATGTTTTCATATATTAACTGTTCACACTTTGGCATGGTCATGAACAACTTGTGAAAAAGTTCATTTTCTTCGAAACGGTATCCGGGGCATCGGAACCGAATCGACCTAGGGAGAATGTTTATGGTGCTTTGGCGCGAGGCATGCGGGACCTTCAGTAAGGTTTGCAACCTAGGCTGAAAGGGTAGCATCGCATGCCAATTTGAATAAGTCCCAAGTGGTGTGTAACACCAATGACCACATGTAAGATAGTAGCATGCTCACCTATTGTCTTATGCAGGCAGTAAATATTATCTCTATTTTATGCTGGGACGAGCACGACCGTGGTAAAAAATGAGATAAAATACTATATTTTGTTGTATTCCTTTTTACTGTTTCAAGGAAGGCTATCAATATGAACTAAATTCATTTAGTTCTAAATAGAAAGAAAACTCCAATGCATGCATCCCTTAAGAATCATAGTCGGTTTAAATGAGTGGATTCATCCCGCTCACTAGTGCATTCCCAAGTGTACTAATCCCCCAACCCTACAGGTGACGAAGACTCTAGGGGTGCACGTCGCTAAGCCAAAGCTGAAGTTCGGAGAGGCATTTTGAAGCTCTTCCTATTCTGAACTATTTTGAAGCCAATTCATCGAAGGCTTTCAATGTATAAAAGGGTGAATGTATGGAACGACAAGTGTTAGTTCAGGCAGCTTATCGAGTATATTACTTTTGTTTCAATCAATGTAGCCCCAACGGCAGATCTAATGTAATATAACTTGTACATCGTTGCAAGTTATCAATAAAAAGCATATTTCTATCTTCCTATACTGTATGTTTAATTACTCTGTGATTTGTGAAGTTTTAACTTGTTTCAAATAAAATTATCAACTGTTATGTTCTTGCCTCGTACGAGTGCAACTTCAGACTCGTACAGCAGCACGCCTTAGTGAGGACGATCGATTCGGCATAATAGGAATAGGGACGAACGGTTATCGAATCAGGATATCACAAATTGGTATCAGAGCCTAGTTAAGTTTCCTCAGATTTTTGAAAATTTTTATTTTGGAATGTTCGTTACGATTGCTCAATTGAATTGCATGTCGACATGCTGTATGAAATAAAAGTTCAGGTAAGCCCGTATATATTTTGAAAATACTAACGGGTTTACCTTGTTTTGTAGGAATAACTAAAAAAAAAAAAAATTCTGCCACAGCAACCAACGATATAGATAGTTCGTCTAGTTCAAAGGGCGCTAGCCGTAGCGAGACTACAATAGAGAAGATGCTGCGCTTGATGGACTTGTAGCAGCAACAACTTCATATGCAAATCCAAGCCCAATTTGGAGTACAACAGAAGCAAATGGACGCCCTGACGCAGATCGTAAGCAATATAGTGGACAACACCAACGCAACAGTCGTGGCATCCAAAAAGAGGGAAGATACTCAAGAAGAAGTCAAGGAAGAAGCTCAACCACAAACGATGAATTATTATTCCTTGTTCAAAGCAATAGAGTTCCACAAAATGAACCCGCCTAAGTTCAATGGTCGAGCAAGCCTGATGTGATCGTGGGATGGCTCGCAGAGATTGAGGACTTATTCAATCTTCTCTACATTGAAGGGTCCCAGAAGATAGCATGTGCGACATTACAACTGCAACTAAGGGCCTACGACTGGGGGATGGCAAAGAAGCAGGAAATCTACAAAATCGACTCCAACACCAAAATTTCCTAAAAAATGTTCAAGGAAGTTTTTCTTGAACAATATGTTCCTCGCGCCATCCGTCGACAGAAGGAAGACGAGTTCATGATGTTGAGGCAAGGGAATATGACTATAGAAGATTATGAGGCAAGCTTCTTAAAACTTGTGAAATTTGTTGGCATCTTTCGGCCCAACAAAGAAGAATGGTGCGAACATTTTCAACAGGGCCTGAACGACGAATTGTGTAGGGACATCATGAATCAGTGATGCCAAACTTATCGTGAATCATATAAAACCGCACTTGATAGCGAGAGGATCCTTGGCCTTTGTCACAACGAGATGTGCCAGTCGTCCGCAATAATTTCAATAAACAACCTAATGACATCGGGGGATCAGGGGTGCCAAAGCGTTAAAATACGTTTGAGAATCGGAGTCAAATCTCTGTAGTAACTTGCAATAGATGTGGCAAGCGTGGGCACCGAACGTCCAATTGTCAATCAAGAACATGCTTCAGGTGTCGCGAGCTAGGCCACTTTAATCAATTATGTCAGGCGGGGAAGCCAAATCAACACCCCCAAGGAATGTTCCAGTTCCTTCGAGGAACATTCCAAATCAGTATAGAGCGCCTACACTACAAAGCGCAAATGCAGTGCCAGTAAAATCGCAGAATCAACGCTATAGGATGCAAGCCCGAGTCTACGCATTGACTCGGGATGAGGCAATAGAGTCCGATACTATTTTAACAAGTATATTACTCTATAAAAATATACCTGCTCGAGTACTATTCGATTTGGGTGCGATGCATAGTTTTATATCTGCTAACTTTGCTAAAGAAAATAAAATAGCCATGTAACATTAGCGTTAGCACTCCATCGGGAGTCGATATGCCTGTAACTTTATTTGTAGGGACGGTCATATTTGTATCGAAGGCAGAAATCTATCCTTGGAAGTCGTCTTACTAGACATCAAAGCGTACGACACATTTCTGAGCATAGATTGGTTGGGCACCTACCATGCAATGATTGAGTGCGCAGAGAAAAGAGTTGTGTTTTGTCTTCCTAGCGAGACAGAGTTCTCATATTCGTGCGATGAAGTATCAAAGTCGACGATGGTGGTATCGACAATATCGACGAGGTGTATGTTGCATTTCGACTGTGAGGGATACTTGGATAAGTTCGAGATACGAGGAAGGATAATGTAAACATAATGCAGACTGATGTTATGGCAGATTTTTTCGATATTTTCCCAAACAAGATGCCGTCGGATCGAGAAATAGAATTCAGCATCGATAACTTCCCGGATACATGGCCGATATCAGAGACGCCTTACCGAATGGCTCCAG
Source organism: Iris pallida (assembly GCA_029216955.1). NCBI lineage: Eukaryota > Viridiplantae > Streptophyta > Magnoliopsida > Asparagales > Iridaceae > Iris > Iris pallida. Next base: position 13,037,239 of record JANAVB010044620.1, on the reverse strand, counting down.
CAGAATTGAAGGAGCTGAACGTGCAATTACAACAATTGCTAAACTATATATTTATTTGCCCTAGCATCTCTCCGTGGGGAGCTCCCGTGTTGTTCGTGAAAAAAAAAGACGGATCGATGCGGCTGTACCTCAACTATTGAGAACTTAATAAGGCTACCGTGCGAAATAAGTATCCACTGTCACAAATTGATGACTTGTTTGACCAACTACATGGTGTGTCAATATTTTCAAAATCGATCTTCGTTCAGGATAGCATCAGTTAATGATCAAGCCCGATGATGTATCAAAGTCTGCCTTCTGTACTCGATATGGTCATTATGAATTCCTAGTCATGCCGTTCAATTTGTCGAATGTCCCAGCTGCTTTCAGGGATTCGATGAACCGAATCTTCTGACCCTAAATCGATAAATTTATAGTCGTATTCATCGATGTTATCCTCATCTATTCAAAGAATTGGGATGAATACGCAGAGCACTTGAAGACAGTATTGCAGACTCTACGTGAGAACAAATTATACGCCAAATGGAGTAAGTGAGTGTTCTGGATGAGTAGCATAACGTTCCTCCGACACGTTGTCTCTACTGAAGGTGTCTCGGTGGATCCAAAGAAAATTGAGGCAGTGGTAGATTGGAAACGACCTATCTCGACTAGCGACATTCAAAGTTTTTTAGGCTTAGCAGACTACTACAAGAGACTTGTACGAAGCTTTTCCAAATTAGCGTCGCCTCTGACTCGCCTCACCCAGAAGTGAGTCGTATTCAAATGGAGTGACGATTGTGAATCCAGCTTTCAAGAGTTCAAGCAACGGCTCGTCTCAGCTCTAATCCTTACACTTCTAAATAGAGTCGAAGGGTTTCAGATATTTAGAGATGCATCAGGAACTTGCCTAGGGTACATGCTCATGCAGAATGACAGGGTCATCTCATATGCTTTAAGACAGAAGAAGAACTATCCGACACATGATTTAGAATTGGCGGCAATCATACTCGCATTAAAATTCTGGCGACACTATCTCTATGATGTGGCTTGTAGGATTTATAAGGATCACAAGTGTCTCAAATACTTATTCACCCAGCAAGAACTTAACTTGTTGCATCAGCCTTGGCTCGAACTAATAAAATACTACGAGCTAACAATCGAATATATGCTGAGCAAAGGAACGTTGTAGCAGACGCACTGAGCAGAATATTTATGGGATCATTGGCACTAAATAATGAGATACGGCGAAACCTTGAAGTGATGGGTATCAAACTCAGAATTGAGTATCGATATCTGCACCTGGCTCAGTTGAAGCTTGGGTCGAGCCTGCTTAGCAAAATAAAGACCGCACAGAAGGATGATTCATTCTTGAAGAAGATGCGTGAGCTGACTTCCACAGGAAGGTCGACTGACTTTGCAAAAGACGGAGATGGGACGATGCGACTAAATGGAAGGCTCTATATTCCTGAAACTGCCGAACTCAGAAAAGAAATTTTGACGAAGACGTATTATGTGAAGTACTCGTTATATCCTACGAGCACCAAGATGTACAAGGACTTGTGCTCAAATTTTTGGTGGCACGACATAAAGCAATACATGGCTACTTTCGTATCACAGTGCATGGTGTGTCAGCAAGTGAAGGCGAAACACCAAAGGCCAGGCGGGGATCTGCAGAATCTCGCTATTCTCGAGTAGAAGTGGGATAATATCTCGATGGATTTTATTATGGGATTTTTGAAGATGTCATGGGAGAATGATGCGATTTGTGTCATTGTTGATAGATTGACCAAGTCGGCTCACTTCATCGCAATCAAAGTAGCGTAGAACGTCGATCGGTTAGAAAAAATTTATATCGACGAGATTGTTCGACTGCATGGGGTACCGGCCATAATAGTTTCGGACAGAGATGGGCGATTCCTATCGCATTTTTGGACGAGCTTGCAAGCTGCAATGGAGACCAAACTAAATTTAAGTTATGCATACCACCCCCAGACAGATGATCAGATGGTAAGGGTGAATCAAATCTTAGAGGATATATTGTGTCTATGTACGATCGATCTAAAGACTAGTTGGGATACGCATTTGTCCCTTGTAGAGTTTGTGTATAATAACAATTATCTGTCGAGCATTCAGATGGCTCCGTATAAAGCACTCTACAGAAGGATGTGTCGGTCTCCAATATGCTGGGATGAAGTCGGAGAGCGATAAGTGCTCGGACCGGAACTGGTGGAGCAAGCCGTCGAAAAGTTCTGCCTGATTCACGACAGACTTCGCATCGTACAAAGTCGACAAAAGAGCTACGCAGATCTTCGTCGACGACCGCTAGAATTTATGGTCGGGGACCATGTGTTTTTGAAAGTAACGTCCATGCATGACGTAATGCGGTTCGGTATTAAAGGCAAATTGAGCCCGAGATTTGTAAGCCCTTTCAAGATCCTCGAATGGGTTACGATTGTTGCTTATCGGATCATACTACTACCTGCCTTGGCTGAAGTGCCAGATGTTTTCCATGTTTCACAACTTCAAAAATATGTATATGATCCAAGTCATGTGGTTAGCTTCGATCAGTTGGAGCTACGTGCGGACGTGTCTTACTCGGAGGGGCCTATTCAAATTTTGGACCGAAAGGAAAAGACCCTGTAAAATCTATCGATGTCTTTGGTTCGCATGCTTTCGCAGAACCATTCAGTTGAAGAATCGACGTGGGAGATGGAGGCAGAGATGAAGGAGAAGTACCCTTCGTTGTTTGTCTAACTTAAGGTAAGACTATTGTTGTTAAGTTTCGGGACAAAACCTTTTCTTAGTGGTATATAATGTAGTACCTCATTTCCGATAGACGACAGACAATAAAGTACGCTTGCGGCAAGTCAGATCGGTCGAGAACTTAGATGGCTATCTGACTCAATTGCTGAGCTTGGCTTACGATAACATTTTGTGGCATCAAATAAATCGATTTGGACGAATGTTACGAGAAACGATCCAACGAATAGAACAGCTTCTGTTAGAATAAGTCCTAGATGCAGCAGGCTGCGTCTCAGGGAGTAAGCTCTATATAAGAGTCCCATCGACGGGATCGGACTGTTGTATATTTTCCTGAGTTTTTACTACTTGGTTTTGATGAATATGTTTTTGCATCAATTTCTACATCCATTCTACGAATTTTGAAACAAAGGATTAAAGAAGGGATTCTAATAAAATATTGGTGCTATTGTAGGAACACGCGTAACTAACGTTTGAACGTTGTGAAGCGCTTCGACAATGGACACGATCAAATATAAGTGGGTGGTTCGGCCCCTTCTTTTCTACTCCTTTCCGTAAATAAAATTCAGTTTGCCTCGAACTTATTCAAATTGACGATGATAAGTTAGATGCATGCCAAATCACTAAGATCAAGAACTCAGGATAAATGTATCAATTTAGAGTAAACTACTCTAAAAATGTAATTTTTACATCAAAAATCGAAAAGATAAGGTTCTAGAAAAGAAATAAACTATTTTATTATCTGCAAAATAAAATAAAACGTTGGTTGGGGCATATGGTGCCTACGGAATGCTAAGTCAGAAGTATAATTTTAGGTGAAATGATTCATTGCATGAGTTGAAAAAAATAATGTTGTTCGATACTATCCATGCTATGCAATCTGTTTCATATATTAACTGTTCACGCATTGGCATGATCATGGAGAACTTATACACAAGTTTATTTTTCTTGAAACGGTATCCGGGGCATCGGAACCTAATCGACCAGAGAGGAATGTTTATCGTGCTTCGGTGTGAGGCACACGGGACCTTCAGTAAGGTTTGCAACCTAGGTTGAAAGGGTAGCATCGCATGCCAATTTGAATAAGTCAAAGTGGCGTGTAACACCAACTACCACATATAAGATAGTAGCATGCTCACCTATTGTCTTATGCAGGTAGTAAGTATTATCTCTGTTTTATGCTGGGATGAGCACGACCCTGGTAAGAAATAAGATAAACTAATATATTTTGCTATTTACTTTTTTAATGTTTCAAGGAATGCTATCAATATAAACTGAATTCATTTAGTTCTAAATAGAAAGAAACCTCAAATGCAAGCCTACCTTAACAATCAAAGTCAGTTTAGACGAGTGGGTTTGTCCCGCTCACTAGTGCATTCCCAAGTGTACTAATCCCCCAATCCCACAGGTGACGAGAACTCTGGGGGTGCACGTCGCTAAGTTAAAGCTGAAGTTCGGAGAGGTATTTTGAAGCTCTTTCTATTCTGAAGTATTTTGAAGCCAATTCATTGAAGGCTTTCAATGTATAAAAGGGTGAATGTATGAAACAATAAGTGTTAGTTCAAGTAGCTTGTCGAGTATATTTATTTTATTTTAATCAATATAGCCACAACGGCATATCCAATGTAATATGACTTGCACTTTATTGCAAGCTATCAATAAAAAGCATATTTCTATCTTCCTATACTGCATGTTCAATTACTCTATAATTTTTGAAGTTTCAACTTGATGTTTCAAATAAAATAATCAAATATAATATTCTTGTCTTGTACGAGTGCAACTCCAGACTCGTACGACATCACGCCTTAGCGAGGACGATCGATTCGACATAATAGAAACGGGGATAAACGGTGCTGGTAAATGCTATGTGTACTGAGGTACAATCTATGTGAGCAATATTGTGCCATCCTACGTTCTAAGTGAATCCTACGTGTTATATTTTAGTTCATTCAGAGTCTCCAGTATATACATGATAAACGGTCAGTAGAAATGATGTGCTATTGCTTGTTTGATTTATGCATTACACTAAGAATGGATCTATATATAGGACTCTATGAGCTAGTGTGGATTCATACTTAGGGTACCCGTACTAGGTACGACATCTAAGAAGAAAATCATGAGACTACGACATGTGAATCCAAGACCGACATAGAGCTTAACTAAGCAACTCAATCTGGTAGATGTATTGGAAAGGGAAAGAATCTCGAGATCGTATTATACTAGCCACCCCAGGTCCTGCCCTGACGTGTCAAGTTGGCCGCCATGGATATTATTTAAATCTGCCTATAGTGGATAGCAATATCCGACCCCTATGTGTTATGAGTTATGTGTTCCGTACAGTAGCCCCACGGGGGACCAGTGCATGATCAATGTGCTACATGTTATATGATGGATTGGCTAGCCCTGCTGGAAATGACACCATCTGAGGATTCCTATAAACAACTTTATGGGGATAATCCCGCCAAATATAGAAAGCCGTAGGAATAATTGGCCACTCGCAAAATGACTTGCTTGTGAGATGTATCTTCTGTCAGTTGTCGAGGAACATAGACTGTCATAGAGCATGGTCTAACAAATTTTATTATTTGGTTCTTGGGTTGGGCTATCACGCTATGGTAGGCTATGTACCGAAGTTACGACCAGAAGTCTCTAACTTGACCATGGTTATAGGATGTATCTTATCTCAGTACGATATTGGCACAGTTTTTTTTTTGTTGTAAGGGTACTGTATGGTGTTGAATATATGTTATAAGCCTATAAATCATGAGCCAAGACTTATTATTATTATGCTTGGATTTTGTCTCTCTTTTATGTGCTCCCTTCTGGTACTTGCTATTCGGGACTGACCCCACTAGTTTTTTTTGGCCAGTTCTCGTAGCAGAGCCTGAGAATCCAGTCTTCTCCCCTGACGACAATGGTACATGCTAGGAGCATAGCCGTTAGAGGACTCAAGTGGGTTTCTTCTCTACCACTCTAGTATCATCAGTTTTGCTCTGATGTTTAGCCACCGGCACCTATTTAGTCGATTATTCTAGATATTTAGTTTCCATGCATAATTGTAATTAAATCAGACTACAACTGAATATGATTATGTACTTATGACTCTCTGGGCTAGGTGACTTATAAAGCTAGATCCTTACGATCATTTTGATGAAGCATCGGGAATGCCTTACTGCTTTATCCTATATGTTCATTAATTGTTGTTTTTCTTATTTTGAATGATTGAGACATAGAAGTAATGTATGACCCTAGGCGACTTGATTATGATATATACCCTATTTTCTCTTGATAGCCGTGATCGCTGTGTGTCGTCTTCGTACCTCATATGGTGTAGCTGGCCATGTCCATTCCCGTATTCCGGTACTGGGGCATGACAATGGGCCAAGTATGCACTTTTCTTTTTGTAACTCGTGAGCTCCGTCAGAGACGCGGGTAAGAATACCCCTATTATTATTGATGCCCTCTGACGTTTAAGGAGCGTTATGGATGTACGCCCTGGTGCCAGAGAGGGAACTATGCCAATCCCATATAGCCAAAGTGCCCATGGGTTGAAAGTTTCTTTTTAACTGTATTTTCACAATAGAATGAAGTGAATTTAGTTGATGTCTGTCACACTTCATTCCAATCATGGCATGGGACAGTGTCTTATCGTAGAATAGTGCACCATACGTTGTCTTTGTTTGGTTGTTGGTGTGGCCTACTATTTCCATGATAGAATACTGGGCCATGTAATGATCCAAAATATTTTGTTTTACCTATGACTATGTGTATGCATTTTATATACAGTTTATATGGCATATTTTTCTATATCTTGTTACGTCCCTCTGAGGACCTGGTGATCTCTCAAAGTGTAGGTGTTCATGAATTTCCGCAGGAGTACCAGCCATGATCGTGATCTCCTTCTTTTTTCTATCGAAGAGGGCTTGGCCTTGGATCATCCTATGCTACTTGTATTCTTTATTTGCTATTTATTTCTTTCTAGTTTAATGCTTGGTAGTGGATTTATCTCCATCCAGCAACTTGTACATTGATATCTTTATATTTGATTAAATAATATCTTTATTCTTTTATTTTTTGTAGATGAGGTGAGTCGTGACTATCTATATAGTGTATTTACAGCTTACGTATATTTATTATATGGTTGGCATGTACGTTATCTAGTCCTGTATATTATGGGACTGGACGTTACAACTATCAGGTTTGGTAGAGGGGGCAACTTAGTTCGAGATATATTGGACCTTTCGAGATATTGGACAAGGTAGGGGCTATTGCTTACATATTTACATTGCCGCCTAACCTAGAGTGAGTACACAACGTGTTCCATGTTTCTCAGCTTCAGAGGTATATAGCCGATCCGAGTCATGTACTGGATCATTCTAAATTCGAGGTAGGCCCTAGCCTCACTTACTCAGAGCAGCCAGTGGGGATCCACTACCAAAATACAGTCATTTGGCGATGGACCATTAGCGACGGATAAAGTTCGTCGATAATAGTGACGGACTACCGACTAAGTACAGACTGATTGCCGTCGAAAAGCTGATAAATTTTTTTATTTTAAGGGCGAGCAAAGGTCGCCAGTCCGTCGTTAAGTCGTCGGAGATATAGCGACGGATCATGAAGCAGTCGCTATGTCGTCACTAGTTGTCAAAAGTTGGCAGAAAATGTTGAAAAAACTTCCGCAAAATTTATCGACCACTTAGCTACGGATATTTCGTCAGCCATCTAAGGGGATATAGTGATAGACTAGCGACGGATATACCTGTCGCTAGTCCGTTGCTAAATATCCAACCCCAACTTAAATTTAACCGACGGGGGGAACTTTTCATTCCCCCAAATTCTCTCACTCTCTCTCTCTCTCTCTCTCCCTCTCTCTCTCTCTCTCTCGGTGGTCGGGGCAGCGGGGGCCGGTGGTGGTGGGATAGGGGTCGGCGGTTGTGGGGGTGAGGGGTCGCGATGGTGGGGGTGGGGGTCGCTGTGGGGGGGTAGGGAAGCGGAGAGTCCATTTCGGGGTGGGGGTAGTATAGGTGCATGGGGGTCGTGGGGGGATAGGGCAGCGGAGGGGGGTTTCGGGGTGGGGGTATTGGCCGGGGTCGACGGTGGGGGAGTAGGGCAGCAGAGGGGGGCCGGGGTAAGGGTGGGGGTGGTGGTGGTCGACGGTGGTGGGGGTGGGGGTCGGAGGGGATGTAGGGCAGCGAAGGGGGACCGGAGGAGCGGAAGCCAGCCGGGGTGGGGGGGAACGGTGTGGGGGGATGGCGGTCAACGGTGGTGGGGGTGGGGGTTGGGGGCCGGGGTGGGAGTTGGGGTCGGCTATGGTGGGAGTGGGGAGTTAGGGGTCGGCGGTAGTAATACACACACACGCGCGCGCGCGCGCCCACACACACACACCGAAACGTAATTTTTTTAGAACCAAACCGAATCTCTTAGTATATATATATATATATATATATATATATATATATATATATATAAACTTTGGACCGAAATCCCTTAGTATATAAATTAGTATATATATATATAAGATACTTCTCTTGCGAAGTAGAATGCCATTGTAAGGTGAACTATATGATCTGACATAGAACATTAAGTATCTTAATATTCTATAGCTCTTAATGTTCCCGAACAGAAATCTCGTGCTAGAATACCATTGCAAGAGAAGAAAGAAATCTAAGTACATTTATTACTAAACCATCCACCATACTAATCCGATATTGCCGATACATATCCGATACGGCCGATACCTATCGGATATGGCCGATACCGAATCGATACATCAAATACGAATCCTAGATATACGGTCGATACATATCGGATAGGACGATACCAATTCGCTAAGGCCAATACCAATTTGATACGACCTATTCCAAACCTATAGACCGATACTAATCTGATACGGTCGATACTAAGTACATCCAGCCTATACCAACGGATCCACCAGTTACTGCATGGTGCGCCCCGGAGTACCCCCCGGACTCAGTTACATCCGGTTACTGGTGAGTACATGATTATATACTAATTCTATTTAGTTTGTCTTACGATACAGATTTTCACATCCAATCTGTGATGGATCGTTACTTTGTTAATTGTACATGGATGTACAAATGACAACACGAGAGCTGAATAGGTATGAGTGACGATTTTCAGGCAGGCAAGAAAGTGTTTCCTAAGTATGCCATGAGCAAAGCTCAGTACATGGACGGTAACAAAATCAAGTGTCCATATGGTAATTGTCTAATAGACGTTACAAAGAAATGGTGACTGTGAGAGATCATTTGACCCATAAGGGTTTCGTATGTAATTACGGCCTGTGGTCCATCGCAAGGTGAACTATATACGGAAAGACAGGTTACGAATGCTGCTACTTATGCTTTTGATGATAATGTTGCAACGGATTTTGTCATCGAAGACGACGGATGCTCTGTTGATTATGGACCTGCAGAACCTTGCACGAGATATGGTGTACGATGCGGCAGGGCCTAATTTTGATCCGAAGGATCCTAATCCCAAGACGAAGGAGTTTTATGATATGTTTCAGGATGCAGATACTTCTCTATATCCTGGTTGTGAGACTCATTCCATACTGTCAGTGACGAAGCGGTTGTTGAACATAAAGTCTGATTTTAACTTGCCACAAGCTTGCTATGATCGGATTACACAACTAATCAAAGAGTTGTTACCAAAGGAATCAAAAGAGATACCGAAAAACTTCTACAAGTCAAAGATGATGGTCTAACAACTGGGATTGGTGTACGAGAAGATAGATTGTTGTTGCAATGGATGCATGTTGTACTACAAAGAGAACTAGGACATAGAAAGTTGTAGCTTCTGTAATACAGATCGTTAGAAGCCAGTACAGGAAAATGAAAGTCAACTAGAAAACGACGTCCTTACAAGTATATGCATTAATTTTTGATCATGAAGTACTTACAGAGGATATATATATGTCTCTGAATGCAGCAGAACACATGACGTGGCACAACGAATAACGCACAAAGGACGATAAAGAATTGTCACATCCTTCGGATGGAGAGGCGTGGAAACATTTTGATTTGTGTCAACCAGATTTTGCTGTAGAGCCTAGAAATGTACGTCTGGCGCTATGTTCTGATGGCTTTGCCCCTTTCGGGCAGTCGGGATCTCAATACTCTTGTTGGCCGGTCATTCTTACCCCTTATAATCTGCCACCATAGATGTGTATGAAGACTCCTTATATGTTCTTGACAGCTATCATACCAGGTCCCAAAAATTTGAAGAAGAACATCGATATATATTTACAGCCGTTGGTGGATGAGCTGAAACAGCTGTGGGAGATCGGCGTCGCGAACTATGATATTTCCAGAAAACAAAACTTTCAGATGAGAGCTTCACTGATGTGGACAATCAATGATTTTCCAGCATATGGTATGCTGTCAGGATGGAGAACTCATGGCACCATGTCTTGTCTGGTATGCATGGAAAATTGTAAGGTGTTCAGCCTTAAGCATGGAGGAAAATCTTCTTTCTCTGACTGTCACCGTCAATTTCTGTCCGCGAGTCATCCTTGGAGAAAGAACAAGGATGCGTTCAGATCTGGAAAACAAGAATTTTCTCATCCGCCGGCCAGATTGTCGGGATACGATATTTGGAAAGATATAAAGGATTTGTCCACCGTAATTGAAGATCCATCGAACAATCATGTCGAGGGGTTCGGACAAAGCCATAACTGGACCAAACGGAGTATCTTCTAGGATTTGCCTCATTGGAAAGATAATCTTATAAGGCATAGTCTTGATGTCATGCATATCAAAAAAATGTGTTCGATAATGTCTTCAATACCGTCATGGACAAAGGAAAGACGAAGGATAATCCAAAAGCAAGACAAGACATTGTCGAGATATGCAAGCGTCCTTATCTAAACTTGATACAAAGGGGAGCTGGTGGACAATTAATTAAGTCGATAGCACAATACACATTGAGCAAGGAAGATAGATTAATGATCTGCAAGTGGATATCTACTTTAAGATTTTTCGACGGCTATGTGTCAAATTTGGCTAGATGCGTTGATCTCAATGAACGCAAGCTAACGGGAATGAAGAGTCACGACTGCCACTTGTTTATGGAAAGATTACTGCCCATTGCTTTGAGAGATTTGTTGCCTTCTGCTGTATGGGTTCCGTTGGCCGAGCTATCTACATTCTTCAGGGATATTTGTTCAACTAAGTTGACGGTGCAACACATGGTTGAACTTAAGAAGATGATTGTCTTAACAATTTGCAATTTAGAAAAAATATTTCCTCCGGGCTTCTTCGACAGCATGGAGCATCTACTGATTCATCTAGCATACGAAACCCGTGTCGGTGCATCTGTTCATTATCGATAGATGTACCCATTTGAAAGGTAAATAAAATTAATATAATTTAAGTTGAATTTAAGTGGAATTTAAAATTCATTGTTAATTCTCAAGATAATTTATCTCTCTAGATACCTACACAATCTAAAGAAGAAAGTTGGCAACAAGGCTCATATAGAGGCTTCGATATGCGAAGCATATCTTATCGAGGAGGTATCAAACTTCTACTCTATTTATTTCGATACTCAGACAAATCGAAATAGACCTCAAAGGAATGTCGAAGACATTGAGGATGGAGGTATATTCAATGTAAGGGGCAAGCCTATTGGGGCTAGCAAGAAACGATGGTTGACTGACGATGAGTATGATGCCGCTCACCGATATGTCTTGTTAAATTGTGACATACAAGAAATGAAAGATTTGGAGAAGTTAGTGACTACACTTACACTCATTATAATCTCTAATTTGGTGAAGTAAGTGACTACACTTATTTTTATTCTCTCTAACAGTGTATTTAGAGATGAAGTCAAAATGAGGACACCCAATATTACCGATGAGGGACTTCAAAGAGAGGTTGATTGTACCTTTCTGTCCTGGTTACGCAAATACGTAAGTAACTGAGATAATATGTCATACGGCTACCATTAAAATATATGTATCTAAAACATTTAAATTATTAATATTTGTTTACAGGTTTTATTGCCTGAAACAACACTTACAAATGAGAGTATTCGTTATTTGGCATTGGGACCGAAGAAGTATGCAAAGACCTGGCCAGGCTATGTCGTTAATGGCTTCAAGTTTAAGGCAACTCAAAATGCTATAAATGTCGAATTTCTCAATGACAGCTTCAGTACCAAGGATTCTGGTATTTGCATAAGAGGCACCATCTATGACGACGAACCGAACTTTGACTATTATGGAGTATTTTGGGATATTATAGATTTATAACATACTGCCCCATATGATATGCATATTGTGATGTTCAAATATGAGTGGTTCGATATGACACCAAATATCGGTTGGAGAATCGATAAACAATTTAGATTCGTCGATATAAATTATCGCAGGAGGTATAGAGGGTCCGACACGTTTGCGATAGCAAGTCAGGCTGTTCAAGTATACTATACAAGCTATTCAAGGCTTCGTAGAGATCGAATTGACTGGTGGGCAGTATACAAGATTAAATCTAGAAATACATTCAACGTTGGAGACCCAGCATACCAAGAGGACCAGATCGAAAAGCTCCAATACTTGGGATAACAGTCGGATACCATGAATGTTGAAGATATTGATGAAGAAAATAGAGGAAAGGAAGAGGTTGATACACAAGACTTAGTTGTCAACCCGGGAAGAAAGAGGCGTCTTGAGGCTAAAGAAGAATAAGAAGAAGAAGTAGAAGAAGAAGAAGAATAACTTGATGAGGATGAGGATACAAATGAAGTCGACGATGAGGATGAGGATAAAGACGAGGACGAGGACGAAGACAATGACGATGATTAGATTAAATATCGGTATATATTAAAAATACTTCCAAATACGTGAATTTAGTTTGACCTCATAAAAGCACTTACAACTAACTTAGTAAATTCAGTTTAAAATTATGCATTCTTATTTCAATTCATGGTTTTGTCGTTCGATCATCTACTTATTGTATAATTTTTTTTTTACAGATGGCACTCCTAGTTCTTCTCGTCGCGGCGGCACGCGGCGGCACTCGTCGCCCTGCTGGTGGTATATATATATTTCTTTAGTTTAGTTTTATATTCATTTATACATCTATATTGTTAATTATATTTATGTGTTCTATTTACAGTTCATGCTGGCTAACACTTGTCGTAGTGGTGTTGGTCGTGGTGGTGCTGGTGCTGGTGCTGGTGGCCCTGGTCGTGGGCGTAGTCGTAGTGGTGCTGTTGGTGGTAGTGGTCGGGGTCGCCTTCCACAGTCCCAAGATATGACCCCATCTAGCGATCTCGACCCAGAGAGTACCCCAGGCACGGACTCATCCTGCAGGTGATCTACCCCGGGGCTATCGTCCCCTTCGGCGAGGCATGCGTCTCCATCCGTTGACGGTTCCATTCCGCCAGTGGATCCACCAGCGGATCCCCCAGTTACTGCTCAGTAGGCCCTGGAGTACCCCCGGACTCAGTTACATTTGTTTGCAAAAACAAAAGTTCTTTTATTTCACAAACTTTGTAAGAAGATTATAATTGAATTCTGGGAAAGTACAACTATAGGAATCCAATCTGAAGATGATCGCTTTATCCCTTGGACGATATGAACTTTGAAGATGATAGCCTCTGAAGAATGCAGCAGCACTTGGATAAGAACTCCTGATCTCTGATGATAATAATGATCTGATCCCCTTAATGAAGGACTTGAAACTCTATTTATAGAGTTCTAGAAATAACTAATTTGTAGTTATTCTGGATTACGCATGATAAACTACGCTAGCAACAGACTGCGCAAACAGCGAACTGCGCTGACAGTTACTCGATCGTAGGCTAACTGTATTAGACGTGTGGCATTATTTGATTGAAATACGCATGGTCGTGCACAGGCGGTTGCCACATGCGAGCAATTAATGGCATGTATGCCACGTAATAAATGTCAGTTATCTTGATGGATTGTGCCACTTGAAAAGCGCTAGCATCAGACTGCGCTTAGACTCAGGCTTGGTCAAACTGCACTGAAGTTGAACTGTCATACTGCGCTGGCTGTACAGCTGTCCTCGAGCGCTGTGCTGCACAAGAAACGAAAAGACTCATCGTTTATGGGGCTGTCAGCTGTCAGAAGATCAAATTTTTGTTAGGTAATGATGGCACTGCCACGTCAGCATAGCGCTCTTGGGTGGTAGCGCAGTTCAGCTTGCGCGTTTGAATTGTAGCACAATCTGCCTCCTGCGCAGTCCATTTGAAGAGTACACAATTTTAATTTCTTCTACTTATTTGATAAATGCAACTTGATTTTTAGGACCTACAAGACCCCCTTCAAAGTTTTCGAAATTTGAAAATATTCAAAGTTTCGAAATACTTTGAATTTCGAATTTAAAATCAAGTTGTGCAAGTTGCGCTTTGACTGCACGTTTGGAGAAATTAGCTCCGACTTTTGTGGCGCAATCGGAGGTAGCCGTTACACTTGAAAAACTATAAATAGTTTCTTCTTGTCTTTCTTTCATCTTTTACTTGTTTTTCGACTGTTCAAGAGACAAAAGCTTCCGTTCCTTCTCCGACTACTTCTTCTCCTTTCCACCGACAATAGCGATGGCTCCCAAGCGTACAGCCACTGAGAAGGGCAAGGCCCCCGCCGAGCCTTCGACTCGGGTTGTGCCCTGAATTTCTCGTCATGAAACAGGTCATCCAGCATTGCAAGGTAAATAACGAACGAAGATCGAAACCCTTTTTAGGGTTCTTGATATTTTCAGACCTTCATACCTCTCTCTTTTTAAAGATTGATGGTATTTGCGCCACCCTGTTTAGGGTTTCGGTTGCATTCACAATAGTTTTCATTTTTATGAAAACTATACTCTTGCGCAATCGGATGGAATGTGCTGACAAAATATTCGGCGCAATCTACCATTTTGCGCAAGTCAGTTGTGTCAGCGCAAACTGATGTCTTGTGCAAGCATTGTTAGCGCAAACTGATAACTTACGCAAGCTGACTGTGCTGGCACAATCTGACCATTTGTGCAAGCTGACTATGTTGGCACAATCTGATAACTTGCACAAATTTGATGATCTTTTATAGAATTTTGCTTTTGTATGTACTGATCCTTGTTTCTTTATTTGATGCAGTTAACCTCAGGGAAGACCCCAATTTTGATGTCTTTGCAGGATCTTTGGCTGAACCTGAATATAAAGAAGATCTATCTCATGTGACATTCCCTCAGTACGCATTACCGTCATCTCGGCAAGCCGTATTGATTGCAAGGACAATGAGACTTTGTTGTGTTTGATGAATGGGCAGCCTCTTTAGACGGCTGACAAAGTTACTCATAAGAAGCCGTTGTTCTTATTTGGTGAGGCCTTTGATAAGAACTCTCAGCCAAGACCTCGGATGGAACAAAGACTTATCCAGAGGGGTGAGAAGACAATCCTTCTGCCGGAGATCTCTAGATGCCTTCCTTTATCTCGATATGCTTTTGCAAGCTATCCGAGAAGAATGGAATGGGATATAACTCCACTTCAACATGCCCGAACAGGGAACATCTGTGTCAAGAAGGGGTCTGACAACAAGGATATATTCTACAGTTCCTCTGAGCGCCATAGCTCCTTGCTTAGAGGACTAAAGCCTGGCTGTATCCCACCAGAAGATTCTTCCTTGCTTCTACCAGTGAGAACTCCGATATTCGCAAATAAGTTTGCGAAGGTAGAAGGAAGGTATCCAGATCAGGAGTTGCGGCTGACAGGCCTCGTGAATCCAGATAACAAGAGATGGATCTGTATATCCAATTGGATATTGGTCCAATTTGAAGAGCGGCTTAAAGAGATAACCTATACCAAGCAGTGTATGCCACAGTTTATGGCTTTTCCCCCAATCCTCATCTATTCCTCGCGTTAGCCGAGAGATACAACTATAGAACCGGGACGTTCATGACGCCCCGCGGAGAGATCGGGTTAGCTTTACACGAGATGAAGTACATCTCCAGCCTGCCAATGGGGGATATCCCCTATGAAGAGTTTGTCCCAACAAACTATGAATTGGACAAGCTGCGTGAGGAGAATGCTGACATGGTGGCTGTGTTTGAAGAGCTACTATGTCACTATAAAATCTATTCTCTCTACTATAAGAGTGGCACATCTGGCACCTGCTACTCCACTAAATGGTTGCCATATCTCTTCCTCAACCACATCATTGAGAAAAACACCAAGGAGCACGAAAACTGCAACCCTAACTTTTTCCGACCACTCAGCAACGGTAAAGTGATAGGGCTAATGGAGACACATGGAGATATGGATATCAAGATCGAGGATGACCTTCAATATCCCCCTCTGAAGAAAGATGACATTATTGAGAGTTACATGAGGATGGGCTATAGGCCCATGTCGAAGGAAGCCCAGTTGGCGGGTTTCCTCACTTACTGGCTCCGACGATACGTCGTCCCCGGGGCCAATGCAGTCGACCGCTTCCACCGCGGTGTACTTTTTACTGCTGTCCGTCTGGTCTTCGGCTACCGGATGGATCTGCTGTCAATAATGACATGCAGAATGAACGCCGGCCTTCGCCTCTTCGTCGATTCAATGATTAAAGGGAAAGGCGAGAAAGGACACTTCCTTCGGCTGGAACTCCCATACACATACTTGTTCGGATGGCTGCTCCTACATCATCCTTCACTAATGAATCCGGATATGGGGGCAGTGGGTGGCAGTTTTTTGAGAAGATTTTCTGGATACAAGTGGATTTACACCACTTTAAGAGATTGTCGATGCAAACTGAATCTCGGTAGAGGATGGAGCTTCTACTGCGTTACCCCTTCGGTCGGTTATGAGCATATATCTACAAACCTTGTGGACTCCGAGAGGATGCAGCCTTTGGGCCACACAGCTTTCGATTGGCTGAGGACAATCCGGCTGTCACACCTGGTATATCGGTTCGAGGATGAATGCTATCTCGAGCCTTATCTTCCCAGCCGTTTTGCGTGCCAATTCGGTTATGACCAGTTCCACATAGGGAATGCTATCACATGCCTACAAGAAAAAGGGTTTTTAATTGATGGTGCCCGGGCTTGGGCATATTATAATGCTCGGGATACCAGGACGACGTTCTCGATGTCGTCCAGAAATGATCGAGGTCCTCGTATGCTGTATACGTACTCGATCTTCTATACATTAGCAAACACTTTTGCTGAAAACTTCAATCTGGCAGACAACTTTGCGACTGCGACTCGATTCAAGAAAGGAGCACCTGTTCTGGTGCTTCCTGGTAATGATGAGGAGCATAAGTCGGCCGATGCACCATTAGAAGCTTCGAGGGAAGCTAACTTCCCTGAAGAAGTTTATGAGCCGTTGCACATCTCCCTAAAAGTTGTAAGATCTCCGGCCAAGGAGAAGAAGAGGAAGGCCAAAGCACCTTCTTCTCCAATCTCTAAGAAGAAGATTGTTTTGAATCATCGGAAAGGGTCACTACCCGGTCGTAATCTCGGCAACAGGCTGAGTCAATTCAAAGAGAAGAGGCGACGACCCCGACCTCTATTCAAAGACAAGATCATGTTATAGACGTAGAGAGCCCGGAGAGACCTCTACACAGAAAAAACAGTCTTCAGAAGAAAGAAAGTAGTCACTCCTCCAAGACCTATCCTGGCATCGGTCCTGACAAGTGCAATTGCCGGAGTTATGATGTCGTCTCCTACACCTGCCCTTGAGCCCAGACAAGAATCTTCCAGTACAGAGAAGATGGATGAGGTTGTAGAAACCAGAGAGGAGATCGCGGAGACAGAGGATGAAGCTGTAAAAACAAGAGAGGTGACTACAACTCTGATTCCAATCAACGAGTCAGAAACGTCTCTCGACGTATTGCGATCTCCTACACTTGTACCAGAAACTGCCCATCTTCCAGCTTCTCCAAGATCACTTCGTGCTGAAGAAGACAAATTAATGATTGAGGCTCTAGAAGGCTGTGACTTCGGCTTCCGTGATGATATAGATCCGGTAGCCACAAGTGATAGCAAGGAAGCCCGAGAAGAATGTACGGAGGATGATGAAGAAATATCGGCAGAGACTGTTGATGATACTCCAAATTCGGAAGAGGATGCTGATGCTCATGTATCCCAAGAAAAGAATGCTGTGATGACATAGCACCGGAGGACGCTACTGTCACTGATCCAAGAGGTATTGGCTAATACTGATAATCTTCTTTTATAGATTAAATAACTGACATCTTATCTTTCATTTATGCAGAAATTCAATCTTTTCCAATCCCTCTAGTATGCAGTGATATAGTGCCAACAACAGCAATATCTAGCAGTAGCCGACATTTTTCAGGCGGCTCTGAAGCAGGAAGTAGTCAGGCAGTAATGTCTGAAGATACTTCTGCTAGGCTGCAACTTGTGCCAACAGACGACAAACTCGTCACTAGACCCAGCAATGGTAAGCTTGCCCTTATTTTTGATGCTTTTTGATAGTCGCTAATGACAGCAAACTGATGGTATTTATTTAATTTCGCAGAGGAACATCTGGGAGGGGCAACGAGCTCCACCATGGCTCCCTTATCTAGAGAGACCTCAATTTATGTTCAAGAAGCTGAACGTCTACCTGTACAAGCATCTGCTGCTTCAACTTCCACAGGAGTAGTCGCTACACCCGGTGCAGCGGCTACCAACAGATTTATAGTTGGTTCCTTCACCAACCTCTTCTTCACTTCCTTAGGACCCTTAGTAGAAAGGGTAATGGAAAGAGAGAATGTTGGCTTCATCACCGTTAGAACCCCAACTACTTATCTGATAGGTGCTATCCGAAGTCAAGGCGATGAAGCTCAAGCCGCCTATCTTGAACACATATTGGATGAGTTGGAGGCATCAATTAAGATCTATAAAGATCTAAATCGGGGGGAAGTAGAGTCCCTAGTAAATGCTGAGTTTGAACGGATGACTCGCGAAGCTAAAGTTACAAAAGCTGCTTTCCAGACTTTTTTGGACACTTATGCTACAAAGGCTTCAGAGTATGATTCCTGGATGGAGTCATTAGCGTCTGCTGCTGGGGAAAAAGAAAGGAAGGTTACTGAGCTGAAAGCAGAGTTTGCTCGTCTTCAGGAAGAGTTGAAAATCGTTCAGCTTGCTCTTGAGGAAGAGACGACACAGCATGAAGTTGTTGTTCAGCAACTTGACATTCTAACCTACGAGAAAAATGAGTTTGTCACTTCCCATCAACATGAAATTACTCGCCGCCTAGTGACTTTGCCATCCTTTGATGATGAATCTGGAATGACGGAAGCTAGAAGGTGGGTGTTGGATTCGCGTGAAGGACGACTTCAAGCATTGAAGCAGCAGATAGCTAGTTTGATGACCCCACCAGCTGAATAAGGAAATTTTTTTATTTTCCCTTTTATGACATATCTTTTTGTAATGCCTTTTATTTTGATTAATGAAAAGACATTATTTTTGTGGCTCTATTATTTTTTGCATATCCCATTAAGGATATAAATAATAGCGATGAAAAATATATTCAGAGGTTCAAAATATGATATATTTCTTGATTTAGAAAATAATTATATTTATTATATCTGCTCAGAGGTAATGTGGACATGGCAGAATATAATTCGTTGAATATCATTATTTCGGTAGACAACTTAATCAGAAATAAATACGTAACAAGTTGCTGATATGAATGAACGGATGAATTGTCAAATTTATGAACGAAAATGAATCGTTGGAATGAACGGATGAACCGTCAGATGAATTGAATGAACGGGTGAACCGTCAGATGAATTGAATGAACGGGTGAACCGTCGAATGGATGGAATGAACGGGTGAACCGTCGGATGGATGTAATGAACGGGTGAACCGTCGAATGAATGTAATGAATAGGTGAACCGTCGGATGAATGTAATGAACGGGCAAACCGTCAAATGAACGGGTGAACCGTCAAATGAATGGAACGAACAGTCGAATCGTCAAATGAATGGAATAAACGGGCGAACCGTCAAATGAACGGGTGAACCGTCGAATGAATGTAATGAACGAGCGAACCGTCAGATGAATGTAATGAATGTTGCGAAGAACACATTGCTTCGATGTTTCAAGAATCTTTGCCTATAAATAGAACAGAAATTTAGATGGAATGATCACTTTCACTTTTAACAAGAAAATGTCGTCTGAAGATGCATCGAAGTAGGTTGAGATCGCCCTGAAGGTTGAAACGGTTACTGAAGAACGTCCAGTCGAGATGACCCAGCCCAAGCAGACAGAGGCGGGTGAAGGTTCGTCTGCACCCAAGCTACCTCAGGATATCTTGGACTTTCTACTTGAACCAGGGACGACGGACGAGGAGGAAGCCATGAGGATGGCCGCTTGCAAATTTCTGGTGGGTTCGAGCAAGGATATTCTCGGCTCTTTTGTCGATTATATTTTTGAAAAGGACGGTAGTGGACCTCGTCCTGTCTTCAAGAAGGATGATAGTGATTCTTGTCCATGATATCTTGTAACACCATTTATGATGAAATAAAATAAAATTTTATTTATGAACTGTTTGTCGTATTTACAAGAAATTCCTTTTAATTCATACATAGTACTTTTTAAGGAATTTGCCATTGATAGGCATCATTGCAACTCGACCGTCCAACTCTGTAAGTTGATAGGCTCCATTTGAGAAGACTTTGCTCACAATATATGGACCTTCCCACTTCGCGTCGAATTTGCCCTTGCTCATATGAGTCATGGTCATAGGACGTCTGACGGTTAGAACCAGTTCTCCTTTCTGAAAAGCTCTGACCTTAACTTTGCGATTGAAAGCTTTTGAGATTCGGGCTTGATATAACTCAATATGCTGTTGAGCCAATAACCGTTTCTCGTCGAGCGCTTCTAATTCTTGAAGTCAAAGGAGGTCGTTGTTCTCTGTAGTGAGCTCGTTGGCAATGGCAATCCACAGGGATGGGATCTGAAGTTCCAAAGGTAGAACTGCTTCACAACCATACACAAGAGAAAAATGTGTACAGCCTGTAGGATTACGGACCGTAGTGCGGTAGGCCCATAAACATTCTCCAAGTTTCTCACTCCAATTCCATTTGTTAGTAGATACAAACTTCTTAAGGAGTTTGATAATAGTCCTGTTAAATGCTTCAGCTAAACCATTAGCAGCAGGATTGTAAGCTGTCGAAGCGACATTGTCAATCCGATGATCGTCACAAAACCTGGTAAACTTCTGGCTAATGAACTGTGGTCCATTGTCGTGAATGATCTTTCGAGGTACACTAAATCTATAGATGACATGGTATTTGACAAAGTTGATAATGCTACTGGTCTTAACTTCAGCCAGAGGTATAGCTTCAGCCCATTTGGAGAAATAATCGGTTATAGCTAGTATGAACCGGTGTCCTTTAGAAGAAGGAGGATTGATAGGACCTATAATATCCATGCCCCAAGCTTCAAAAGGCTAGGAAGTAGCAGTTGGATGAAGGAATTCTGACGGTTGATGAATGAAATTTGTGTGGATTTGACAAGCTCGACATTTCCTTACATATTCAATGGCATCCGATACCATAGAGGGCCAGTAGTAACCCATGCGTCGGATACGGTCTTGTAGTTTAGGACCAGGTTGATGTGCTCCGCAAACACCATCGTGAGCTTCATGTAACACTTGTTTTGCTTCATCACCAGCAAGACAGCGTAAGAGAAGACCGTCATAAGTCCGCCGATAGAGAGTCTTAGTAGTCTGAATGTAGTAGAATCGCAGAGACCGTCGACGAATACTCGTAGCCTCCTTGGGATATTCAGGAAGTATATCATGGACCACGAAGTCGATGAAGGGAGCTCTCCAATCTTCACTGATAACATTGGCCTCAGTAAAATTACTGAACTTAATATTGCGATTATTTTCGATACAAAACAATTCCTGATTAGAGACAACCACCACATGTTGTCTTTTGACAGGTATGTCTAAGACTGCTGCAAGATTGTCCAAAGCATCTGCCTCACTATTGTAAGATCGTCGAACATATTCAATGAAGAAAGCCTTGAACGATGTAGCCATGTAAGTCGCAGCTTCATGATAAGGCACTAGATCTTGATGATGAACTTCATAGTTTCCTCTAACCTGGTTAACAACCAGCTTGGAGTCGTCATTGACTTCAAGATATTCGATGTCTAGTTGTTTAGCTAATTGAAGGCCAATGAGTAGAGCATTGTATTCTGCTACGTTGTTGGAGCATGGTTCATCTAGGGAATAGGCTCTTTGGATAGTTGACCCGTCTGGAGAAACAAGAACAACCCCAACTCCTGCGACAATGGCACCATTCGGCCCAATTCTGGATGTACCGTCAAAGAATAGACGCCAAGTAGAAAATTCTTCGGAGATTGTATTTGATTCCAATGTCTCGTCTGGAATTTCATCGTAAAGTTTAGATATTTCTGGAATAGGATGAGCCGCTAAGAAGTCTGCCAGTGCTTGACCCTTAACAGACTTTTGTGGAACATATACTATGTCATATTGGGCTAGCAGAATGGCCCATGTAGCTAACCGAGAATTGAGTGTGCTGGGTTTCTTCATTAATACCCGAAGAGGATTAACTCGGGATATGACATGAATAGTTTGTCCAATGATGTAATGCCTTGTCTTTTGAACAGCAAACATAAGAGCCAAGCATTCTTTTTCAACCAGACTATAACGGTGTTCAGCACCAATTATAGTACGACTGAGATAGTAGATGGCTTGTTCATGGCCTTCTTTGTTCTTCTGGGCAAGTAAAGCACCCAATGAATGGTCCATAGCACGGACATACATTAAGAATGGTATGCCCGATATTGGTGGCACCAAGACTGGTGGGTTCATGAGATATTGTTTTATATCGTCAAATGCTCGTTGACATTCTTCAGTCCAAATAAAAGATACACCTTTCTTCATTAACTGGGTAAATGGTCTGCAGTGTCCAGACAGATTTGAAATGAATCTCCTGATGTACGCAAGTCGACCTTGGAATCCTCGTAGCTCTTTTAAGTTGCGTGGAGGACGCATCTCTTGAATGGCTTTGATCTTCTCGGGATCCACGTGTATACCTTTAGAGGTAATGACGAAGCCGAGAAATTTACCACTAGAGACACCCAAGAATGACTTGGTGGGATTCATTTTCAACTGATGTTGGTGCATTAGATTGAAGATAGTTCTTAAATCTTGGATGTGATCTTCCTTTAAACATCTCTTGACAGCAATATCGTCCACATAGCATTCAATAGTCTTGTGCAGTTGATCTCGAAAGATGGTACTCATAGCTCATTGGTAAGTTGCACCAGCGTTCTTGAGATCAAATGGCATCACGGTATAGCAGTAGACTCCGCGAGGAGTGCGGAAAGAAGTGTGTTTTTCATCTTCAGGATTCATCCAAATCTGATTGTACACTACCAAAATACGCTCATTTAGCGACGGAGGTTTAGCGACGGAATTATTCCGTCGGTATTAGCGACGGCTTCGTGGCCGCTCAGCGACTGATTACCGACCACAAACATTTGCCATTTTTTATTTTAATTTTAGGGGCAGGAAAGGTCGCACATCCGTCGCTAGTGTGTCGGTGTTATAGCGACGTATCTTCGGTCGTCGCCACGTAGTCGTTTATTTGGCGGGAATTATGTATATAATTGGCGGGACATATCTTCGACTACGTAGCGACGGATATTCAGTCGGATAATCAATAATAGCGACTACCTGGCGACGGATGTTTCGTAGTTGCGATTCCGTCGCTAAATGAGCGTTCCAGACTTAAATGAAAAGGCGGGGGGAACTTTTGGCATTCCCCCCAAATTCAATCTCTCTCCTCTCTCTCTCTCTCTCTCTCTGTCTCTGTCTCTCTCTCTCTCTCGCACGGCTTCGTGAACGGCGACGGCGTCCTCTCCTCTCTCTCTTCCGAAGGTAATCTCCTCTCTCTCTCTCTCTCTCTCTCTCTCTCTCTGTGTCGCGGTGTCGACGTAGGGGCAGCGGGGGCGGCGGGCTTGGGGACATTCGGGCTTAGGGTGGAGGCGTCGGGAGCTGGGCGGCTGGCTTGGGGCGGGGGCGTCGGGGGCTGGACGGCTGGCTTGGGGCGGGGGCGGCGAGCTTGGGGACATTCGGGCTTGGGACGGGGGCGTCGGGGGCTGGGCGGCTGGCTTGGGGCGGGGGCGTCGGGGGCTGGACGGCTGGCTTGGGGCGGGGGCGTCGGGGCCTGGGTGGCTGGCTTGGGGCGGGGGCGTCGGGGCCTGGGCGGCGGGCTTGGGGCAGGGGCGTCGGGGCCTGTGCGGCGGGCTTGGGGCGGCGGGCTTTGGTCGGGGGCGGCGGGGGGCTTTGCTTATCAAATTCATCTAATTTATATATTGGCTAAATAATGTGTTATCCATATTGGGTGTTATCCATTAGTTTGGTGGTGTTTGGATTAGTAAATGTGAATATGGCGTTTGGGTTCATGGTGTATATGTTCACTGTGTCAAGGACAGTGCGAGTTCTTCATCTGCATAAGTCAGTGTTTGGGTTCATGGTCTATACATCTAACTGTGATATACATATATATATGTGCCTATTATAATTAGCATGCAGGACGGCTTGGGGTGTAATGTGTGATTGTAGACATGGTAGGAATTATAGGTAATTAACGCTAGTGTGACTATTGGTATCGGAAAACATATAATTATTAATAAATTATTTACATTTAAAAACATATATTTTATACATTTAGGCATAATTTTAAGTATTTTATCGTTATTTCTTAGTAGTTTTGAAATTATATAAAATAGTAGTCACCCGTACCGATTGGTTTTGCCGAATTGACCGGAACAAAGATCCCCATAGTCGGTATCGGTCAATATTTGGTATCGGTCGGTATCGGATCGGAACATGCCAAACCGTATCGGTATCGGCCGTATCGGATCGGTATCGGCCGATACTTTAAACCATGCTATCGGTATCGAACTATCGGTATCGGTATCGGTATCGTACTATCGGTATCGGTATCGGTATCGCAGTATCGGTAACGAACTATCGGTATCGAACTATCGGTATCGGTATCGGTATCGGTATCGCACTATCGGTATCGGTATCGGTATCGCACTATCGGTATCGGTATCGGTATCACAGTATCGGTATCGAACTATCGGTATCGAACTATCGATATCGGTATCGGTATCGCACTATCGGTATCGGTATCACAGTATCGGTATCGAACTATCAGTATCGAACTATCGGTATCGGTATCGCACTATCGGTATCGGTATCGCACTATCGGTATCGATATCGGTATCGCACTATCGGTATCGGTATCACAGTATCGGTATCGAACTATCGGTATCGGTATCGCACTATCGGTATCGGTATCGGTATCGAACTACTAGTAACAACTATATTTATATTTTTCTCTTCTCGAGCTAGAATACTAGCGGATCTACCAGTTACATGATTATATACTAATTCTGTTTAGTTTGTCTTACTATACAGATTTTTACATCTAATCTGTGATGGATCGTTATTTCGTTGATCGTACATGGATGTACAAACGACAACACGAGAGCAGAATAGGTGTGAGTGACGATTTTCAGGCAGGCGTGGAAGTGTTTCTTAAGTATGCCATGAGCAAAGCTCAGTTTATGGACGGTAACAAAATCAAGTGTCCATGTCGTAATTGTCGCAATAGACGTTACGAAGAAGTGGTGAGTGTAAGAGATCATTTGACCCGTAAGGGTTTCGTACGTGATTACGACCTGTGGTCATCGCAAGGTGAACTATATGCCAAAAACAAAAGTTCTTTTATTTCACAAACTTTGTAAGAAGATTACAATTGAATTCTGGGAAAGTAAAACTATAGGAATCCGATCTGAAGATGATCGCTTTATCCCTTGGACGATGTGAACTTTGAAGACGATAGCCTCTGAAGAATACAGCGGCACTTGGATAAGAACTCCTGATCTCTGATGATAATAATGATCTGATCCCCTTAATGAAGGACTTGAAACCCTATTTATAGAGTTCTAGAAATAACTAATTTGTAGTTATTCTGGATTGCGCATGATGAACTGTGCTAGCAAAAGACTGCACAAACAGCGAATTGTACTGGCAGTTACTCAATCGTGGGCCAACTGTATTAGACGCGTGGTATTATTTGATTGAAATACGCATGGTCGTGCACAGGCGGTTGCCACATGGCGAGCAATTGATGGCATGTATGCCACGTAATAAATGTCAGTTATCTTGATGGATTGTACCACTTGAAAAGTGCTAGCATCAGACTGCGCTTAGACTCAGGCTTGGTCAAACTGCGCTGAAGTTGAACTGTCATACTGTGCTGGCTGTACAGCTGTCCTCGAGCGCTGTGCTGCACAAGAAATGAAAAGACTCCTCGTTTATCGGGTTGTCAGCTGTCAGAAGATCGAATTTTTGTCAGGTAATGATGGCACTGCCACGTCAGCATAGCACGCTTGGGTGGTAGCGCAGTTCAGCTTACGCGTTTGAATTGTAGCGCAATCTGCCTCCTGTGCAGTCCATTTGAAGAGTGCGCAATTTTAATTTCTTCTGCTTATTTGATAAATGCAACTTGATTTTTAGGACCTACAACATTCGGTTACTGGTGAGTACATGCGCGGAGCCACGGATCCTCCGACGCCACCAGAGAGGCCGATGGACGAGTTCCGACGAGAGCTATGGCCCGCGGGTGAATCGGTAGTAAATTTAAGTTAATTTATTAAATTTGTTTCATTTATTCAAGTTAATAATCTAGTCATTACTTCTTTGTAGGTTTTTTTCGTGGAATGCTGCCAGGCTTCTAGGGCAGATTATACGGTCAAACTACCATGGCCCCTACCTCAATTTTTTTGAGGTGCCCCTAGACTTGCAGTACGTCTGGCTCGACGAGATGAGGGTATATATATATATATATATCTTGTGGTTAATTATTAATTACTCTTTAATCAACCATTTTTTAATTATGTGATAATTGAATTTGTATGTCAGAGGATGTTCCGGTGGCCCCCCATCGCGAGGAGGCGATCCGCAAGACCTACAGAATCACCGTCGAAAAGAAGATACAGGACGCGGTGTATAACCTTCAAACGGCACATTCGAAGAAGGAGTGGATCCGACAGAACTATTATGAGCAGATCTTGGAGAAGATGGATGCTTCTGCGTACAAGCAGAAATCGAAAAAAGCGAAGGCGAGCCGACGGGCCGCGGGGCTACATACGGGGGGATCAAGGTCCCACGCAGCAACGCTTGTAGATCTGGTAAGAAATTGTACATTCATTCTACTATCTAATTCGGTACTATTAATATACTTAGTTAATTAAATTCTACAAATATTTCGTATGCAGACCCAACGGACGTTGAAGGAGGGAAAAGGGACAGAATCGGTCACCATGTACGATGTATTCCAGCATACCCACAAGAGGCGGAAGGACGGGAGCTTCGTCGACGAGAGGGCTAAGGAGACTGATGTAAGTACTTACGTTTATGAGATTTATGTTAGAATTGTTGGCCCATTCCATGGTCACACCCGATTTCGATAATCAACATACACTTTAGTCAATACACAAAATATAGAAAATACTGCTAATCATTTCAGGATTCATGAAATCATATTCAACGGACGATGTACCGCATCAATCAAAGCGTCAACTTCATCAAATCTACTGGAGACTCATTTCTTATTTTATTCTGTATTTTATATTTTATTGAGTCTAGGATTTATTTTGTAAAATCAATTATGGTATTACTGGCTTAGGGTTAAAATTGTCCACATTCCAAAAAGCCTACCTATTTACTATTCGTATTTTCGTTTACAAGTATTTCAAAAACATATTTCAAAAATAGTCTTTCAAAATAATTTTACAAATAACCAAAAAAAACAAATTTGAAAACTGTTTTTGCAAAAGATTTTCAAATATCTCCTGACAGAACTCCTAACCGAGTTCGGTCCGAGTTCGGTCCGAACTCTGCCCGAGTTCGGTCAAAAGTTATTCAAACTTCTGTTGCCTCCAAATCAGTGAGCAACGTCTCTTTGCGAGATATTTGTATCCGAACTTTGTCCGAGTTCTGCCCGAGTTCGGTTGGAGAAAACACCTATAAATAGAGAAGAACTTTTCATTTCAAATCATCAATTCATTCTTCATTCTCTCTTCTCTATTACTCAAGTGTTTTCAAACGATCCAAGATTTTCAAATCTCACCTATACATCTCTTAGCCAAAAGCCAGTACTATCAGAGTTGATTTAGAGTCTTTTGGTTACTCAAGAGTTGTAAAGAGGTCGTTCCAAGTTTCAACAACTTTTCTTGTTGTGGAGCTGGTCGTGCGCTCGTCACCAAGCACGGTGTGTGTGTGGAGCTGGTCGTGCGCTCGTCACCAAGCACGGTGTTGTAAGAGACTGCAAGCTCTCAGTTAAAGCTTGTACCATAGTGGATTAACATCGAGCAAGAGTACTCGAGACTGGATTAGTCCTCTCAGAGGGATACCAGTATATATTGCCGTGTCACTGAGTTTGAATTTTCTATCTCTATTTACTGTCTCTTACATATCTGCCATAGTTTAAATTTTTAATTTGTGATTATATTCCGCTGCACACACGCACTCTATTCATCCCCCTCTAGAGGTGCTCAACGGTCCTACAATTGGTATCAGAGCAGGTTATATTCTTATATAACATACCTTAGAGAGTATATATGGCAGCCGTGAAATCTATATTCAACGGTAAAGGACAATCCACAAATAGACCTTCCCTATTTGATGGAACAAACTGCACATACTGGAAAACACGAATGACTTTCTTTCTAAAGTCTCTTGACTTTGATCTATGGTCAATAGTCATTGATGGTTATAGAAGCCAGCACCCACAGTGGTTGAAGGCATTCTTATGGAAAAGCCTCATGACAAGTACACCGATGCTGAAAAAGCAAAGGCTAGTCTTGATGCTCGAGCCATCAATGCACTATTCTGTATAATTGACAAAACCGAGTTCAACAGAGTTTCAACCTGTAAGACGTCTCACAAAATTTGGAAACTCCTTGAGGTAACCCATGAAGGGACTTCCCAAGTAAAGGAATCCAAAATTAGTAGACTGACACAAGAGTATGAATCCTTTAAGATGAAACCCGGTGAGTCAATTACACAGATGTTTACTCGTTTCCTTGATATAACTAATCCTCTACAATCTCTTGGCAAAGATTACAGCAATCACGAGAAGATCAGGAAAGTACTGTGGGCTCTAACAAAGAACTGGAATCCAAAAGCCACAGCAATAATTGAAGGAAACGATCTCACCACGATGACTCTAGAGACACTGATGGGCAAACTCATGACCCATGAACTCGACTTGCAAGATTTTGAAGAAGCAACACCAAAGGAGAAAACTATTGCCTTTAAAGCCCAAGCAAGAAAATCAACATACAACGATTCCGATGAAGAATCGTCAAGTGGTGATGAAAGAGCCCTACTTGTGAGAAACTTCAAGAAATATCTCAAGTTCACAAGAAGAAAGAAGAAAGACGTCCAAGAAAGCAACGAAGATGAAACTATATGCTTTGGATGCAAGAAATCAGGGCATATGAAGAAGGACTGTCCAACCACCAAGGATAACTTGGGAAAGTTTGACTCCAAAGCAGATGACGGGATATTTCTCGGATATGCTGCTAAGAGTAAGGGATATAGAATTTTTAATAAAAGATCTATGATTGTTGAAAAAAGTATTAATGTTACTTTTGATGAGTTGAATAGTCACAGATCTAGCGACAGTGATGATGAAGATGCACCTAAAAAGACTAAAAAGAATTCTGAGAAAGATCTGACCCAAGAGGCAAGGACTGATAAAAGTTCCGAAGATGCAGGAACTGAGAAAAGCCTTGTGAAGGGTATGGCCCAAAGATTTGAATCATTGAGATTCAAGCCAGATCATCCAAAAACTCTCATTATAGGTGATGTATCCAAAGGTGTAAGTACACGTTCATCTCTTAAAGATTCTGAATTAGCAGCAAATGTAGCATTATTTCACAAATAGAACCTAAGAATGTTGATGAAGCTTTTTCTGATGAGTTTTGGATTTCTGCCATGCAAGAGGAACTCAATCAATTTGAGAGAAACCAAGTTTGGAAACTTGTTCCTAAACCAATTGGTCAATCGATAATTGGTACCAAATGGGTGTTCCGAAATAAACTCAGTGAAGATGGACAAGTTCTACGCAACAAAGCACGTCTAGTTGTACAAGGTTATAATCAAGAAAAAAGAATTAATTATGATGAGACCTATGCTCCTGTTGCTAGACTAGAAGCCATCCGCATATTTTGTGCATTTGCATGTTTTAATGATTTTAAACTTTTTCAAATGGACGTGAAAAGCGTATTTTTAAATGGATTTTTGAAAGAAGAGGTTTTTGTGAAACAACCCCCTGGTTTTGAAGATTTTCAAAAACCTGATCACGTCTTCAAGCTTAAGAAAGCACTTTATGGACTCAAACAAGCACCTCGTGCTTGGTATGAATGCCTAAGTGCCTTCTTACTTGATAATGGATTTTCGAAAGGAAAGATTGATACTACTTTATTTATAAAATCCATGAATGATGATATACTTCTAGTGCAAATCTATGTGGATGACATTATATTTGGTTCTACTAATGAAAAACTTTGTCAAGATTTTGCCAAGTGTATGCAGAGTGAATTTGAGATGAGTATGATGGGAGAACTGAACTTCTTCCTAGGACTGCAAATCAAACAACACTCGACTGGAACATTCATCAACCAAGCTAAGTACACGAAGGACATACTGAAAAAGTACGACTTCGAGAATGTAAAGCCAATCGGGACGCCTATGGCTACATCTACAAAGCTTGATGCTGATGAAAGTGGCAAACCTGTTGATCAGCGTAAGTATCGAGGTATGATTGGTAGTTTATTATATTTAACTGCTAGTCGCCCTGATATTATGTTTAGCGTTTGCATATGTGCACGTTATCAGGCAAACCCTAAGGAATCACATCTTAGTACCGTTAAGCGTATCTTCCGATACCTTAAAGGAACTTCTACAGTTGGCTTATGGTATCCCAAAACCAAATCCTTTGACCTTATAGGTTACTCGGATGCGGATTTTATAGGATGCAAAGTGGACCGTAAAAGTACCAGTGGCACATGTCATTTCTTGGGAAAGGCCTTAGTCTCTTGGTTTAGCAAGAAACAAAATTCAGTAGCATTATCAACAACTGAGGCTGAGTATATCGCCGTAGGACGTTATTGTGCTCAGATTTTGTAGATGAAGCAAACCCTAGAGGACTACAATCTGCACTATACAAATGTTTTTATTTATTGTGACAACACTAGTGCAATAAATCTGACTAAGAACCCTGTTTGTCATTCACGCACAAAATACATAGAAATCAGACATTATTTTCTTCGTGATCAGCAACAACACGGGGATATTTGCTTAGAATTTATTTATACTGATCATCAACTGGCAGATATATTCACTAAACCATTGGCTGAAGACCGTTTTAACATTTTGAGGCGTGAGCTCGGCATTCTTGAATTCTCGGACTCATAGTGCATATGGTAATTAAAATTGAATTTATGACTTGATATTTTATTTTAACGAAAATTATTTTTGGGTACAAACTTAAAAAGGGTATGTCTGTCACCACGGCTACGGTCGAAACGAAGCGGTATTTAAGAGTTCCCCGGTGAACCTCCGTTAGCTGGGACAACCCCTACAGTTAACTCAGAAATAACAATCGTTAATTAATAAAACAGTCAATGTTATTAAATTTAACTTTTAAATTTACCAGCCTGTACTGTTTATCTCGGGAATGCAAGTGGCCGAACTTGGCCCGAACTCTAACCGAGTTCGGACCGAATTCGGACCGAGTTCGGTCGGCGCTGTGGTAACTTCCAGAACCGAACAGCCGGCCCTAGTGCCTATATAATCCAACTTTCCTTCCACTTTTTCTTCACAACAAAACGTGGAAAGCCTTCCTCTCCTACTAGAAGCCTCTCCTCCTCCTTCTTAGCAAGGGTTCGACGAGTTCCAGTGGGCGGTCATCTTCCTTCTTCTTCATCTTCTCATGGCCCCCAAACGTCAAAGAGGAAACTCTTCTCAAGGTGCTTCCTCTTCCTCTGACTATACCCCTGCTAATCTCTTTAGTCCAGCACGACCGAGAGATCCCGAAGAGTATGATGCTACTTTGTTCCCCGACAAAGACTTCTCAGATCTCTGGTTCGATTCTTTTTTTAGTCGTCGTATTTGCTCTGGAGCTTTCGTTAATTTCACTACTTTCTTTGAATATGCTCAAATTTTTGACCAACTTGGATACCGCGATTTCTTCGAGGTCCAAGAGAGCATTTATGACAATGCAGTCTGTATGTTTTACTGCAATCTGCAGGTAAAACCAAACGGCAATTTCTATTCTTGCATTGCTGGGCAAGAATTAGAATTCAGCGCCACCGACATCAGTGAATACTTTCATATTCCTGATCTTGGTGATGCATTAGTTGACATCTACCACATTCAGTTCCCTGCTGATGTCACTTTGGCTTCTTTTAGGGAATTAATTTGTCATCCTAACCCTCCTCCCCGGAGAATTTTTGCCAAACATCTGAACTAAACATTTTATGAGCTTCATCGTATGATATTTTCTGCTCTTCTTCCGAAGAAAGGCTCTACCGATGAAGTTACCTTTTTGGAACTATCTGCTCTATATCACATCCACTTTGGCATCCCATTCTCCGTTCCCAAAACTATGATGTCCTGGATGCTTAACTGCAAAAATGCAGGTAAGAATCTAGTATATCCTATGCACCTTGCTTCCATATTTCGACGTTTCGAGATTGATCTTGAGACATGTGCCATCTCCTCTCCTCCTGTTGAGCTGACTCGCTCTCGTCGATTTCCTGCACCACCTGGAGCTGCTCCTGCTCCAGCTGCTACTGCTGAGGTCCCTCCAGCTGATGCTCATCCTGCTCCGGCCCCAGCCCCAGGATTCGATCCGACTTTCTACCAGCACTTCGATGATTTTGTTGCGGTCTCTACGCAACGTCATCAGGACTCAGAGTTCAGGCACATTTTTCAGGCCCAGGTGCTGAGAAATAGTATTGCTGATCTCCACTATAGCCTGGCTCAGGATCCAGTCCATCCGGTCACCATCCTTCCTCACCCTGCTTTTCTGGGTCCTCGTTTCACTGATGAGGTTACCTTTCAGTATTTCGACCCGACTGCTGCCTACTTCCCACATGATCCTCCCGGTGCGGATGACCCCACGATATGATATGGATTCAGCTATGGATAGTGGATATTGATTTGACTAGTTGATGCAGTTGATGTAGTAGTTTTTCATTTTTTTTTATGTCTAAACTGTTTAGTTAGACATTATTAGTTGTACTCTTTGGATTTCTAGTGGAAACTTCTATGTTATTTTAGTTTATTATGAGTTGGTTTATTCTATATTAGTTGTTCCATATATGTCTATGCTGTGCTTATTTTTTTTGCTTCACTTTGTCTTGTGTTTGTCTATTGTTGGCTTCACGATTTACGGGGGAGCCTATTCATTTTACTACTTGACAAAGGGGGAGAAAAAGAGTATACCAAAGCGCGAGCATATACAACAATCCAAAACAAAATCCAAATACAAAATCCAAATAGTTTTTCAGGTACTTTGTATTTTGTTCTATTTAATATAAATATATTTTGGTATAGACTCAAGTTTGTCAATTATCAAAATGGGGGAGATTGTTGGCCCATTCCATGGTCACACCCGATTTCGATAATCAACATACACTTTAGTCAATACACAAAATATAGAAAATACTGCTAATCATTTCAGGATTCATGAAATCATATTCAACGGACGATGTACCGCATCAATCAAAGCGTCAACTTCATCAAATCTACTGGAGACTCATTTCTCATTTTATTCTGTATTTTATATTTTATTGAGTCTAGGATTTATTTTGTAAAATCAATTGTGGTATTACTGGCTTAGGGTTAAAACTGTCCACATTCCAAAAAGCCTACCTATTTACCATTCGTATTTTCGTTTACAAGTATTTCAAAAACATATTTCGAAAATAGTCTTTCAAAATGATTTTACAAATAACCAAAAAAACAAATTTGAAAACTGTTTTTGCAAATGATTTTCAAATATCTCCTGACAGAACTCCTAACCGAGTTCGGCCCGAGTTCGGTCCGAACTCTGCCCGAGTTCGGTCAAAAGTTATTCAAACTTCTGTTGCCTCCAAATCAGTGAGCAACGTCTCTTTGTGAGATATTTGCATCCGAACTCTGTCCGAGTTCTGCCCGAGTTCGGTTGGAGAAAACACCTATAAATAGAGAAGAACTTTTCATTTCAAATCATCAATTCATTCTTCATTCTCTCTTCTCTATTACTCAAGTGTTTTCAAACGATCCAAGATTTTCAAATCTCACCTATACATCTCTTAGCCAAAAGCCAGTACTATCAGAGTTGATTTAGAGTCTTTTGGTTACTAAAGAGTTGTAAAGAGGTCGTTCCAAGTTTCAACAACTTTTCTTGTTGTGGAGCTGGTCGTGCGCTCGTCACCAAGCACGGTGTGTGTGTGGAGCTGGTCGTGCGCTCGTCACCAAGCACGGTGTTGTAAGAGACTGCAAGCTCTCAGTTAAATCTTGTGCCATAGTGGATTAACATCGAGCAAGAGTACTCGAGACTGGATTAGTCCTCTCAGAGGGATACCAGTATATATCGCCGTGTCACTGAGTTTGAATTTTCTATCTCTATTTACTGTCTCTTACATATCTGCCATAGTTTAAATTTTTAATCGGTGATTATATTTCGCTGTACACACGCACTCTATTCACCCCTCCCCCCCCCTCTAGAGGTGCTCAACGGTCCTACAAGAATTGTAAGTATTAAGACTATAACTTAGGTAAACTTAGGATTCAGACTATAACTTCGGCAAACTTAGGATTCAGACTATAACTTAGGGAAACATAGGATTTAGATTATAACTTAGGTAAACTTATACTATAAACACATTCATTTGACAGGCTGCGTATCGTGAGGCCCTTAGTCGGGTTCAGCCATCTGCTGCCGAGGATGTCGACGAAACGACGCCCGCCCGGACACCCTCTTTTACGGCCGCTCTCTACGACGACATGTTCGTAGATACCGTCGGCGGCTTTAGGAAAGGGTGCATGTACGGAGTCGGCTCCCTGGCGCCGTTGTACGCGACGATTCCGAGATTTCCACCGCCCTCACCTCCTCCCGCGGCCCCGACAAACATTGATGTGAGGACACAGCTTGCACATCTGAACGAGGCGGTGTCGGACTTGCGGGCTCAATTTTCTACGTACTTTCCGTATCCTTCTACTGTTTCCGGTCCGTCTGCTGCCGGTCCGTCTACTGCTGCTGCCGGTCCTTCTTCCGCCAGACATCTTTCTTTTGACCCTGCTGCCCCTATAGTACCGCCTTCTACGGTGACGGACCTCCTTGACCTGATGTCGCCAGAGCAGCTACGCCAACTTCCAGACCATATCTTCGACGGATTGCCGCCATACATGGTGGACGTGTATATACGTCGTCGGGCGCAGCAGGGAGTACCACCAATGTACGATCGAACTCCTCCTCCTTGATGTATTGTATTTGGATAGTTTGACATATTTTTAAATATTGAATATTTGTGTGTTTTATGAGTGGATAATTTTAAATATTGGATAATGCTGAATTTTTGGATAATTGGTGTGTGATTTATGTTGGTTTGTGTGATGTATTTGTGATGGATTGTATATTGGTGTGTGATGTATATTGGTTTGTTGGTTTCTGTGATGTGTGATGCATATTTTGATTTTTCGATGTTTCGAATGTTGTGTGAACAGGAAATGCTCTGTTTTATGCAAAAAAAAAAATTAAAATTTTTCCAGTTGGCGACGGACTAGCGACGGATGGCGACTATTTGTCGATAAAATATTCATCGCTAACGGAAGAATTTCCAGTTAGCGACGGATGGCGACTACCTGTCGACGGAATATCCGTCGCTAACTGGAGATATTCCCAGTTAGCGACGGATGGCGACTACTGATCGATGGAATATCCGTCGGTAAGGTACTGGAAATATAAAAGATTCACAGAACCTTAGCGACGGGTTCTCCGTCGCTATTTAGTCGCTCATAGTCGGTAAAGGTTTAGCGACGGACTTTCCGTCACCATTTCCGCGACTGATTGCCGACGGCGTAGCGGCGGAATATCCGTCGCCAAGGTTCTGGAAACATGGAAGATTTCCAGAAATGGATCGAAGGATAAATGGTCGCTATTCCATTGCCAGTCCGTCGAAACGTAACGACGAAGTACGACGATTTAGCGACGAAGTTTGCGTATCAGAAACTCTCTGATACGCGTTTACCGACAAGTTGTCGACGGATTGGTGACGGAGATTGCGTATCAGGTACTCTCTGATACGCTTTTACCGACACATTTTTGACCGATTGTCGACAGATTAACCCGTCGGTAAGACGATGTATTACTTACTTTCTGATACTTGATTTGACGAAAATCCGTCGGCCAGTCGTCGCTAATTGTATGAATATGGCTGCCAGAAATTCGTCGCTTGGCGACAACTTGGCGACGGATTGTTTTCAGTGACGAGTCATATCCCGACGGATTTATTTGACCCAAATTCGTCGGCAAACCGTCGGTAAACTGATTTACCGATGGGTTGGCGACGGATATGGCCATCGCTAAAACGTTAAATTTTGGTAGTGATCCTTAATCCTAGAGAGAAGAGGCTGCGCAACCCGACTATTCCATTAGTTCAAGTTGCTTGGAGGCATCACTCTCTAGAAGAGTCTACTTGGGAGAGGGAAGACAAGATGAGAGAGAAGTATCCTACTTATTTGAGATTTGATATACTTTTCTTTCTTTTCCCTACTCCTTCTGAAATTTTGAAGACTAAGGGTCCGTTTGGTTAGTAATTATAACTCAGTTTTCTGAGTTATAAAGTAAGGAGTGCAATAAATAACGTTTGGCACAAAGTTTTTAAAAATGTGTGCTTCAATTTTTTTTTTCAAACTCTACTTTTAAACACTCATTCCTGAGAGCATTCTAAAGCAGTTTCCCCAAAGCTCTTTTTTAACTTTTGGTACTGTTTAGTGGCCCCCGCCCCCCAAACCAACCACAAACCTTCTTCCAGGTTTCTTTCTCCTCTCCTCTTCCTCCCTTCTCTGCTCTTCTTTTTCCTCGATCTGAGTTTGAGGACAAGGTCCATGCTCAAGGACGAAGACGGTGGGGGTATGAGCTCGAGGACGAGGACGGCGAAGACGACGACAAGGACGGTGATGATGACGAGGACGGTAGATGCGACAACGAGGACGGCAGAGATGACGACGAGGACGGCAGAGACGACGACGAGGTCTAAAGACGAGGACGACGAAGGACCCCAAGCCGTCTTCCACAACATCCCCGGCTGTCACCACCACATTCTAGAACAAGGATATTTTAATAATTTGTAAACTTTTTGATTATTTTAATATCTTTTAAATTGATGTATTGTGTTAATGTCATTAATTGGTGAAACCTTAGAACTACATTGATTAGATGTTAGTCATGACCATAAAAACTTAGTTAGTGAGATTAGATAACTTAAATTAGACTATAATCTAGCTAAAATGTCATTTAAAATCTATTAGTTGACTTAAAACAAGAAGCTATATTGAGCCTTTCCTTAAAAGGCCTTAACACTACGTTTGGGAAGGAGGAGAAATAGAGGGAGGGGAAAATTTGAGGGGAAAGTGGAGGGAAAATTAGAAACTAAGTTGTTTGGAAAGGGGAAAAAGAAATATGAGGAGGGGAATCTGGAGGGAAAATTTTGGTAGGTCCCACCAAAAAATTTTCCTCCCAAAATGGGAGAAAAATGTACGTGCTTGAGGGAATTGGGTAATATTTACCCAATTACCCCTCAATCAATTCTCTTTCTTTTTCTAGGTTGTCCGTTCCTATTCTTTTTTCTTTTTTTTTCTTTGGGTAGTATATATATTTCTCTCCTATCAGCTTACATATCACAAAATTATTATAGGTTGTGATTGCTACATATCAGGTAATCAAACTATCTTATCCCTTTTATCCCTTTTATATCAGGTAATCAAATTAAATGTGAGTCTATTAATTTGATTATTTTAAAGATAATATTTTATATCATTTAAATCTTAAATCGAATATAAGACTTTGTATTTTGATTTATTTACAGTTTAAATTCATATAAAATGTTGTATTATCTCTAACAATAAGAACATAATATAAACCAAAAAAGTCAATTTTTAAATCTTAAGCAAATATTGATTTTATCTATAACTCACGTATAAGACATATCAAAAATAATAAATAAATATCGTAGGAGTTTAATTGATATAAAGTTTATTATTTGAAGATAATATTTTATTATTTAAATCTTAATTCAAATGTAAGATTTTGTATTTTTATTTATTTATTAGTTAAATTTCATACATTACTGTATTATCTCTAATAATACATATATAAATATAAACATATATAGCTAATCTTAAACAAATCTAGTTAATCTACAACTCACGTATATAGTTAATATTAAAAAATCTACTACTCATATGTATAGTAAATCTACAACTCACGTACATATAGTTAATCTTAAAAAAAATCATAAACGTGAGTTGTAGACACCTCATAAATATATATTTATGATTTTTGAGATATCTCTAGCAAAAGAAAATCATAAATATACGAATTTTTTTTGTGTATGAGGTATCTTATAGATTTATTTATTAGTTAACTTCATATATATTACTAGATTAGTTAATCTACAACTCACGTTATATAAATAAAACTTACGGATGAGTTTAACTCCTATCAATTGATTATTTTAAAAATCATGAAAAAATTAAGGACAAATCAGTAATTTTATCTATCTCCCACAAACAAACAAAAGTTAATTTTTCACTTTTCCTCTCCCCATTTTTTGGTCATCCAAACAAGAAGAGGTAAAGTTAACTTTCCTCTCCCTCAATTTTTCTTCCTCTCAAATTTTTCTCTCCCTCCCCTCCTATGTTCCCAAACATAGTATAAATGACAAATAGGAAGCCTTTTTAGCATTTCCCCCAAACCAAGCCCTAACCCAACTAGTTGGCCGGCCAATACATCCCTTTCCTTTGCTATTAATAGGCTACATAGCCTCCTTCTTCCCCTTTCATTACAAACCCTAACCCTAATTTGTGTTCTTCCCCAAATTGCCTCCGTCTTCTAAATTGAGTCTAATTTCCCTCAAACAAATTGCAAACTCTTTCCCTTGAAGAGAGGAAATCTCTATTACCTGGCTTGGGAGCATTTGGAGCAATTTGGCCATTGGAGCTTGGTGGAGATCTAGATCTAGAGACTTTTTATTGAAATTCCAACTCCCAATTGGTAAGAGTCCTCTAAACCCTCTAATTTCCTATTCTTTAATGTAGATGCATTCATTTATGGTTTTCATTGCATTAGGAATAATTTGGGTCAAGTTTGGATTCATTTGATGTGCGTATCACGAGAGTATCAGATACACACACCAAGTATTCGATGAAATGACTCTTAGGACTTTATATACTTAAATTTCAGTTTTAATTTGGTTTTTGTTTTGGTTGTAAGATGTGTTAATGATGTAGAGTGTTAGCTTGTGGTTCGAAATGGATTTATTAGATCAAATTGGTTTGGGGGTTTTGGGTTGTATGTTGTTCACTGGTTCAAGTGATATCCTGCTGTGGGGGCTTGCATTGCAATGATTTATTCATTGTTTTGATGTATCAGTCTCCATATATCCTCTGTTCAGTTATCATATTTAGTCTATATATCACTTAGAAAACCATGTTAGCCACTTTAATAGCAGTTACATTGATGTATACTGTATCAGTAGAGTGTGTAGTCCACATACCATTTCTGATCCAGTCCTTTATCCCATTTACTATTTTTTCTGATGTTCAGTCATGAAGTGATGCACATTTCTGCATCTGGGCCACATTATTCTTATGACCAGACATCTCATTGTCCAAATACTAAAGTAGAAAACCATCCTTGTTCAGACCCTACATATGTGATTCAGTTATATTTATACCTTGACATGCGATTAAGGCTACTGTCCTATTGCATTTGACTACAGTCTTTATTTTGGCTCAAACCACTCCCTATTTCAGAGCATAGCTAGTACACCTATTGGCTCAGTGTATGATTTAGCCCATGTTCTATTTTGTTGTGTTCAGATGTTCATCCTTGTTTTGTCCTTTGTATGTATAGACCCTCATCCTTCATAGCCTAACTTGCCCTGCATCATATGTGGTGTGCTCAGTTTATCCATCTTGTATATCTCTCTATTCAGATATCCAAGCCAAGTGATATTTTAGGATGTCTTGATTAAGCCTTGCATTTAGGAAGTTCATATGCAGAACTATTGTTCAGATTTGCTCATGTGAGCATAAGTGTTTTTCTGTCCTGCCTTTAATTACCTTGTCCATTAACAGTTAAGTTCAAATTTTCACCTTGCATTAGCCATACTCATTTGCTTAGCCCATTCCTTGATCATTCATGTCATTTCCTTGAAACCTTCATTGATGTCCACTTATTGTTCAGTCATGAACATGTGGTTCTCTGTATTTAAGTCCAGTCCAAGTGATGTTCAGATGTAAACAATACTCTACATTACCTTGTGATGCACTGTCCACTTTAATTCTTAAGTTCAGTCACCCAATGATGGTCCTGCAATTCCTTGCCCCTGCCCACTGCACATTGGTAGTGCAGACCATTCTTGTTTCAAAACTTTGCATTGAGAAGTCATATGTATACCTCACTGAGCTACTTTCACTATATGCATTTTTCCACCCATTGTTCTGCCATTCGAATTCATTGTTCAGGTCTTACATGTGATGTCCCACATCTTTGATGATAGTCCCCTTTGATAGTGTTGCCTGCATTTAGAGGTTAAGTTCAGTTTCTTCACTAGCAGACCACATCTTTGCTTTAGCCATTGATATGAGTAAGGGTTAGGCTATGTCAAATATTAGTTAAGATATTATGTTTAACCTTATTAGTCCTTAGTTTTATACTTGACATAGGCTCTGCCCCAACCTTACCTATTGCCATGTCTCAGATTTCCCTTGTTCAGTCTAATGGTGGTCTGTTATTCATTACATATTTGTCCTTGTACCATGAAGCCTTGGCATTATGAGAATGTGTTATAGGTTACAGAATTAAGGATCAGTTGGGGGTTCAAGTGTGGAGTGATGGCAGTATAGGTTATGTTCTGTCCTGCATTTGCATGCATCAGACCTGGGAGTGAAGGGAGTGTCCTGTGTCCTGAACCTATGTGCTAGTGTGAGGAGACTATGAGTTCAGCTGTTTGAATGAGATCAATCCCCTTCCATGTGCAGTCCATATCCTTTATTGTTTAAGCTATGTATGTTCAATCCAATATTTTTATTTGTTTAACTCTTCTTGTGTTCAGTCCAGTTAATTGGATAGGGGGAGATAATGACTTGAGATTCACATGTTGTTTTAAGCTCATACTCTTTTGACCTCTCCACTTAGGTACCAGTTAATTTATTGTGGTATCAGTTAAGGGGTGAGTGTATAAGAAAGGTTAGATGAGAGGAGTATGTCCCTGTGTTTGTTTATCTGTGACTGTAGATAGGGAGAAGAAAAGGGATTGTGAGACCTTA
Organism: Iris pallida; assembly: GCA_029216955.1. NCBI lineage: Eukaryota > Viridiplantae > Streptophyta > Magnoliopsida > Asparagales > Iridaceae > Iris > Iris pallida. Next base: position 12,995,872 of record JANAVB010044620.1, on the reverse strand, counting down.
CATGCCTGGTCTTTAATTGCAGTATATCAATTTTTGAATTTCTTGGATATCAATTGGTTTAACTTGGAAGCCATCCTTGTCCTATCCCTTGTCTTTGGAAGCAGATCCTTAAATTGGATGATCAGTAGCAGTAGCATAGGACAGTGAACAGGAAAGGGAGGCTATTGTCTTCTTTAGCAGCAGGACAAGGTTCTTGTGAGTGCCCTTATGTATGAGGGGATATGAGAAGTGTAGGTTCATTTAGAATTGTTCAGTCCTACTTGTTTGAACAGTCCCCTTTTACTTGTTTAGTTTCATTTATATTTCAGTCTTAACCTTATCTAGGTAGCAATTCTATTTCTTGATTATTCAGTCATCTACCTGTACCTTAGTATCTGTTGGACCAATAGGTGTATCAGAGAGTTGGGTAGAGTATCTGTCACGACCCGCACCCAGTGTAGGGACACGAAAAGTGGGTATGTATAGCCTACGTCGCAGTGTTGGTGGTAGAACGTTGTTCTAGGTCACTATCTAAACAACTCACGCAATTATATAATGTATTGTCAAAATCTCAACTCCGAACGGAGGACAAGTATAGATATAATGAAATCTCAATCACAGTCTAAGCACGATATAATAACACAGAAGTTTATAACTAAGACTAAATAACAACAACAAAACCAACTACTAAATAATAATAATCTCAAAACAAAACAATATCTCAACTTATTACAATTTAAGTTCTAAAATATGAAAACTAAACCAAGTCTACTAGCTAGTCTTCCGATAGCCATCTCCTGCTCCAAGGCAAGTAGGGCAAAGTCCTCAGGACAATCATCTGTAATATTTTCAACGGGTCCAGTCAGGACAGGAACGAGCACACATCTAGAAAATCCAAGTAAATGACAGAGAACTATAAAGCAGTTATAGACAGTTTTATTGATGAACATGGTAGTTTATATTCAGGTGATGGTATAGAAAAACAGTTAAGATACAAAGAAAGTAAGATAACTAAAACAAGAGAAGAATTATGGCAATGAAGACTGTAAAATAAGATTCTAGCTGAACTAGAGTAACATGACAAGTCCAAACAGTAAATGTAAGACAAGTGTAAATCCAATGTAAATCCAGTACGAGATGAATCTAAAACAAGATGAATCCAGCTCGAGATGATTCTAGTCATGATCAAGAATCCAGGTGAGACCAGCTATATTCTAACAGTATGTTTTAAAATATCGAGATCGATATGTAAACGGCTGTAGGTATCAGGCACATCGCACACTCGGCCAAGTGTGGGATGGCTATGCTTCTAGTAGATTCCAGTTTGTAGATTCCAGATTTGGGGTATGTCTATATGACTTACTCAATATTTCTTCGCCCCACAATACAAGTGAATCCAGAATTCAACATGATAATCGAGATGAGTCCAGCCAAACATGATGATACCAGCAATAATTCCAGTAATAGAAGCCAAACATGATGATACCAACAATGATTCCAGTAATAGAGGCCAGACAAGATGGTATGTTTGTCGTATGCATGAATCCTGAAATATCCATACGTGTTGTAACAGAGAATCACATAAAACTAACTAGAACTGAAGTACAGTAATTGACAAGTAAATGAGAGAACTATCAGAGAATGTACTCGTCTGATACTCAGAAAAGAGTAGTGTAATATCAGATGTCTGCACCGGAGTCACAATGTCCTAAATAGAGCAGTATGGGTTATGATGTATTTAAAATAAGGTAAATGAAGTTTACGATGCAATCTACATGATTTGTAGGTCAATCTAGGTCAAAGTCAAACTTGGTCAACTCTGGGTCAACCCAAGTCAACATCTAGTCAAACTAGGTCAACAACAAGGCTATCTTGGTCAACTGGTCAAACTTAGGCTATCAAGGGTCAATTTGGTCAATGTTCAACTTTAGGGTTGGTCAACTAAGTCAAATTAGCCTATTAGGTTCAATACCAAGCCATTCTAGGTCAACTAGTCAACTGTCTAGTGTATACAACTCATAGGCTATATCTAGGATAATAAGGTATTACCAAGGTAATACACAAGCCTAGGTCTAGCTATCCATAGGGTAACCTATACAACCTATATACAAAATAGGCACAATACATACTTATACACATTACATTCATTTTTACATACATGCTTTACATTTCATATATAACATTACTTGTATTCTCACACTATATATTACCTACTTGCATACATTATACATTACCTTACATACATAACATACATTCATATATGCATACATACATGCATATTTACATACATACATACATATATACATACATGCATATCTACATACATTCATAAATAGAGAGATAGAGAGAGGGTTAAGGGGTATACATAGATGTGCGCGTGTGTAGCTTGGTTCATGTAAAATAGGGAGGTAGAGGGTGTGTGTGTGGTGTCTATGTTCAGAAAAACTAAGAATGGAGGTTCAGTCATAACATGGCAATGGGGTTGTAAAGGCATGTGTGTGCAGTGAACCATGGGGTGAAACATGCATTCAGTTACAACCTAACTCAGTTTACATTGTTGTTAAACCAAACTTATTTAAAACTCTATAATTTCTCAGGTTTATATACATTAATTTCCAGGTTTTATACTCATAGGAATCTCAGTTCATGCATTCATTTAGTTTCATACATATACATTACCTATAGTTCATAATATCGATATATCATTCATTTCAGTTTTATTAATTACTCAATTCAATAAAACCCAAATCAAACTCAATTACAATCAACAAAACCCATTTGAATTGAGGCCCCATTACCTCAGTTCATTCAGCCCAATCACAAAACTGTGAAAAATAAACATGAATAGTGAACTATGTGGAGACACTCACAATACTCAAACCCATCATCTTATCTTTCAACCCTTAGCCAAACACCTCATACACATAAGTATATATATATATACATAGAGACACCCACAGATGATAAAATCTCAGGAAGAAGTTTGAATCAAAACCTAAACTCTAACAAAACCCAAAATCTGAGAACAATAGTTAATAACATGAACATTGCATTCGAAAACCAATAATCAAAGTAAAACTTGAAATTAATTAGAAAATGGTGTCACAGTGGTGTCTACCACACAAGTGTCAACCAGGTCAACCAAACGTGTTGCCACAGTGTCCTAAACGTGTCCAAAGCATTTCAGAAACCAATCGAACCAGTGTCAGGAAAATAGTGTAATGGGTGTCTCGTGCGGTGGTGTCGAGCATCCAAGGGCATGACACACACACTCTCGTGTCTCGTGATCGTGTCCACAGGTAGCCCAGGTCTAGGGCTTCGTATCAGACACCCTGAATCATGTCCTCGTAGCGTCGTATGTCGTATCCAAACCCGTATCAGTAGGGTTTTCTGCGTGTGTGCGTGTCTGTACAAAATCAGTGCGAGCTTGATAACTTCGAGAATACCAAACCAATTCGACCCAAACTTTGGGGACATGCTATCAGTGTATGCCCCCTCGTGTCCACCAAAAATTGTGTCATATGAAGCCGTGTCGTGTCCTGTGACCCCGAGCAGCAGAGGAGTACACAGTATCTCGTGCAGGCGTGTCACAGAGTCGTGTGTATGACACACGACAAGTGACACGTCGTGCTCATGTCTAAAGGTAGAGGGGGACTAGGGCTAAGAGTTTAGGTGTCTGTATCGAGTCGGGGTCGTGTCGTATCCAAGATACGAAAGCGTATCAAAGAGTCGAAACAACAGTGCACAGTGTAGTGTTAAATTAGTGCAGCTCATTTTTTGTACCCGACACGATACGAGATGTCGTAAAAATTTAGGGGGGTACTGATAGTGTCTGCCCCCACCCTCGTGCCAAGTGGAACGTGTCTATGTGGTGTGTGCAGTGTGAAAATAGTGGGTGGTAGCAGGGCATAGGTACGGGGCATTGTGGTGAGGTTCGTATCCAAATTTGGGCACGGACACGTGTCCAATCATGCTCAGAGTTATAGTTTTGAAATCCGCATATGTAGGGCTACGAAAATATGTAATTAGTTTTTGAAATTACAACGATTTAATCCATTCAAGCATTTCATCAAAAACATATTTAAAAACACCGATACGTGTCCGATACGGACACGAAATGGACACGAATTCCTACCAAACTTAGGCTACACCTAGGGAAACCCTAAATGGATGCATCTATGTAAAGAAATCAGGAATTCATTAGGGTTTGTAGGGTTTTACCTATTGAGAGTTCAAACTCAATGTAAAGAGCCTAGAGTTGATGTCTTCCTCGATTTGCTACGGTTTAAACATCCTCAAACCTTGCTAGCAAGCCTCCACAAGTCTCCTCTACTGTTGGGGATGATGATGCAATTGATTTGACTCAATTTGGACTCAATTTGGATTAAATGGGAGAAATTTAGGGAAGAACAAATTAGGGTTCTTTCTATGTATCAAAAATAGGCAAGGGCTCTTAAGTGTGATACTTATAGGAGGGGGTTTACTATTTGTGGATGCCATTAGATGAATTATGGTTAGGTTTTAGATGTAGATGAGTGGCTAGGGCTTGTCCACCCAATTTTAAGGCCTCCTATTGGTTCAATTAGTCATAAGGCGTTCTTTTAACAAATATCTCAAAGAGAAAATATCCTACTTAGGAATATCTAGATATTACTAACATTGGCACTTAGTAGGAATGTTCTAACCATGATTCTAACCTTAAGACTAATCTAGATTAGGTTAAACTTCTAGGTTAAGGCTCAACTAAAGGATTAGCATAATATTTAATTAATATAAATTATAATTTCACAAAATTGTCAAAATAACCAAAATACCCTTAAGCTAAAAAGTTGTAATTAGTCATCCTAATCGCATAACTAGGCTCCCTTGGTCACGGTTAGTCTCTAGACTTAGCAAAACTAGGGTTTAACTAGTTAACCATCAAAATCACAATTCAATATTTTAAATTGTTTTAAATTGATTAAAAATTACCAAAAATTACAATATGATTTAAATATCATTATTAAATGATTATAATTACAAAATTTCTAAATTACCCTTATTTGAAAAACTGGGTGTTACAAGTCTACCCCCCTTAGAAGAATTTGTCCTCGAAATTAAGATGATCGTACTCCTCCTAGGTCAAACCCCCAATCAAACAAGGTCGAAAGATAACATGCAAACTCAGTCCTACTGGTCGTGATTCTACAGTCTCGATCATGGTAACTACGCTATCTAACATATCAAGCATATCCTGGCAGGTACTAATAGAAATCACACATGAAGGTGGAGAAGAAGAACAAGAAGGACAAACCTGCTAATCCATCACCTGCAGCGTCAGTCTCCTCGACTGCCATCGCAAAAGCTCTACCTCTCTGGTGCTGAGCTACAGGTGGCCTAGCTCCCTCAAAAGGAGGTACAACGGAAAAATCTATCTTCTGGTGGGCTTCAGACCCACAAAAATAGCAAACCCTCAACCTCTTCCTACACTGCTCCCTGGTGTGTCCCAACTTCCTGCAGTAGGAACAACTGATCGTCTTCGGGTCCTGACCCCGATACTGATGCTGTACCTGCTGAACCATCACTGGTGTATGTGTCTGCTGAATCTGTACATGAGGCCTTTTGGCCTGGCCTCCACTGCTGCTGGCACCGTGAGTGTCGCGTCCCCTCTTGAGCCTCAGCTCAAGGTCATCCTCCGCTGCTAGGGCTCCTACCAGGATCTTCTCAAAAGTGGCACTACAAGCACTCTTAGTGTAGGACTTCACCTCCTTGACTAGCCCTCTCCTGAACCTCCGGGCCTTCGTCGCCTCAGAAAGTCCCTCAACAAATCTGCCCAGATGGCAGAACTCCCTGGCGTACTCCTCGACAGTCTGACTGCCCTGCACCCAAGCCTAGAACTGCATCTCGAGGGCACCAAGCGCTGCATCGGAAAAGAACTTTTTCTTGAACAGCTTCTTGAAAGCTGCCCAAGTCTGCCCAGCTGTACCAACCCTTGGATCTGTCTGGTACCACGTGCAAGCCAAGTCATGTATCATACTAGCTGCCGCCTCAATCTGCAGTCTCTCTGGAATCTCTGCTAGCCTGAAGATCTCCTCCATGTGCTGCGGACAGGATGCCCTTTGTACCCCTGAAGTCTCGTAGGTACATCTTCTGGAAATCATGTATGCCCTTCTCCTTCGGCTGATGCTGCTGCTGACCTGCTGGATGCTGAGATATAACTCTCTCCACTGTCGTCAGGGCCAGATCTATGCCCCTGCTGAACTCCGCCGTCTGACGCTGCTGCTGAGCCTGCTAAGCCTCTATAAACTGCTGGAAGAAGGCAAATAGCTGTACTGCATCGACGGACCTTGAAGGCGGCTGTTGCTGCTGAAGCACCTCTGGATAACTGGGCTCTGCCTACGCACTGGTGGAGGGGCTCCTCCGAAGGTAGCTGAAGCACCCACCCCAGCTGGCATAACTGGTGTTACGGTATCGGGGGCTGGCTGCACAGGACGAGAGGTGGCAGACCTCTAAGCAGTGTCCCCCGGTCCGAAGCGATGAGATCTAGTCTCAATGACCATCCTGGAGACAGATCAAACAAGGGATCAATACTGAGATAGAAGCGATAAATCAAGTAAGGACAGTTATTTTCAAAGATGACAAATCAGTCAGATGTATATATGGCATTAATTGAAGCAGAACTTTTCCTAACTGTGATTGAGTACCTCTCCGTTGAAGCCTATCGCTCAATCCTATCGCAGGCTCGCAGCAGTACAACTAAGTCGCCGTACTACCATGATATCGCACTAATGCGACTCTCGACCTGCATGGACCACCACTAAAAATGTGTCACGACCCATACCCAGTGTAGGGGCACGAGAAGTGGGTACGTCCACCCTACGCCGCAGTGTCGACGGTAGGACGCTGTTCTAGGTCACTATCTAAACAACAACTCACGCAATTATATAATATACTTGTCAAAATCTTAACTCCGAACGGAGGACAAGTATAGATATAATGAAATCTCAATCACAGTCTAAGCACGATATGATAACACAGAAGTTTATAACTAAGACTAAATAACAACAACAAAACAAACTACTAAATAATAATAATCTCAAAACAAAACATATCTCAACTTATTACAATTCAAGTTCTAAAACATGAAAACTAAACCAAGTCTACTAGCTAGTCTCCCGATCACTGCTGAGTATCGAGACCAAAGGTAGCTAAGCCATCTCCTGCTCCAAGGCAAGTAGGGAAAATGTCCTCAGAATAATCATCTGTAATATTTTTAACAGGTCCAGTCAGGACAGGAACGAGCACAACTCATCTAGAAAATCCAAGTAAATGACAGAGTACTATAAAGCAGTTATAGACAGTTTTATTGATGAACATGGTAGTTTATATTCAGGTGATGGTATAGAGAAACAGTTAAAATACAAGAAAAGTAAGGTAACTAAAACAAGAGAAGAATCATGGCAATAAAGACTGTAAAATAAGATTCTAGCTGAACTAGAGTAACATGATAAGTCCAGACAGTAAATGTAAGACAAGTGTGAATCCAATGTAAATCCAGTACGAGATGAATCTAATATACAAGATGAATCCAGTACGAGATGATTCTAATCATGATCAAAAATCCAGGCAAGACCAGCTATATTCTAACAGTGTATTTTAAAATACCGAGATCAACATGTAAACGACTGTAGGTATCAGGCACATCGCACACTCGGCCAAGTGTGGGATGGCTATGCTTCCAGTAGATTCCAGTTTGGAGATTCCAGATTTGGGGTATGTCTACATGTCTTACTCAATATTTTCCTGCCCCGCAATACAAGTGAATCCAGAATTCGATACGAGAATCGAGATGAGTCCAGCCAAACATGATGATACCAGCAATGATTCCATAATGATTCCAGTAATAGAAGCCAAACATGATGATACCAGCAATAATTCCAGTAATAGAGGCCAGACAAGATGGTATGTGTGTCGCATACATGAATCCAAAAATATCCATACGTGTTATAACAGAGAATCACATAAAACTAACTAGAACTGAAGTACAGTAATTGACAAGTAAATAAGAGAACTATCAGAGAATGTACTCGCCTGATACTCTAAAAAGAGTAGTATAATATCAGATGTCTGCACCGGAGTCACAATGTCCTAAATAGAGCAGTATGGGTTATGATGTATTTAAAATAAGGTAAATAAAGTTTACGATGTAATCTACATGATTTCTAGGTCAATCTAGGTCAAAGTCAAACTTGGTCAACTCTGGGTCAACCTAAGTCAACATCTAGTCAAACTAGGTCAACAACAAGGCTATCTTGGTCAACTGGTCAAACTTAGGCTATCAAGGGTCAATTTGGTCAATGGTCAACTTTAGGGTTGGTCAACTAAATCAAATTAACCTATTAGGTTCAATACCAAGTCATTCTAGGTCAACTGGTCAACTATCTAGGGTATACGACTCATAGGCTATATCTAGGATACTAAGGTATTACCAAAGTAATACACAAGCCTAGGTCTAGCTATCCATAGGGTAACCTATACAACCTATATACAAAATAGGCACAATACATACTTATACACATTACATTCATTTTTACATACATGCTTTACATTTCATATATAATATTACATGTATTCTCACACTATACATTACCTACTTGCATACATTATACATTACCTTACATACATAACATACATTCATATATGCATACATACATGCATATTTATATACATACATACATACATACATATATACATACATGCATATCTACATACATTCATACATAGAGAGATAGAGAGAGGGTTAAGGGGTATACATAGATGTGCGTATGTGTAGGTTGGTTCATCTAAAACAGGGAGGTAGAGGGTGTGTGTGTGGTGTCTATGTTCAGGAAAACAGAGAATGGGGGTTCAGTCATAACATGGCAATGGGGTTGTAAAGGCATGTGTGTGCAGTGAACCATGGGGTGAAACATGCATTCAGTTACAACCTAACTCAGTTTACATTGTTGTTAAACCAAACTTATTTAAAACTCTGTAATTTCTCAGGTTTATATACATTAATTTCCAGGTTTTATACTAATAGGAATCTCAGTTCATGCATTCATTCAGTTTCATACATACACACTACCTATAGTTCATAATCTCGATATACCATTCATTTCAGTTTCATTAATTACTCAATTCAATAAAACCCAAATCAAACTCAATTACAATCAACAAAACCCATTTGAATTGAGGCCCCATTACCTCAGTTCATTCAGCCCAATCACAAAATTGTGAAAAATAAACATGAATAGTGAACTATGTGGAGACACTCACAATACTCAAACCCATCATCTTATCTTTCAATCCTTAGCCAAACACCTCATACACATAAGTATATATATATATACATAGAGACACCCACAGATGATAAAATCTCAGGAAGAAATTTGAATCAAAACCTAAACTCTAACAAAACCCAAAATCTGAGAACAATAGTTAATAACATGAACATTGCATTCGAAAACCAATAATCAAAGTAAAACTTGAAATTAATTAGAAAATGGTGTCACAGTGGTGTCTACCACACAAGTGTCAACCAGGTCAACCAAACGTGTTGCCACAGTGTCCTAAACGTGTCCAAAGCATTTCAGAAACCAATCGAACAAGTGTCAGGAAAACAGTGTAATGGGTGTCTCGTGCGGTGGTGTCGAGCATCCAAGGGCATGACACACACACTCTCGTGTCTCATGATCGTCTCCACAGGTAGCCCAGGTCTAGGGCTTCGTGTTAGACACCCTGAATCATATCCTCGTAGCGTCGTGTGTCATGTCCAAACCCGTATCAGTAGGGTTTTCTGCGTGTGTGCGTGTCTGTACAAAATCAGTGCGAGCTTGATAACTTCGAGAATACCAAACCAACTCGACCCAAATTTTGGGACATGCTGTCAGTGTATGCCCCCTCGTGTCCACAAAAAATTGTGTCATATGAAGCCGTATCGTATCCTGTGACCCCGAGCAGCAGGGGAGTACACAGTATCTTGTGCAGGCGTGTCACAGAGTCGTGCGTATGACACACGACAAGTGACACATCGTGCTCATGTCTAGAGGTAGAGGGGGACTAGTACTAGGAGTCTAGGTGTCTGTATCGAGTCGGGGTCGTGTCGTGTCCAAGATACGAAAGCGTATCAGAGAGTCGAAACAACAGTGCACTGTGTAGTATTAAATCAGTGCATCTCGTTTTTCGTGTTCGACACGGTACGAGATGTCGTGAAACTTTAGGGGGGTCCTGACAGTGTCTGCCCCCACCCTCGTGCCAAGTGGCACGTGTCCATGTGGTGTGTGCAGTGAGAAAACAGTGGGTGGTAGCAAGGAATGGGTACGGGGCATCGTGGTAAGGTTCGTGTCCAAATTTGGGAACGGACACGTGTCCAATCATGCTCAAAGTTATAGTTTTGAAATCCCCATATGTAGGGCTACGAAAATGTGTAATTAGTTTTCGAAATTACAATGATTTAATCCATTCAAGCATTCAATCAAACACATATTTAAAAACACCGATACGTGTCCGATACGGACACAAAATGGACACGAATTCCTACCAAACTTGGGCTACACTTAGGGGAACCCTAAATGGATGCATCTATGTAAAAAAATCAGAAATTCATTAGGGTTTGTAGGGTTTTACCTATTGAGAGTTCAAACTCAATGTAAAGAGCCTAGAGTTGATGTCTTCCTCGATTTTCTACGGTTTAAACATCCTCAAACCTTGCTAGCAAGCCTCCACAAGTCTCCTCTACTGTTGGGGATGATGATGCAATTGATTTGACTCAGTTTGGACTCAATTTGGATTAAATGGGAGAAGTTTAAGGAAGAACAAATTAGGGTTCTTTCTATGTATCAAAAAGAGGCAAGGGCTCTTAAGTGTGATAATTATAGAAGGGGATTACTATTTGTGGCTGCCATTAGATGAATTAGGGTTAGGTTTTAGATGTAGATGAGTGGCTAGGGCTTGTCCACCCAATTTCAAGGCCTCCTATTGGTTCAATTAGTCCTAAGGCTTTTTTTTTACAAATATCTCAAAGAGGAAATATCCTACTTAGGAATATCTAGATATTACTAACCTTGGCACTTAGTAGGAATATTCTAACCATGATTCTAACCTTAAGACTAATCTATAGTAGGTTAAACTTCTAGGTTAAGGCTCAACTAAAGGATTAGCACAATATTTAATTAATATAAATTATAATTTCACAAAATTGTCAAAATGACCAAAATATTCCTAGGCTAAGAAGTTGTAGTTAGTCATCCTAATCACATAACTAGGCTCCCTTGGTCATGGTTAGTCTCTAGGCTTAGCAAAACTAGGGTTTAACTAGTTAACCATCAAAATCACAATTGAATATTTTAAATAGTTTTAAATTGATTAAAAATCACCAAAAATTACAATATGATTTAAATATTATTATTAAATAATTATAATTATAAAATTTCAAAATTACTCTCATTTGGAAAACTGGGTGTTACAATATCCTATAGTTATACTATAGGATACAAACATTATATAGCAGTATATGTTGCATGTATATATAAGTGATATGTATATGGGATGTTCTAATAATTGATAAGCTTGGGTTGGTATCATATATTATACAATAGGGAAAGGTAGATGATTAGTTGATAGATAAGCTTAAAGTTATGTCAGAATAATAGTTTTGGTACCACAGTACCTTGTTAGCTAATTTAGTTTAGTTAGCCAAAGCCCTAGAGTTGACTAATATTGACAAATGGAACAAAGTTTGACCAATAGTGGACCACTTGACTGTGATTGACCAAGTTTGACTTTTGACCTAGAAAAGGCCTAGAAGCATGTAGTTAACTCATCTAAATACACTATTTACTATAGAACAATAAATAACCAAGTATATCTCAAATATAGGTTTGTGTGACACCACTTTGGGCATCGATCCTCATTCATTGCTCTGGACAACAGGCGAGTACATTCTCTGATAGTTTTTATTTACTTGATAATTATTATAATTCAGCTTCTAGTATAGTTTTATTTTGATTCTCTGTCACAACACAGATTGGTATTCTAGATTTATTCACTTGCGACACATGTATTTGACTCGTCTAGCCCCTACTACTTGAACCATTCACAAGAACCACTTACTTGAAACATCTACAAGCACCACTTACTTCTGGCTAGACTCGTACTCTATTAATGTGTTGGATATGGATTCATTCGTACTCATCGGGGCGGAGAAATACTTGAGTAGACATGTAAATATTTTCAATCATACCAGAACCACTCATACTAGAAAGATAGCCGTCGCCGCTAGGCCAAACGTTCGATGTGCCATACTACAAGTCTAATCCTGAAAGATAGCCGTCGTACGCTTGCCAAGCGTGCAATGTGCCATATTTACTCGATAGTCGTTTACATGTCGAAAGCGGTATTTCAAAACACACTTGTTAGTGTCTTGTACTGGACTCACACTGGAATCGAACTTGACTCACATTGTACTATCTGGACTCATATCACATTGTACTAATTTAGTTAGCTCTATTTACAGTCTTCATTGCCATGTTCTCCTATTTTACTTATTTACTTTCTTTGTTCTTTAGTTAAAATGTTGTTCTATTTTATTGCATGTCTCAACTTTCCATGTTCATAAGTATCACTTGCTATAATGCTTTATAATCTTTGTCATTTATTTGGAACTGCTAGAAGAGATGTGCTCATTCTATCTTGACTGAATATATTTTTCAGATGATTGCCTAGAGGATACGTGCCCTACCTACTATAGGTCCGAGGAGGGGATAGCACCTTGGGTCCAGATTCCCAAGAGTGACCGAGAGACCTAGTTTAATGGACTTGTTTTAGAATCTCTGTTTAAACTTGAATTGTAATAATTAGAGATTTTGACATTGTATTTGAGATTTAATTCGGATATTATTTAGTTGTTGTTTGTTTAGAGCATCTCCAACCCTATTGTCTTGTTAAGTGTTGTGAGTAATTAGGTGGCTCCTATGTGGCATAAGCCACAAGACAATGTCTTGTTTATGTGGCAAAATTATATCTCAAAAGACAATGAGATAGAAAAACTCTCTCCAATGCAAAAGTATTGAGGAGACAATAAAAATATTTTTTCCAACTTCCAAGGCAACTCCTCCACTTCTTCAACTTTTTTATGAATATTTCTATTCATAATTGATGATGTGGAGATAAAATCATTGTGAAGTGCATTGTCTAAATCTAGACAACCAACTTCACATTCTCCTTGCCATGTCATTGCCATGTCAACTTCATGTTTTATTCTACATTTGCATTGGAGAAGAATTTTTGGAATGAAAGTTTGTCATTCCTATGTGGCAACAATTTTTTCTAAACTCACAATAGGGTTGGAGATGCTCTTAGTCTTTATAGTTATTTAGACTTCAGTGATATCTTATCGTGCTTTAGACTGTGATTGAGTATTACTATATCTTTATACTTGTCCTCCATTCGGAGTTGAGATCTATGACAGGTACATTATATCATTGTGTGAGTTTGATAGTTAGCGACCTAGAACAGCGTTCTACCGTCGATTTTGTGGCGTAGGCTGGGCGCTGTTAGGTACCCATGCCCTATACCGGATGCGAGTCGTAACACCGGCCCAAACCTTAGCTTCGGACACGAGTAGTCGTGTCGGACACGAATGAATGGATAGGATATGCTTTGTGTCAGGGAGGAGATTTTTATACGGACACAGAATGAACCCAAACAGGATATATATGGTCTCAGATCTGAAGAGTATTATCTGTGTCGGACTCGAATTGAGTAGACAGGATACAGATATTTTGTTAGACATGGAAAAAATATGGGGACACAAATTGGACACAAACAGATTAATTTTAAAATAGATATTTTATAAAATTTAAAAAAACCTATTTTCATAAAATATTTTACCAAACAGAATTTTGAACTTTTATTTCATAAAAATATTTTTCAGATGAAAGAAACCAAACGCAAAGTCAGAATTACTCAGAAAACAACTTTATAACTTACTTTCAAAAAACTATTTTCAGGAGAAAAAATCCAGAAAGCATATCTAAACGGACTCTAAATTTCTTAAAGGAGGGTAGATTTGTAACCCCAATTTCCCATTTTCCAATAAAACCCAATCATTTTTTCAAAATCTCTATTAGTTATACTTATTTTTTTAGGCAATGGCACAAGTTATTTAGAGATTATGGAGTGGCAAATTATAAATACCTATAATTGAAGGAGCATTTTGGTAATTTAATTATTACTATGGCATCCTCCATTTAGGAAAGGGCATAGTTGTAAATAATTGAAAGTGGAGTGGCATACTTGAAATATTTATAAGTGGAGTGGCGTAGTTTTAAATACGATTGTAGGATAACATTGTTTGGTAATTTCCTAGAATCCCATAATTAGGATGAAATCATTAGCCAAGTGGATTAGTGAACCTTCTAGGTCCTTCTTAATTAATCATACTTAGTTTTAAATAATCTCAAGGAATATTTCATGGAATTTAGTATATTCCTGGAAATATTCTTTGAAATATTCTTTTTGGAAGATGCTACTTAGGTCAAGATTATTCCTAATTGTACCTATAAACATCCCTAATTGTCATTAGTCATAATTATTTCTATTTCTTCACCTAATCCTAATAACCGAGGACAAGACACATTTAGTACAGTTTCCAATATAATACATGTCCTGACCCATTGTCCACAGGACACAGACACCTTCTCCTAACCCAACCCTAATTATGTTGTTCCTATCGCCATAGCCGCCGAAGTACCGTTGCGAGTCGTCAGAGTCTTCGTTTGACCTCGCCGTCATCCGACAATCCACTCCCTAAGCTGCCATAGATTCATCATCCTCCACCGGAGCTCGCCATCCGGAGTTCTACACCAACACAACCGTGTCCAGCAAGGACACTTAGCCTCGTCGTATCCATGAACGTTGAGCACTACAACGGTCCTCGAGCATTCGAGCGCTATCGTCGTCGTTCCTCGAGGATGCCCGAACTCTGACAGAATATCTAGACAGCAGATCTAGCCATCGTCGCTAGATCTGGCCGCCAGTAGCTGTTAGTGCCGAGGCACAATTTTCAATGGAAAATTTTGAAACTGAAATAATTGTAAAGACAACGTTTCAAATGCAACACCTTAAAGAAGATGTGCAACAGAGATCCTGGAGAATTCTGAATTACGAGGATCTAAAAAGATTCTACGTAATACACAAAAAATCTAAAGGGCTTTTATGCAAGCGACTATCGGCAGTAGAGCTTCTAAAAAGAAGTTACTGTAAAAGGCAACAGCAGCGATGACAGGCGAGAATGAAATGCTGGGGTGAATGAACCACCGTTGCTCAAAGCTATATTCGCCCCCACACGAGCACGAACAGCTTCCAGGAACCAGCAAGTTCACGAAGAACTTCTGGAACGCTCGTAAGTCAATATTTGAGACTTGAACGGGCTTCCTGGACTTAACAGACTCCCTCAACTCTCTTCTTGGTGCATCTTTCAAAGGAGGCTAAGGGGCTCTATTTATAGAGTGGAGTTGAGACTTCACCTCTTATCCTATCCGATGTGGGACTAAAATACCAATACTCAAAAATAGAGTTTGATATTTTAGATCATCCCACAATCAGCATAGAAGTGTGCCAGTCCACGCCTACCCCTCGAACACTCCCGTGCATGCACGAGACATCCTGGAGTCCGTGTCCGAGTCCGAGTCCGCACAACAAAAATTAACTTGCATCCTTGTTGGATTTAATCATTTTTTCTTCTAGGAAAATACTTCCACATGGCACAAACTTGTGCCCCACTACACCTCATGTGCACACCTCAACACAAGCAATGCATTATATTGAGATACTCACTATTTGGTGTAGCCGATGTGGGACTATCTTTTCTAGTCCAAAGGCAAAAACACCAACAATCCCCCACATATCTCAATATATGGGTTGAGCGTTCCCCACTGTGACTGCCCATCATGTATTATGAGAGATGTCGCTATGACTTGAATCTTCCCGCATAGGTTAAATAACAGCATGATACAAGAATGGACTAAGCCTTGAATTATGCACCATAACTGTAATTCTTCCTACTCACATAATGACATCAACTGTGCTTCTGGCTGCACATTGAAGGCCCTGTGCCAGCCTGGTTTCAGTGTATAATTTTGGGCGTCTACAAGTTTACCTTCAAGAGACGGCCTGATATCTCTTTTCATACACTATAGGTGAGTTCTTTATTAAAGAGATATGGCATGAAGCCTTGCGCTTCCTTGCGGTGCTACGCCGCTATGACATGGCCTGAAGCCGAGGCATTACCCCTACCTGGGAATCTCATCGTAGTGTCATACTACTGTAGCATGAGGTCACAAGCCTCTTTGTAGTGCCAAACTATCCAGCATGAAGCCTAAGGCTTCCTTGCGGTGTTACGCCGCAACGACATGGCTTGCAATGTCGAGGCTTTACCCCTACCTGGGTACCTCATCGTGGTGTCGTGCCACTGTAACATGGGGCCATCCTCCCCTTTGTAGTGCTGTCTACAACTCTTTAATTACGTCATACAGCATTAGGCTACCTGCCTATTTGCGGTGCTACGCCGCTATGACTTGGCTTGCAAAGCCGAGGCATTACCCCTACCTGGGAACCTCATGGTGGAGTCACCCCACTGTAGCATGGAGTTTCACTCCTTGTAGTGCTGCTCTACCGTGCTTCCTGTAAAGCACACCAGACATTCACTCTGCCTGAGAACTCATTAAGGCGTTTAAGCCAACCTTCCACAGGATCTATTTTTTTCTGTAGAAAATACATAGTAGACAACAGTGGTTATGGGTCCGTATCCCTTCTATGTTCCATAGAACAAGTACCCACTGTTACCTGATAGTTTCCCAATCAGTGATCCTCCTTTGAACCAAAAGTTAGATGCCTAGTAGATTTCTCTTTGAACTAATAGCATAAAATTTTATGGTAGGATTACAAAGACACACTATCAAAATGCCTTCAAGCCCATTTTACAAGTTGTGTCATCGACCAACTGGCGCTTGAGGCCCTTTGTAAACGGATCTGCCAGGTTCTCCTGACTCCGAACATCAACCACTACAATTACACCTCTTTTGATAAGATCGTGTACTGCCCTGTGCTTCAACCGCACAGTCCTCTTTTTCCCATTGAAGAGGTTATTTGATGCCACTGCTGCTGTCGCCTGGTTGTCACAGTATATCGGTATTGCCGGTATCTGAGCCCCAACCACCGGAAGATCATACATGAGCTCCCGAAGCCACTCTGCTTCATCTGCAGCAGCATCCAATGCAAAGAATTCAGATTCCATAGAGGAGCGAGATAACATAGTCTGCTTCTTCGACTTCTACGATATAGCAGCTCCGCCCATGGAGAATACGAATCCACCTGTGGAATACTCGCTCTCCATATCTGAACACCAGCTAGCATCACTGAAGCCTTCCACTACTGACGGATCTCCGCTGTAGAAAAGTGCATATGTCTGAGTTTTCTTAAGATATCTCATAACACGCTTCACAGCTTTCCAGTGCTCAATGCCTGGATTGCTAGTGAACCGACTCAGCATTCCCACTGCAAAAGCTATGTCAGGCCTTGTGGCAGTAGTAGCGTACATCAAGCTTCCGATGACGCTAGCGTACTCCAACTGCCTGACGCTTTCCCTCGAATTTGGCTCCAGCTTCTGATCACTCCGGTACGGTGTATCAATAAAAGGAAGATCTTGATACCCGTAGCGAGTGAGCATCTTCTCAATATAATGAGATTGTGACAGCGCTATTCCAGTGCCTGTCCGGATGATCTTGAGCCCCAAGATTACGTCGGCATCCCCCAAGTCCTTCATACTCAACTTGGTCGAGAGGAATTTCTTTGTCTCTGTGACGCAGCTTAAATCCGTACCTAGGATTAGCATATCGTCCACGTAAAGACATACGATTACTCCTCTTTCGTCAGCAAACTTCGTATAGACACACTTGTCTGTTTCACTGACCCTGTAGCCATTTGACCTTATCACCTTATCAAACTTCTCATGCCACATTTTGGGAGCTTGTTTCAAACCATACAGAGACTTCATCAACTTGTAAACTTTGTCTTCCAGACCTTTGACGACAAAACCTTCTGGTTATTGCATGTAGATCTCTTCGATCAGCTCGCCATTAAGGAATGTCGTTTTCACATCCATCTGATGTATCTCTAGCTTGTGTATTGCTGCTAGAGCAATTAACAATCTGATGGTTGTTATCCGAGCTACTGGAGCATAAGTGTCAAAGTAGTCGATCCCCTGCTTCTGAGAAAACCCCTTGGCCACTAGCCTGGCCTTGAACTTGTCAATGATTCCATCTGCTTTCATCTTCTTTTTGAAGATCCATTTGCATTCGATGGGTCTTGCTCCTTCTGGCAGGTCAACCAATACCCATGTGTTGTTGGAGGTGATTGAGTCAATCTCGTTGTCTATCGCCTCCTTCCAGAATACAGCATCTCTGGTCTTCATCGCCTCATCATAGGTAAGCGGATCTGCTTCCACATGATAGGTGACAAAGTCATCTCCGAAGTCTTTCGGCCTCCTCGTTCGCTTAGTTGACGGCTCAACGAGTTCTGGTTCAGCTGGTGTCTCCTTGACGACAGCTTCATCTTGGACTACTGGTTCATTAAAGACTTATGTCTGCTTTGTACCCTCATCATTCTCCAGAAGATCCGTGAGAACAATATTCTTGTATTTTACAAACTTGTCTTCAAAGTATTCAGCATCGCGAGATTCGATGATATGGTTTGACTCGATATCAAGGAATCTCCGAGCATCACTCTTTTCAGCATACCCCAAGAAGATTGCCTTCGTAGTCCTTGTCCCCAGCTTCTGAATCTTCAGATCTGGGAGCTTCACATAAGCCAGACACCCCCACACTCGAATGACATTCAAGTTAGGTCTGACTTTGAACCAGAGTTCATGAGGAGTTATGTCGGAAGTTGCATATGGCACTCTGTTCAGAATGAACGTTGCCGTTAGTGCAGCTTCTCCCCAGTAGCACTTTGGAAGACCCGCAGTCAACAGCATGGAGTTCATCATCTCTGTCAACGTTCTGTTCTTCCTTTCTGCTACTTCCGTTGGATTGAGGAGAGTACGGAGCCGTTGTCTCATTGATGATTCCATGTTCTTTGCAGAATGATAAGAATTCATGAGACCGATACTCCCTGCCTCGATCACTCCTTAACCTCTTGAGTTGTTGTCCAGTTTGCCACTCAGCCTCGGCCCTGAACTCCTTGAACTTCTCGAATGTTTCGTCTTTAGACTTGAGCAAGTAGACGAAAGCATACTTTGAGAAGTCATCGATGAAAGTAATGAAATACTTCATCCCGGCCTTTGTAGAGAATTGTTTGAAGTCACAGATATCTGAGTGAACCAACTCCAGAAGATCTTTGCTTCGATGGACCCTGTGAAAGGGTTTCCTTGCGATCTTCGTCTGAGCACATACTTCGCATTTCTCTACCTTACCCCCACACTTGGAGATAAGTCCTAGACTAGACATTCTGTTAATCCTTTTACAATGAACATGTCCTAGCCTATTATGCCACAACTCAAGAGAATAATCAGAAAAAGTGATTGTATTTATATTATCATGCTGGATTACAACAAGCTGAATCTTGTACATTCCTTCAGTTTGGAAAGCTTTCCCGAAGAATGTACCCTTCTTGGACATCACCAACTGGCCAGCATTGATGTCCATCCTCAAGCCTGCGTTGTAGAGCAGACTTCCAGAGATCAGGTTCTTAGCAATTACTGGAACATGCTTCACACCTTGAAGCGTCAGAGTGTTTCCCGATGTGAGTTTCAGCTCCACCGTCCCGATCCCCAGTACTTCAGCTTGTGCCTGGTTTGCCATTATGACCTTCTTTAAAGTTGGCTCATAAGAGACGAACCAGTCTTTGTCTGAACAGACATGGCATGTCGCACTAGTGTCTATCCACCAGTCCAAGTCAGCCTCTACAGTTGCAACCTGTGCTATCATGGCAACTAGATTAGTAATCATAGAAACCTTACTAGGCTCACCACAATTGAAGCAAGTCACATGGGACTTGGACTTCTGCTGCTTGAAAGCAGGACCCTTCACTTTCAGATTCGTGAAGTCCTTCTTTTTGCGATGAGAAGCAGCCTACTTCCCTGGTACTCTCTGGTTTGGACCAGATTTGCCTTCGCCAGTTATTTGGACAGAGTATCCATCTTCTGTTGAGAGCGCATCTCGTCCTCAACATGGATCTCTTGCAAGAAATCTTCCAAGCTAATTTCCATCTTCTTTTGATGCATCCTTGCATAGAAGTTGCTCCATTCTGTAGGAAGTTTCGCGACGATCCCTCCAACGACAAACTTGTCGACGAGGGGCATGTTTTCGTCTTCTAGTTTCTGACGCAACTTCAGAAACTCCTTCACTTGGGGCAGCATCGCCTTCTCGTCTTCGAAGGTCCACTTGTGGTATTTTTATACCATGAAGATCTTGGACCGGTTCTCGTCATCTTCATAGAGCTTTTCCAAGGAGTCCCATATCTCTTTGGCAGATGTCTTCTTGGAGTAGGACTCTGCCAGAGAGTCATCCATGGAATTGAGTATCAGTAGTTTACATATACTGTTTTCTCTCTTCCACTTCGCTTGCTTGGTCGTAGCAGCGGCCACAGCCGCAACAGATCCAGTGGTTGGAACGATCGGTTCTTCTTCTGACAGCACGTGATCAACATTCACGAGTTAAAGATTTAAAGTGACCTTTCGTCTCCATATCTGGAAGTGTTCGCCATTGAATTTCTCTAACTTGTTAAAGCCGGTATCGATGAGCGAAGCACGAGAATTATCCATCTTCTCAATAAAGCTTTGAGATTGTTAGTGCCGAGGCACAATTTTCGATGGAAAATTCTGAAACTGAAACAATTGTAAAGACAACGTTTCAAATGCAACACCTTAAAGAAGATGTGCAACAGAGATCCTGGAGGATTTTGAATTACGAGGATCTAAAAAGATTCTACGTAATACACAAAAAATCTAAAGAGACTTTTGTGCAAGCGACTATCGGCAGTAGAGCTTCTAAAAAGAAGTTACTGTAAAAGACAACAGCAGCGATGACAGGCGAGAATGAAATGCTGGGGTGAATGAACCACCGTTGCTCAAAGCTTTATTCGCCCCACACGAGCACGAACAGCTTCCAGGAACCAGCAAGTTCACGAAGAACTTCTGGAACGCTCGTAAGTCAATATTTGAGACTTGAACGGGCTTCCTGGACTTAACAGACTCCCTCAACTCTCTTCTTGGTGCATCTTTCAAAGGAGGCCAAGGGACTCTATTTATAGAGTGGAGTTGAGAGTTCACCTCTTCTTCTATCTGATGTGGGACTAAAATACCAATACTCAAAAATAGAGTTTGATATTTTAGTTCATCCCACAATCAGCATAGAAGTGTGCCAGTCCATGCCTACCCCCCGAACACTCCCGTGCATGCACGAGACATCCTGGAGTCCGTGTCCGAGTCCGAGTCCGCACAACAAAAATTAACTTGCATCCTTGTTGGATTTAATCCTTTTTCCTTCTAGGAAAATACTTCCACATGGCACAAACTTGTGCCCCACTACACCTCATGTGCACACCTCAACACAAGCAATGCATTATATTAAGATACTCACCATTTGGCATAGCCGATGTGGGACTATCTTTTCTAGTCCAAAGGCAAAAACACCAACAGTAGCTCGGCCACACCGTCGTGGCCATTCCTCCGTCGTAGTCACCTTCACCGCCTCTGCTCCGCTGTCGCTGCATCTCGTAGTGCTATAACTAGCACCGCTGGGAGCATGCGTTCAGCCAATGTGCTCTCAGCCCTGCCCGCCGACTATTCCTTCAGGTGAGCCTTCACCTTCTTCATCTTTTTCCTCTCCACTTCTTCTCGATCTTTCTCTTCACTTCTTCTTCTTCCTCCTCAATCTTCTTCGTTTCTTCTCCTTCTCCTTAGTTTTGATCCAAAGAATTTTGGAGAAATTGAGTATGGGGGGTTTGGTGAAATGATGTGAGTCGGGTGAGAGGGCTGGGCCGATGGGCTAAGCCCAGTGGAAGAGGAAAAAAAGAAGAGAAAAAAGGGGTGAGTTCAGGATTTGGGCTGAGGCCTAGGGCCACGGTCTATGTAGACTGGACTGGGTTGGTCTAGTATTAATTTAATAAATAGTTTAATTATTGTTAATTAATTAGTTAATTATTAAGTAGCTTATTTAGTTAATTAGTTTAGCCTATTGTTAACTACTAATTAGTTTAGTAATTTAGCTAATATTTGCTTTACTTGTTTAGCAATTTTTATATATTGTATTAGTTATGTTTTATAAATATTTTCTTAAATTCTTAAATTAATAAATTGTAATTTTATTAGCTGTTCATTAATTTTGTTATTAGTTTTACTCATTGGCTTTCCTAGTTAATTAGTAATATTAATTATATATTTTGGGTAGCTAATAATTATCCAATAAAAAACTACTAACTAGTAGATATTTTAAAATATTTTGAATATTTTAGGGTGTTTTCTCAATTAGCATCTACTTAGTCCTTACTCATTTGTTGGTTTAGAGGCATTTTACGATCTTCCGGAGAAAGGCAAGTACACTACGTTTGAACTATATTTGTATTTTTGTCTTGCATTTCTTATTGGACATTTGATGACAGAAATATGATTGAACTTATTGTTCTTATTGCTCACTGATTGCATATGTTGGGATTGGAGAAAATATTTAAGTTGCATGTAATCAAGCCCTTAGTATAATATTGTTGATAGTATAACCACACATCGTGCATGTGTGCTTAAGTCGTACCTTATTTTATTGTTCTATTATACATCCAGCCGATCACATGTAAATTAATATTTTAAATCACTTTGCATTGATTAATATTGTTCATCATTTCAGTTATTGTACCATTGATCAGTTACAGGTTAGTTCATATCATTGTAGCTTTACAGTTTTACACTATATGTTCATTTCATAGGATTGTACTTTGCTCCTTTTCTGATTGGATCCGTTGTATATGAGATGGATGAGATGATGTTCACCAGCTATTATGGTCCAGCTGAGGACATAGTCAGAGATGACCTAGATAGGGGGAGCTAGTTGTAGATACAGAGAGCTAGAGTGATGCCATAGTTCTAGTATTGATTCATGTTATCTTTTGATGATGATTTATGTAGTTGGCTGATTGTAGGAATAATATCTTAGGAGTCGCTTTACTATTCACCAGATATGTCTTCGGATTATCTTTGTAAAAGTGTACTCCGAAAGCATAGTAGTATATGATGTGATGATTGCTCTGGATGGTATGATAATATCGATGATGTGATGAGAGATTGATCCGGTATCTTTGATGATAATTAAGGTTTATACAGCTGACTATCGTTGTATCCATAGTATAGGATGGCATGACTTACTCATATCCAGTTATCTGGGAGAAGGTCGTGACATCCTGTGATTAGCATTTTGCATGAATTTAAAATTTTAGCCTTTTACGACACCAACACCAACAACAGTACTCCACATAGGGGTGTAAACGAGCCAGACAAACACGGACAGTCACTGTTCTATTTCGGCCCAAAAATAAGAACGATTTTGGGTCGAACGAATACGGACAGTTACAGTTCATCAATTCAAGTTGATGGTCCACGGACAAATTTAGACCATCCATCGCTAATTCATTGAGACGTCGCCTCGACTTCGACGGCTTGGCCTAATTGTAAGTTCACCGTTAAAAGTTGGAAATTGATACTTTGGAAAGATTTGAATTACAATTAGGCCCATTTAATGGCCGCTTGGATATTGGTATTTAGTTGCTTTGGAAATTTTGATTGGCTACTAGTGCTTGGTACAATCAATGGTGTTTAGAGCATCCACAGTGGTAACACTCCAAACCATACTCCAAATCACTTCAAACCATACTCCAATAATTAATTTTGGAGTATTCCCTTCATGTTGGTACACAATGGTATAGTCTAAATAAACACTCCAAATTGACAAGTGGCAACACTCCATTTGTTTTCCTCCTTATTTTTCTTTTATAATTGACAAGTGGCAACACTCCAAAAAAAGAATGAAGGAGAAAAGTAAATATGGTGGGCCCGCAAGTAATATAGCTCAACTAGTGGACTCTCCAAATTTGGAGGGTCTCTTAGCTTTCTACCATTTTTCAAGTGTGGACAAGAGTCCATTGGAGCCATCAAGTGCTATAAAATTTGGCTAAAGACCAAATATAGCACTTGAAATTAGTCCCACTGTGGATGCTCTTAGTATTTGCTATAAAAAAGTTGGAAAGAAGTAAATAAGAACTATGTTGTTGTGTGGTAGGCACAACTGGCACTTGGTAATTGATATTAATTTACTTTGGAAAATTGGAAAGACGTGCTGTGTTGTTTGGTAGCATTGGTAATTGGCATTAATTTGTTCTCAAAAAATAGAAAGAGTAATATGTGGTTGCTTCTTTGAAAAATTGGAAAAAAAAAATTCAAGTAATGGTGGCTGTTTTAAAAAAAATGGAAATAATTTATGTATGGGTATAAATATGCTACCATACCAATATATTCTAAAATATTTACGGACCAATTCGGACCTTACATGATATGACTGAACCCGAGTCCGATTTCTAAACAGACCTAGAAAAATGTCCAGGCTATGTTCGTTAGTTCGATCGGATGGTCCATGGTCGAACCATTTATCAAGTCGGACTCGTACGGACAACGGACTGTCATGTCCATTTTACAGCCCTAACTCCACAAGCAATGTTGGAATTCCTGAGTTTATTGGGGAATTGTATGACAGAACATGGGACCCTGATGACCATATCAAAAATTCTAACTAATCACATTAAGTAGCTACTCCGAGCCAACCATTTATAAGATCTTCAATATTTCTCTCAAACGCTTAATGCTAAGGTGGTGCAACAAGCTATCAAAATGGTCAATAACCTCTTGCGGAATGCTAATAAGTAAATTTTGAAACAATTACATCACAAGAAGTGACAACTCACAACGAGTTGGTTGTTCATAAAATATAGTCCACATTTATACTATTCTAATATTAACATGGGATAATGTTGCTCTAGCTTCTTTATTCTAGTTTTTAGGAAACAAACAATATTTTTAGCTTGAAAACCTACTTCTCTTTAGTTTTTAGAAACTAAAAATAAAATAATTTTGCAACTTTCAGATAATTTTTGGTTGTCAAGTAGGTGTTTAGTTTCTAAAAACAATTAAAAGAAGCCTAACAAAACTAAGTTTTTAACTACAAATGTTGTTTGTTTGATAGAAACTAAAAAAAAGTAAAAAAAAAAAAAAAAAAACTTTAATTCATTGCGGCATGGTAATAATATTAATAATAAATAATTAAAATGAAGTGTTTAGTGTAGGTGGCTTGTTTCAATTAAAAATAATAAATTAACGTGGCATAATTTTGTTCTAGGAGTTTTCATGACTTTTTAGCTACGAATAAGGAGTAGTTTTCACAAAGGTGGTAGGATCTACTAGTTTTCTTACTTTCCAGTTACCAAATGACCAACAAAATAAAAATAAGTCATAGTTCTCAGTTTTCACTACTTTTTCTCTCGCTTTCCATTTGTCAAACATTCCATTAGTTCTTATGCAATATGCTATTAGAAATCACAAACGGAACCCAAATCGTATTAGGCCATTTGACTTGATAGTTTAGGAGACAATTTGGTTTGCGGTTATGTAAAAATGGCCCGATTTGCGATTTTAGGAAGATGGTTCTGATTGAACTGCATAAACCTCACAATTATTACAACTATGTCACCTTCTGCATATTCATCTATCTAATCCAAACCTAACCCCAACCCTAAATATACTATATCTACAATGCCTCTACCCCCCTCCCCCCCCCCCCCCCCCCCCCCCCCCCCCCCCCCCCCCCAATCTTCCCTTATCCAGTGAGCCTGCTTTCCTTAGCACGACTTATTTGCATATTATGAGTCATGAATTAACTTCTAGTATCTTTATTTGTCTTGAAAATCAGGACCGGCCCTGAACTGATGGGGGCCCAAGGCGAAACTTCCAAAATGGCCTCCCATACATAATGTAAAAAAAAAGTGTAAATAAAATAAAATTTTGTTATAGTCAATAATTGAACCAAGGACCTCTTAAATATAAATCTAGCACTATAACCACTACACCACAATGTATTTTTTGATAACAATGGCACATGATATGTACTAGTTCTATTATCGATAGTTTTATATTGGTGCCCCCTTTCGTCATGGGGCCCTGGACCGTCGTGTGGCCTGTCCTGTCCTGAGTCAAAGCCACCCCTGTTGAATACTATTCCTTTTGTGTGTAGAACGAAAATAATCGAATTATTAAAACGTTTAGGTGAAATAATTTTTTAAAATTATGCGGTGCGGTTTCAAATAATAAAAAGTTAAAACCCATCCCCTTTAAGTTATAATAAAATGACAACAATGACTTTTTTTTTACATGCATGAAATTATTGAATGTATATAATTCGGTTAGAGAAAGACTTGGCTTTCCCCTTTTTTTTATTTTTATTTTATTTTTTTTGCAATATCACAAAATCCCAATAAACCAGGTCAAAAGGTCGTTCCTCCTAATTTTAAGGACACGTGTTAGACATCTGCTACATTGCAATTTCATATATAAACCCCCAGAACACTCTTCACCAAACACAAAGTAATTCACAAAAATAGAATTAGCAGCCTACCATGTCGAACACTCAGCAGCAGTTCAGCTCGGGGATGGCACGTGGCCAAGGCCAGGTGGGTGTTTCAGTGTTTGCTATTTGGCTCTTACAGCGGATTGGAAGCTTGTCCGTCGGTTCTTTATGATTTGTTGTTTCTGATTCGTGCAGGAACAAGCGGGCCAGTTGATGGGCTCGGCCCATAACGCAGCTTCCGAGTCGGTCCAACATGCCCACGAGAGCAAAGAGCACGCTGCAGGCTTCCTCCAGCAGGTGTCTTATTTTCCACTTAACCCCTCAACATCCTTCATAATTACAGAACAATCTCTTTAAATGTTTTTGGTTTTGCTTTTTAGTTTTTCAAAATTTAATAACTATGATCCATTATTGCAATATTCTGTAATAAAAATAAAATTCGGTGTATGGTTGAACAACGCTTCCAGTAAAATGTTTTTACATATTTGTTGTTATTTACTAAATAAACTTGTTAAAAATTCATACATAGTATCGGACTAAACCAATTGGAATGTAAAAGTCATCAAACTCCATCTTTTGTGATGTGGATTTTATTTGAAACCTAGTAATTAAAATGATATTACAACAGCTTGACGTAGTGGCACAAAATTAAAAATTGAGAATTTTAGTTTTATGATATTAAAAATAATATATTTCCGATTTTGAAAATTAAAAATCATGATGCTTGTTTCTCAATTGCTATTTAACCCTACGTACATATATATATGTGAAAATTTGTTATACAAAAAAGAAGAACAATACCTATATCAGAAAAGTAATCTTCACAAAATAATACAATTACATGAGAATATTAATTTTGTGATGGTGACATTCTGTTGTGCTGAATTGAGTTGTGTAAGAATCAATTTAATTACACAAAATTGTATGAAAAGCATTATAGTTCTCTTTAATTGCGTAAAAGGCACAAAATTTAAAGTATTTGCAAAGATAGTCTCAAATGCTGTTTTAAAGGGCATACTTTTGTTTTTTATGATTAGTTTTGTGTGCAATTTATGCCCTTTTAAACGACGTAAATTTTGCATATTATTTTATTTATTTATTTTGTCAAAGAACAGAGTTCCGAGAACATGAAAAATATAAAAATATATAAAAGAATTGTCAGCAAAAATCCAATTTTGTCACTAAACTGTGTCTCTAAAAGTCTATGTTTGTCAGTGAAAATCTATTTTATTTTTTGCTTGAAGATAAAATTCGTCACTAAATTTTTTTGAGAAATTTTGAGTTGCACCCCACATTATTTAACCATATTCAAGGTGCACCCCGCTGTTTTATCATAATGTACAATACCTCCCACTTCCGTCAAAAACTAACGGCCGTTGACCGTTAAGTTTTGACCGAAATGTTCCTTCCATTTTTCCAAGCTGACGAGGGAGAACTGGTAATAATGGTGATTTGCTAGGGGTATTTCGGTCAAAAATTAACGGTCAACAGAGTTGACCGTTAGTTTTTGACGAAAGTGAGGGGTATTGTACATTATGGTAAAACAGTGGGGTGCACCTTGAATATGGTTAAATAATGTGGAATGCAACTCAAAATTTCTCAAATTTCTTTAGTAAAAATTTGAACAGTTAGTCTCCAACCGATATAAAAAAGTATTTGCAAAATCTTTTTTGCAAACAAATAAATAAGAAAGGGAAGTTAAGCCTCTTAGAAGTAGGCCTGTCAATGGTAGCTTACTGGTCGGATATTGGCAATACCATATCCGAGCCATTAACTATCGGATATATCCGATAACTATCCGATATCCGATCGGATATACGTTTTGGCTACCATATCCGTTACCGATAATTTTATCGGATATCGGATAATATCCGAACCAATAAGATTACTAAAAAATACATACAACAAGAAATTCTCCACACAAGGCTCATACATAAACTGGAGGTATGCACCTTACAGGAGCTTTGCCTCTAGGAAGGCTGATTTCTAAATAAAAATGCCATGGCAACCCATAAACTATTCCAGGCTAGACCTCCGGACATTATCACGGTCACCTTGCCTAAATCTTGCACAGCCTGGCCAAAAGACCTAGCCGAAAGCATGCAACTGCAGCAATTCTGTTGATGACCAGTTGGGCAGTCGCAGCCCCGCGATTATGTTCCCTTCCTGTATGCAAATCCAAGCTAGCTGCAGAATAATCAACACACTGTAGTTGACATTTAGTTCATAAAATGGCAAAACACACGGCAAGATGGATTTATACTGGTCAATATTTCCTAGAACATTCAGTCTCGATTCAAGAGTTGATGAGTTGTGTCCATGAAACCAAAGTTGTGTCCATGATGGGCTGGCTGGATTATAAATTTCTGAAAGCCACATATATATTTTAAATTTATTAAAAAATTAAATATTATTGGTTCGGATTTTATTGGTTCGGATATGGCACTTACCGTATCCGTATCCGATATCCGATAAATATCCGATAAGATATCCGAATCCGTATCCGTATCCGAAATTTCGGATATTTTCGGTTCGAATACGGATCGGATACGAATTTTCGGTCAACCATTGACAGGCCTACTTAGAAGGACGTAAATCATTAAAAAAAAAAACTCTCTTCAAAACAGCATTTTGGGGTTGTCTTTGTAAAAACTCTAAATTTTGTAACTTTTACGTACATACAATTGTCTGATTTTATTGGTTGTGCACCCTCATCATTATTATTACTTTTTTTTATGAGAAGACCGGGGATCAAATGAAGAGCATGGCACAAGGGACTGCCGACGCCGTGAAGAACGCCGTCGGCATGGGGGATGCCAACACCAACACTGACAGCAGCGGCACCACCACCACCCACACCACCCACACCACCACCACCCAACGCCATTGATTGATTGGATCAGCCTCCTTCTTTCTCTAGCTATTTCTTTTAATAAGCTACATGCATTGGCTCCAACTGTTTCGAGAGTCCTAATAATTATTTGTTGCCTCTATTTTTGTTGTTGCATTTTGTTTTTCCCTCCAATTTTGTTGGTATGTGTCAAGATTTTGTTTCCATGTAAAAAATGAAGATCGAAATTATGCTATGTTACAAATGATATCCATATTTGTTGAAGAAGAAGGGAAAAAGAAAAGGTGCATAATTTTAATTGCTGCACAAATTAATATATAACAAACCAAAACATTTTCAACCTAGCTCCCATTTTCATTTGATGGGGACAAAAACAAATTGAACCATCACATGATAGTAGAGTACGTAGTAGTAGTATAGTACTAGAATTACTGTAGTGAGAATTTGCAACTATTATTTTTGATAGATCGATGGACTCGGATCATGGGCACTTTGGATTGTTCCCAGGGCCACCATAGTAGAAATAGGTGCCCCAGTCCGCATTTGAGTAGCTCTTGATATCGTAGCAATTTGTGTTCTCCGCGAGCGTGGTCACCGACTGCGCGGCGGTCAGGCTGTTGTCGGAGTCGACGACCTCGAGGTTGCGGAAATAGCTCGCGCGGCCAAACCCGTCCTCCGCGAAGCGGCCCGACCCCATCTGGGTCGACGTGTGCTGCCCGTCCTCCGCCCTCGTGTTGACCACCTCCCCTCCCCACTCCACCATCGTCGCACGGTCCGCCAGGTGCGTGAACAGCTCCGCGGGCCAGTAGCCGACTAGCGCGTTGTCACCGAAGCTCATCCACCAGTTCCCCACCTTCGGATCCTGAACGTATGTACGTACGTACGTACAATTTATGATCAAATATATATATATATAATAATATAGAGCATGCATGCATGCATGGAATTGCATATACGTACGTACGTACGCAGGGGCGGAGCCACCTTATGGGTGGAGTGGGCTCCAGCCCCCCTAAGAATTTTATTTTTGATTTTTTTTTTCATATATGGTTTTTTGTGTTTATTTTTTTGTATGAATTTATCTATAGCCAGTCCATCCTAATTTAATCTAGTCCACTCCAATACAGAATCCTGGCTCCGCCCCTGTACGTACGTACCTTCCATATGAGGATGGTGATGTCGAATTGGCTACCGGAGGGGGTCGAGATGGGCGATATTGCTGCCCCGATGGCTATTTTGTTATTGGTCTGGACGAAGCCGGAGCAAAGAAGATTGTAGCATCCTGTAGTTCGATACGCATCGCTCTGTATATAAATAAAGTTAGTTAATTATAGAACAACAGTACGTACTTAAATATTTTGTTATTAAAATAGATATTGTGCTCTGATACCAATAATATACGAGTTTGGTCTCACTCACCGTCCAGTAGGTGAACAACCGGGGACTGTTGTCTCCGTAAAGCTCCGGGCTGACCTGACTAGAGAAAAATACAATGCTTCAGAACATAACGTACCGATTTGACGACACGACACAAGTCAGAGGGACTTTGTCGTGATCACAGGAATCAAGAGGGGCCTAGGTAAAAAATTCCACGAACTTGCTTGAATTTTTACAAGTTTGGTTGGCAGGAAAATCACATATACCACTCACCCCCTTCCTTTGTAGTGCTGTTATTGTTGGAGCTTTTCCTTTAACGCATGAAGAGAACTTAATGTCAACACATGCATAGTGAAGTTAATTTAGTCTCACATTGAAAAAACATCATGAGTACGTAGTATCTCTATATATACTTGATATGTTGTTGAGATATGCACATGGGAGATCCTAAGGAGGAAACCATATGGATAATTTTACTAGGAGGTAAGAATAAGACTCCATGGTAAAGCTTAATGCTTTTGCTCTTGAAATTTATTCCATATGAGCTAAGCCCCGGGGCTTAGCGACTCGACTCGTACTCGGACTCGGGCTCATGAGACGTAATGTGGCATTTTGTTGGCGCACTTTGCACTTAGTACGTCAGTTGGCGCAGCCAGATGGTGCTGCAGTTGGCGCGGGAAGCGCGCAGTTCGCGTGTTGCGCATGTGTGCGCGGGAGCAAGTTGCGTAATTTATTGTTGAAAAATATCACAAATTGCTCTTTGAAGACAGTCTATGCTGCCGCAGGTGAAGGAGTTCCTGAAGCTGCGACAGAAGTTGAAAGATGAGGCGATGTCCCTCACCGACAAGTTTGTTGTTGGAGGGATCATCTCAAAGCTCCCCGCTGGGTGAAACAAGTTCTATACAAACATGCATAGGAAGAAACTGGAGATCAGTCTCGAAGATCTCCTTCAAGAAATTTATGTTGAGGACCAGATGATGGCTCAACTGAAGGTGGACGCACTGTCCAAACAACTGGCTAATGCCAATTTAGTTCACACCAAGGAACATAAAGGAAAGCAGGCGGCTTTCCACAGCAAGAAGAAAGATCCCAATAATCTGAAAGTGAAAGGGACTTCCAATTCAAACATCAGAAGTCAAAGGCTCAGATGCCTTGCTTCAAGTATGGCAAGAAGGGTCATTTCAAGAGTGAATGCAAATTTAAGCTCAAGCATCAGAACAAGGCGAGCCTAGTAAGATTTCAATGATCACTGATGTAGTTGCAATGATTGCGCATTGTCACTGCGGTAGGGGCTGACTCTGACTGGTTGGTAGACACTGGTGCCACCTGCCATGTCTGCTCAAACAAGAAATAGTTCACCACCTACATACCAACTTCTGACGTTGTTATGCTGGCGAACCAGGTACAAGCTGAAGTGTAAGGGATCGGGACAGTGGTCTTGAAGCTGACTTCTGGAAGTCTCTGACGCTTCAAGGTATGAAGCATGTACCTGCTATCGCAAAGAACCTGATCTCGGAAGGCATACTCTGTATTGCAGGCCTAAGAATGGACATAAATGCTGGCCAGATGGTGATAAAGCTTTTTATACTGAAAAAATGTTCAAAGTTCAGCTTGTAAATCAGTCCAATGTAATTAATGCAGTCACTCATTCTGGTTATACTCTTGAGTTGTGGTATAATAGACTATGACATATTCATTGTAAAAGAATAAACAAAATATCTAGTCTAGGACTTATCTCCAAATGTGGGGGTAAGGTAGAGAAATATGAAGTTTGTACTCAGATAAAGATCACAAGAAAATCCTTTCATCGGGTTAATCGAAGCACCGATCTTCTGGAGTTGGTACACTATGATATCTGTGACTTCAAACAATTCTTTACAAAGGCCGGGATAAAATGTTTCATAACCTTCATCGATGACTTCTCTAAATACGCGTTCGTCTACCTGCTGAAGGCCAAAGACGAAGTATTCGAGAAGTTTAAAAAGTTCAGGGCTGAGGCTGAACGGCAGACTGGACAACAACTCAAGAGAATAAGAAGTGATCGAGGTGGAGAGTAACGGTCTCATGAATTCGCATCATTCTGCAAAGAATATAAAATTATCAACGAGACTACTGCTCCGTACTCTCCTCAATCTAACGGAGTAGCAGAAAGAAAGAACAAAACATTGACAAAAATGATAAACTCAATGATATTGACTGCGGGTCTTACAAAATGCTACTGGGGAGAAGCTGCATTGATGGCCACTTTTATTCTAAATAGAGTGTCTCATGCAGCTTCGGACGTTACTCCTCATGAACTCTGGTTCAAAGTCAGACCTAACTTGAATGTCATTCAAGTATAGGGATGTCTGGCATAAGTGAAGCTTCCAGATCTGCAGATTCAGAAGCTCAGAACAAGGACTACAAAGATAATCTTCTTGGGTTATGCCGAGAAGAGTGATACTCAAAGATTTCTTGATATTGAATCAAATCATATCATTGAATCTCGCGACGCAGAATATTTTGAAGACAAATTTGCAAGGCACAAGAACATTGTTCTTGTGGATGTTCCGGAGAACAATGAGGGTATGCACGAAACTGAATTTTTCAATGGAAACAACGGTTGAACCAGAACTCGCTGAGCCGTCAGCTAAGCGTGTGAGGAGGCCGAAGGACTTCGAAAATGACTTTGTTACCTATCATGTGGAAGCAGATTCGCTTACCTATGATGAGACGATGAAGACCAGAGATGTTATTTTCTCGAAGGAGGCGATAGACAATGAAATTGATTCAATAACCTCAAATAACACCTGGGTGTTGGTTAATTTTCCTGAAGGAACGAAACCCATCAGATGCAAATGGATTTTCAAGAAGAAGATGAAAGAAGACGGAACTATTGACAAGTTCAAGGCTAGGCTAGTAGCCAAGGAATTTTCTCAGAAGCGGGGGATCGACTACTTTGACACGTATGCTCCAGTAGCCCGGATGACCACCATCAGAATGCTAATTGCTCTCGCAGCAATACATAAGTTGGTGACACATCAGATGGATGTGAAAATGATTTTTCTAAATGGCGAGCTGACCGAAGAGATTTACATGTAACAGCCAGAGGGATTTATCATCTAGGGTATTGAAAACAAATTCTGCAAGTTGGTGAAATCCTTGTACGGTCTTAAAATGCTCCTAATATGTGGCATGAGAAGTTTGACAAGGTTATAAGGTCAAATGGCTACATGGTCAGCGAGACGGATAAGTGTGTTTACACAAAGTTCGCTGATGGAAGAGATGCTATCGTTTGTCTATACGTGGACGACATGCTGATCCTAGATACGGATATGAGCTGTGTCACAGAGATAGAGAAGTTCATCTCGAGCAAGTTCGGTATGAAGGACTTAGGGGAAGCTGATGTGAACTTAGACATCAAGATAATTCGGACAGATACTGGATTGGCGCTGTCAAATCTCATTATATTGAGAAGATGATCACACGCTACGGATATCAGGATCTATCAGGGATAGATACGCCTTACAGGTGTGATCTGAAGCTCAAGCCTAATTCGAGGAAAAGCGTCAGGCAGCTGGAGTATGCAAGCGTCATCGGAAGTTTGATGTATGCTCGGTCCACAAGGCCTGACATAGCTTTCGTCGTGGAAATGCTGAGTCGTTTCACGAGCAACCCATGCATTGAGCACTGGAAAGCTGTGAAACGGGTAATGAGATATCTCAAGAAAACTCAAACATATGTACTGTACTACAGCGAAGATCCGCCGGTAGTAGAAGGCTTCAGTGATGCCAGCTGGAGCTCAGAGTTGGAGAGCGAGAGGTCCACAGGTGGATTCTTTTTCACAATGGATGGAGCTGCTATATCATGGAAGTCGAAGAAGTAGATTATGCTCTCGCGGTCCTCCATGGAATTTGAGTTCTTTGCACTTGATACCGCAGCAGAGGAAGCAGAATGGCTTCGAAAGCTTATGTATGATCTTCCAGTAGTTGGAACGCAAATACCGACGATTTTGATATACTGCGACAACCAGGCGACTGCGGCAGTGGCATCAAATGACCTCTTCAATAGGAAGAAGAGGACTGTGCGGTTAAAGCACAAGACAGTACACGATCTCATCAAGAGATGTATTATTGCAGTGATTGATGTTCGGAATCAGGAGAACCTGCGGATCCTTTCACCAAGGGCCTCAAGCGCCAGCTGGTCGATAACACAACAAGTAAAATGGACTTGAAGTTCTGATATTAGGTTATTACAATTTTACCATAAAGTTTTATGCTATTAGTTCAATTGGTTCAAGGGAGGACCATTAACTGAAAAAATATCAGGAACATTGGGTATATGTCCTCTGTGCAATGGAGAGATATGGACCCACAACCACTGTTATCTACTGTATGTTTTCTGCGGAAAATGGATCCTGTGTTGAGGATGGCTTAAACATCTTAATGAGTTCTTAGGCAGAGTGAATGCTTAGTGTGCTTTACAGGAAGCATGGTAGCACAGCACTATAAGGAGTGTAACTCCATGCTACAGTGGGGTGACTCCACCATGAGGTTCCCGGTTAGGGGTAATGCTTCGGCTTTGCTAGCCAATTTACAACGACGTAGCACCGTAAATAGGCAGGTAGCCTAATGATGTATGATAAATTAAAGAGGGGGTAGACAGCACTACAAAGGGAAGATTTTTCCCATGTTACAGTGGCACGACACCACGATGAGGTACCCGGATAGAAATAAAGACTCGGCCTTGCAAGCCATGTCATTGCGACGTAACACCGCAAGGGAGCCTAAGGTTTCATGCTGGGTAGTCCGACACTACAAAGAGGCTTGTGACCTCATGCTACTGTAGTATGACACTACGATGAGGTTCCCGGGTAAGGATAATGTCTCGGCTTTAGGCCATGTCATAGCGGCGTAGCACCGCAAGGGAAGCGCAAGGCTTCATGCCATATCTCTTTAATAAAGAACTCACCTATAGTGTATGGACAGAGATCGTAGGCCATCTCTTGAGGGTAAACTTGTAGACCCCAAAATTATACACTGAAACTAGGCTGGCACAAGGTCTTTAATGTGCAGTCAAAAGCACATATAACTACATTATGTGAGTGGGAAAGAA
The DNA here is from genome assembly GCA_029216955.1 of Iris pallida. Classification (NCBI taxonomy): domain Eukaryota; kingdom Viridiplantae; phylum Streptophyta; class Magnoliopsida; order Asparagales; family Iridaceae; genus Iris; species Iris pallida. The sequence continues at coordinate 12,959,893 of JANAVB010044620.1, read as the reverse complement.
TTACAGCTATGGTGCAGAATTCAAGGCTTAGTCCATTCTTATATTATACTCTATTGTTTGACCCATGCGGGAAGATTCAAGTCGTCAGTGACATCTCTCCTAATGCATGATGGACAGTTACTGTAGGGAACACTCAATATATCAAGATATGTGGAAGATTGTTGGAACTTTTCTTTAACATGTGAAGATAGCTTGCTCTCAACACATGCATAGTGAAGTTTAGTCCCACATTAAAAAATTACCATGAGTAGTATCTCTATATATACTTGATATGTTATTGAGATGTGCACATGAGGTGGTGACCCTAAGGAGGGAACCATGTGGGTGATTTTACTATGAGGTAAGGAAGGATAAGACTCCTTGGTAAAGATTAATGCTTTTTGCTCTTGGAATTTATTCCATGGGAGCTAAGTCCCGTAGGGACTTAGCGACTCGACTCGGACTCGGATTCGGCTCATGGGCTAATGAGGCATAATGTGGCGTTTTGTTGGCGCACTTTGCACTTAGCACGTCAGCATGAACATTTTGCTAACTAGACAGTTACAGTGCGGCATATATAAGCTTCTCTGCTCTCTCTCTCTCTCAGATACACAAGTGTTCAGAACACAATTTCTTTCGAATTTTCAGAGAGATCAAGAGAGAAGAGAAGTGCACCGGCGCCACTTAGCGCAGGAGTCTGCGCCATCCTATGAGTCAGAAGAGCAGAGTGTTCCAAAAGTTCTCCGTCGAACTTGCTGGTTCCTGGAATCTGTTCGTGTGGGACGAATCAAGCTTTGAGCACCGGTGACCATTCATCCCAGTAGGCCATCCTCTCTAACTATCCACTTCTACTCGTTCTGAACGAGAACAGTTCTGATCTAATCAGAAACTGTTAGTGGACAATCGCTGCTACTGCTAACAATTCATTTGTACCTTCTTTTTAGAAGTACTACATTTGAATTCGTTTTCCAATGATCTCTGTCATGTACCTTCTTTGAAGTGTTGCTACGAAATATTGTTTTTACAATCGTTTTATTTCTCTGTTTTCTATCGAAAAATTACGCCACGGAACTAACAACTCATATGTAAATTTAAAATGCCGAAACAATGATCTATTCGAGAGAGATGGCTAGCTTAATTAGAAAAATATTTGTGAATATAATGTGGTTATATATAGTGATCTCAAAAGGGAAGCTTATCCATGAGAGGAGAGAGATGGCCATTTGCAATTATAAGGATCATGTCGCCAAACCACATCTCTCTTTCTAAAGACATAGAATTTAAATAAAAAATCAAGATGTACGCAATCTTGAATATAAAAAAAGAAAAGGTTATTTAACAAATGTTATTTCATGAAAAGTTAATGGAAGGGAAGATTAGAAGGACAAAAAAATAAACTACAATTAACAAGAGAGTTGAAGAATAAGCAATATTGATTTCTGCAGTGTGTGAATTACCATGCGTCCCAGCTGGGCCTCATTTTCTGAGGATGCAATAACTCCCGTTGTCTACCCAAGTTGCAACTGAGGCACATGCTATTAATTTGGTGCAAGCATTATACAGTTGCATGCATTAAGCTTTGTCAACTACTATGCTTAGACCATCTCCAATGGGGGTTTCTATCTTTCCTATTTCTATGGAAGAAATCTATTTTAGAAAAAACTTCTTCCAATGGTAATTTCTATCACCATTTCTATCCTAGATGGCAATGATGTAGGATAGAAACTTTGTAGGAGGGTTTCTACATGTAGAAACTCTCATAGAAATTCTCCTATCTCTCATGACAATTATTATTGGGCCCCACACCATTAAATTGGTCCTTTTACTATGTAACACATAGGATAGAAATGGAGAACCATTGGAGAACATTTTTGTATGTCTACAATTTCTATGTAGAAACTCTTCCAACTAGGATAGAAATCTCCTTAAAGTACAATGCCAAGTAGGATAAGAACTCAATTTTAGAAATCACCATTGGAGATGGTCTTAGAGCATCTCTAACCCTATTGTCTTGTTTTGTGTTGCAATTCCTACGTGGCACGAGACAAAGTCATTCTGAGGATGCAATAACGTCCAAAACAACTCATCAACTTCTTCATTTTTTTAATAAATATTTCTATTCGTAATTGATGATATGGAGACAAAGTCATTGTGAAGTACGTTATCTAGATCTAGACAACCAACTTTACATTGTCCTTATCATGTCATTGCCATGCCAATTTCATAATTTATCCTATATTTGCATAGGAAATTTTTTTTTGAAATAAAAACTTATCATTCCTATAAGACAACCATTTTTTTTCTAAACTGGTTGGAGATGCTCTTAAAACACACTTGTGCATAGACAATAACATTAATGAGACAAAACATTTGAGTGAGTAGTCAGTCATGTAGTACGCACCTGCCAGCCAGCTTCAATGCTGTTGAGGTCTGAGCCATCAAATGAGCCTGATAGCACCCAAATCTGTGACAGGCTGAATTCATTGGCCTCCCCTACCGATGGATCCCATACATTCAATGTAGCCTTGGCTCCGTACACTTCTTGTGATGATCCAGTAGTATATGCAATTGCATGCTACAACCAATTTTTCAAACATTAAGTACTATGATTGATTTAGTGTCAATCCGCAGCACATCTCAATGGAAGAAAATGATTCAAACATTCTTGCCAAAAGTTTTAAGTACTTGAATACTTATATGTAATATTAAACAAAACCTATGTTTTCCCAAAAAGCAAACCTTTATCAAAGTTTAATTTGGATTTGTCGACCTTCGGATCGAAATTGGTAATTAGTTGTAGGCGTTCGAACTGTGTTGTTGGCATTCGAGCCAGAATAATATTTACGTTTATATAAATTAATTTAAATGTGCGGGAGCAGCTGGTACGGTTCATGACTGGTGCAGGTGCTGTACTTGTGCGGAGGCCTTCGGATCAGGATGTAGTAGCCTTTCGGCTGGATTTGTAGGTCTTCGGATCGAATTTGATAATTGACCATAGAGGTTTGTAGGCCTTTCGGTTCAGAATTGGTAATTGGTTATAGGCATTCGAACTAAGTTCTTCGGACCAGATTAATATTTACTTATATATATATAAATTAAATTAAATGTGTAGGTTCAGCCGCTGCGGTTCGGGTGCAGGCGCGGTACTTGTGCGGAGGCCTTCGGACCGGGATATAGTTTGAATCGAAATTGGTAACGGATTGATTTGTAGGCACTTAGACTAGAATAATATTTACCTTTATATAAATTAGAAAATAGCAATATTATATTATTAAAATGGTAAAAGTGGAATTAACTCTTAAAATTGAGCAAATTTTTAGAAGATAAAAAAATAGCATAAAATATTTGATGATTCAAACTATCAAAAAATAAATAAATAAAAGAAATGGAAAAGAACAGCTTCAAAACTTCCAAAAATAATAAACCTTATTTTAGAACCAATCATAAAAAATATCATACTTTTTAAAAATTAATAGAAACGATATGATATAAACAAATGAAACTGATAGAAGTTATGAAATACAACAATAATTTTCTAATTTCCAAGCAACTATTAGAATATAACATTCATGAATGAAATTAGAACCAAACAATCCGATCACTTTATGCCTTTTGCTGTAGAGCATTCGTTTTTTCCCCTCTTGTGGCACTGTTAGAAACAGTCGCTCAAATTTAATTTTGTTGCTAGATTTGATCTTAAGCTTAAGATATAGTAAGTAAAAAAAAAATAAAAAATTCTATATCTAACCAAGTTAAAGATAGAAATATCTAACGGATAATCAAACGAGGGAATTCCTAACTTATCTCATTCAACCAATTAGAGTAAATGACATATTTATTAATATATTGATACTTTTATTATTTGAATTATTTATTTTTTTTATCTTACACAATATAATGAGGCTTCAAAACGGTTCAAAAGTGAGCCGTCATTATATTACGGTCCATTTTATTTTTAAAAAATAAATTTTGTAAAAATTGTTAAAAAAATTTAAATTTGTCAACATGAGAATCGAACTCAACCAAAAAAGAAAAATACCCCACACCTTAACCACATGAATTAGAAGAGATATTTGATTATAGTTTGATATTATTCTTATTATCAGTTATTATACGTGCAAAGCACGTGCATTTACTAGTTATTATAATGTGACTTGAAAACAGCTCAAAAATAACGATCTAAGCCTTATGTATATTCTCCATTAATTAATTAATTTTTTTAAAAATGTTTAGCTACACGTATGTATCTTCTCGCGCAGTTAAAAGTAAAAATAATTTTTTTTAAAATCTTTTAATTAACTGAATATATAACAAATTCTAAAATATATTAAATATTTAAATTATATTTAAACTAAGTACATGATATTATCTAACTTAAACATATATCCAAAATTCTAAAAATATATCATAACAAATTCTAAATAAAATATATTCAAATTATATCTTAAATATTTTAATATAATTTAAATATTTAATTAATTTTTCAATAACATAGATTATTTTTTTGTAAGGGGGACTAGTACAGATACTTGGAGACCTAATATAAGTTTCTGTTAGTATCTACTTATAGATCCCTTCCTTAGTTTGATTATTCAAAATTTCGGAATCAGTTTGTGGACTTATTTCGAAATAATAATAAAATTTCCAAACCTTTTTTTTGAAAATGAAAAAAAATCCCCTATTGAATGGGAATTTTTTTTGTAAACTTACATTCTAAAAGTTGGTAGATATACATGATTATGGATATAAAAATTAAATTAAAAATAATAATAAGCAATAAATAAATAAAGAGAGGAAACGATCAAAGTTGGTAGAAAGAAAAAAAAATAAGGATGCTATTTTGTCAGTCCGAGGGCTGGTCCGCTGCTGGCCTGTCCCTACGTGGCGGGCGCCCATTGGCTCCCCTGTCTGGATGGACCCAAGTTAGCAGGAGAGACCAATAGTTGTCCGCCACGTGGACGCGGACCAGTCGTGGACCACCCCCACGGACGAACAAAATAGACTTTTCCAAAAAAAAAAAAAAAAGCCATGATATGATATGATATGATAGCTTCCTCCCTCCATTTCCCACTTCCCCTATTGAATGCTAAATTTCCAAAATATTTTCAATCTCTTTCTTTCCTCTCATTTCATTTCAGGCTATAGCTACTGAAATGATCAAACACATTAATATCTATATACATTTATATTTACTGCCACAACTCCATCCCACCAGACCAAAGACCAACACCCAATTTATTGGAGAGAGATCGATCTCTATGTTATTGTCAGCAGTGCTCTCATTTCATCATACTCCCTATAGCTAGCTAGCTACTTTCTTCTTTGCAACCCAGCCAACTTTGTTGCATAAGACTTTGATTGTTCCCTCAACTTCACCTCCATGTCCATGCTCAATTAATCCCATATATCAAAATGAAAGGAAATACCGAACTCAATTGGTTGTTGTGGTCAGTGAGGAGAGGTACCGAGGAGAGGTATAATCTTTTTGGCTAGACGGACGGTCTCGGAATCGAACCGCGGAGAAAAATGGTGTGTGTGAAAATTGTGGACAGTGGACCCAAATGACATGCAACACAGTATATAAAAAGTTCCGTAGGTTATGCTGGACATCACAAAAGAAGAAGAAGAAAGGAAATGAATTAAAGGAAAAAAGAAACACAAATGTTACACACCTCATGGCCATTGCTACCGACTACGTCCGGAGCTTCGAATGATCGAGACGTAGTCTTTATCATCTTCGTCGATGGCGATCTAGGCTGCTTCTTGCCATACCGGTGCAAGGATTTTGCCCGCAAGACGTCATCGACTGTGCTCCTCCTTATCGGCACGGTGCCCTTCGGGCAGTGGCCTACGCGGTGCCACGCCTGCCAGGCGCCTCTGCCCGCTGCAGCAGTGCTACTGTAGTTCTTCGGTGCACGTCCCTTCTTCAACCTAGGCCTCTGCGGCGCCACCGTCTATATATACACATACCAATATCTCATCAACAAAATCTTAATTATGTCGTGCAATGGTTAAACTATACATACCTGGATCTTGTGGTTCTTGAGGAGAGGGTGGTCGAGTGCAGGCTGGCGGCGCCGGTGGACGCAGTCGATGATATCTCCATCTGGGCTCTGCAAGAAATTGATCAAATTGGTACACATGTACGCAGTGTTAACTACATATATATATAAATGTTTACCTCGATCGATCGCACGGGAGACTTGTTGATCTTCTCAAGATGCCTATGGATCCTGGCAAGACGAAGCGCGGAGACTCGCTTCAGGGTCTTGGTGTGGTTGAATGACATGGCTCCGTTGGGAGCTAGAAGGACTAGTAGGAGGAGGAGGAGAAGAAGAAGAATAGAAGGGGACATGGAGGACCAACACCAAGTTTTTCTTTGGTATCCTCTCCTAGTGATTCTAGTTGTCATGGCTTGTTCCATCTTTGTTAGTGCCCAGCAAATAGGGACTACTAACTAATAATAGGAATAAGAAAGCAACCCTATGTTCTCCCTCCCATCTCTATCAAAGTGTTATATATATATATATATATATGTTCTTAATCTCCCTCTCTTTAGAAGGAGTATGTGTGGAGCTAAAAGAGGAGAGGAGGAGGGGTGGAGAAGAAGGAAAGGGGTTTGAGGGAAGAGCGTAAAGACTTGACCTACCAAGGAATGCAGCAGTTAATGGCAAACTTGAATGAGCCAGAAACAAACTCTCTTTTTTTATATATAGTTGAAGAAGGTCATGGCATGGGCTTTCGTGTAATTAAAAGTGTTGTTGTTGTTGTTGGAAAAATAATTTCTTTTCTGTCCTGAAATCCTGTAAAAAATAAAATAAAATTAAGGTTATTGGTGTCCGCAAGGTCGCGCACGAAATACTGTCCCAAGAGTTGATTCGGATCTATGTGCCGACTTGTTCCAAATGCTCATAATGATAAAACTCCCGCTCTACCGGTATCTCTTCGTCACACACGACTCGGAGAGAGCGACCATCTCTGCCCAGAGCAAGAATGAAGAACATATGGAATTTTGTTGAGTATGCTGAGAGTTTTTGCGTAGGAATTTATTTTTAGTTTTTCCCGCCAGTCAAAGAAAGATAGAAACTCGATATATATAGGCCTGAAGATGTTACAAATAAAAGCCATGGAAAACATGTGGGACAATGAAACTAGACAGAAATAAATATGTACAACGTTAAAAGAAATTAATGGGCAAAAAAAACTATTTTAGGGTCTAAGTCCGAACCCGAAGAAGGAACTGAATCCACATTCGGCGTCCACGGATGTGGACGAGTACCCGCACTCGTTATGCGCACCGAACCGAACTAGACCTACACAAGACTACAGCTGATGTGGGACTAAACATGAAGGAGTTTGGTTTTTGCAAATATAGCAACAACACTAACGCTAACAATCCCCCCCCCCCCCCCCCCCCCCCAAATTAATAAATAAATAAATAAATAAATAATAAAGTTCTGAATAAGAATCAATAAGAGAAGAGAAGAGAAGAGCTAAAGAAGAGTAGATAATTTCTAGGCAGGTATATACTATGCATAAATGAGATGGACTACAACCTTGAATCTCACTTAGTGACTATTGTCTTTTTTCTGAAAAAGTGCTTGATAGACTATGCCTTAAATAATCAGACTTCTTGAACCAGATTAAATAACATGCATAGTACGCTAGAGTTTCTTGGGTCTATCAGGTGGCACGTTTGATTGGTCATGCGCACTTTTCCATATTCATGAGAGTTGTCTAGGATCGCCCTATCATATAGTCACGGTCTTCATGACCTCTCATATATATAGGTAAGTCCTTAAGGGTTTGTGATGGGAGTCAACCTTGCATATCATGCTTGGACCTATTAAGAGTTAAAACTCATCCTAACAACATCACACCGGAACACTGTTACCATAGGGATGGGGCATCCATGTACAATATCGTACAACCTCTTGGACATTATTTTAAGAGAATTTAATCTCAGGATCAATGTTCCATAATAGTCACCTAAGTCCAGCTTGTTCCTACCCATTGAACTGGCTTATTGGGATCTCCAGTCAGACTCGGTTGGGTTGCCACTGCTCTGACGAGGCATAAATTCTCGATAAAATGACTTCGAATATGCATACGATTTTCGGATACCATACAGACTGTATCTTTTATTGGCATGTGACTATTAATTTTTCATGATCCACAAATTCCTATATTACTCTTCTTTATTTCTTATATTTCTATTCTCGACTCGTCGTTTGTCTTTCTAATAATCTTTTAAACCTATTTTATTTTCTTCCGCTAGATTCCTAATCGTACCTAGATTTTGATTCTATAATCGTGCCTACATGCTTTTGGTTAAATAAGTTGATTGTGCCGAAACGATTTTGATTTTTGATCATTCTTACGGACGGCGGATAATAAGTGTTATTTTTACTCCTACAATTTTACATGTGTTTGTTGTAGACGCTTCTTAGCTTTGATTGATCTTTGTCGAAAAAGCTATTCTTTTCTTTGGGACCTTTTTTTTCCCTTTCTAACAGCGGTTCTCTTCTAAATTAAACATTATTTTGTTTCCGACTCGGAGCCAAACAGAATATTTGGTTTTGGACTCAGGCCAAACGGAATAAGAGATTCATTTCGGTTTTAAAAATTTTAAGTTCGATACTGATTTTTAAATACAAAATTTTTTTATTCGATTTTAGACTTGTATAATTATATAATAGTATTATTTTTATGCATATTTTACTATTAAAAATGTATATATTTTTGTGTATATTTTAAATAATTTTATGTATTTGTTTTAAAATTCAACTTTGATAATTTAACAATTTAGAAATTGTTTAAAGATTGATGTCGATGTAGAATGAAGCGTTTTAATATGATTACTTCAACAGTTCATGGTGGTTGTTGTTAGCTCTAGCTTGAGTGAGGTTTAAATCAAGTTTTCATTTTGATTTGGCTTAGACCTATGTTTGTGTAATTACTTTGAAACTGTTGTATAATTACTTGTATAATCTGTAAATGAGATGGGTGATCTTGTTTTTTTTTCTCCCTAAAAATAAATTAATTGCTAAGTAATGTTCATATTTAAATGGTTTAGAGGATATGTTATCTTTAATCCTTGACAGGATATCTTTTTCAATTATTAAATAGATTTATATTTCAACAAGAGTGGCCTATTAGCTCAGTTGTTTAGAGCGTGGTGCTAATAACGCCAAGGTCGCAGGTTCGAGACCTGCATAGGCCATTATTTGTTTTTTTTATTTTATACTTCTGACTTGAAATTATTATTTTTATATCTTCTACTTGTGAATTTAAAAAATTGCTAAGTAAGCTTGAAGTATTCAATCAAGTAAGTGACTATAAACACTACTTGAACGGCATGAGGCGCAGGCGGCCAATGGAAATGTAACCGTCCACTTAATGGAGAGTAGTGGACTATTAGGAGGAGTTGGCTCCCCAATATAATCTCTAAGACCTTTTTTTAGAGAGATTAGACTTTGAGATTATAGCTAGGAGAGAGTTAGCTATAATTTTTTGAATCTACGAAGTGATGTCCGTTCGTGCATACCGAGAGACGGAGTTCTATCCGTGCAAGGGTGAGAAAGAGCGTTCCAGAAATACCATCTTTTAAAACTTGCTAGTTTCTGGGGGCAGATTAATAGAAATTATTGAATCTTGCTTTGAGCGATGATCTTTATCATCTTAGCGAGCAGTCTTTTTCTTCTCTCAAGTGTTCTTCCCCTGAATTTTATTTCTTGTTGTATAGTAACTATGTTGCAGAAGTTTTAATTAAAGAAGCTTATATTTCAGCACTTTGTAATCTCCTTCAACTCAGGGGCGGATCCACTGGGTGTTCACTGGGAGCGGTGAAAAATAAATAAATTAAGGCAATACAACAAAGCAAGTGTGTGGGGCCCTTTTTTCCACACACGAAAGCCACAGAACAGAAGCCAATCCGAAGCAACATAGCAGTCCCACACATTTCTTTCTGTCTGCCACTGCTGTTTGTCCCCTTCTTTCTTATTTCTGTAGGTATGTTCAATTTTCAATTATGTACCTTATTTCTATATGTTTAATTTTTGGAGGCGTCTTATGATTGTGTTCCCAATAGAATCCCATCCTATATCTGCCACTGCTTCTACTTCTACTGTTATTTTAGTTGTTATAGTTGTTGTACTTTGCACTTTCTACGTATTTTTGTACGATCTTTGTAACCCAGCAATAACACACTTTGTATAGTTGGCGCGGGAGCTAAAGATGGTCTCCTGCACAAGTTGGTGATTAACCTACTAATACCAGTTTCATGGTTGACTGGTTACTACTATACGAGTCCAACTGCATTGGGGTTGGGTTGTTCTATCCGAATCTAGTTTTGGTTGCCCCTTGATCTTAATTTACTGTAGGTCGATCCGGTAAGGTATCCGCGATCCATACCTCTATTGGAATCACGCTGAGAATGGGAGTAGTCCTAAGTAGAAGAGAGGGGAGAGGGAGGGGTAAGTAGAAGAGAGGCCGGCCTTGGCTATATTGTCTTCTGTCTAGACTAAGATCCTCTAATACCAATCTCTCGTAATCTCATGAACTGATTAAATTGACTAAAAATATTATGGTGTGATTGATAAAACATTTTCCTGTTGTCATCAAATGTCATTAAATTAAAGCAATTTAATTAGATAAAAATAGTATCAATCTAATGAGATTAAATTGAAGCAATTTAATTTAAGATAAAAATAATATCAGAGCCAGGTTTCGATCCTGGGACTTGTGGGTTATGGGCCCACCACGCTTCCGCTGCGCCACTCTGATTCTTGATAAAATGATGAGTACCCGTACTCGTTACGCGCACCGAACCGAACTAGACCTACACAAGACTACAGCTGATGTGGGACTAAACATGAAGGAGTTTGGTTTTTGCAAATATAGCAACAACACTAACGCTAACAATCCCGCCCCCCAAATTAAAAATAAATAAATAAATAATAAAGTTCTGAATAATAATAGAATAAGAGAAGAGAAGAGCTGAAGAAGAGTAGATAATTTCTAGGTAGGTATATACTATGCATAAATGAGATGGACAACAGCCTTGAATCTCACTTAGTGACTATTGTCTTTTTATGAAAAAGTGCTTGATAGACTATGCCTTAAATAATCAGACTTCTTGAACCAGATTAAATAACACGCATAGTACACTAGAGGTTCTTGGGTCTATCAGGTGTCACGTTTGATTGGTCATGCGCACTTTTCCATATTCATGAGAGTTGTCTAGGATCGCCCTATCCTATAGTCACGGTCTTCATGACCTCTCATATATATAGATAAGTCCTTAAGGGTTTGTGATGGGAGTCAACCTTGCATATCATGCTTGGACCTATTAAGAGTTAAAACTCATCCTAACCACATCACACCGGAACATTGTTACCATAGGGATGGGGGCATCCATGTACAATATCGTACAACCTCTTGGACATTATTTTAAGAGAATTTAATCTCAGGGTCAATGTTCCATAATAGTCACCTAAGTCCAGCTTGTTCCTACCCATTGAATCGGCTTATTGGGATCTCCAGTCAGACTCGGTTGGGTTGCCACTGCTCTGACGAGGCATAAATTCTCGATAAAATGACTTCGAATATGCATATGGTTTTCGGATACCATACAGACTGTATCTTTTATTGGCATGTGACTATTAATTTTTCATGATCCACAAATTCCTATATTACTCTTCTTTATTTCTTATATTTCTATTCTCGACTCGTCGTTTGTCTTTCTAATAATCTTTTAAACCTATTTTATTTTCTTCCGCTAGATTCCTAATCGTACCTAGATTTTGATTCTATAATCGTGCCTACATGCTTTTGGTTAAATAAGTTGATTGTGCTGAAATGATTTTGATTTTTGATCATTCTTACGGACGGCGGATAATAAGTGTTATTTTTACTCCTACAATTTTACATGTGTTTGTTGTAGACGCTTCTTAGCTTTGATTGATCTTTGTCGAAAAAGCTAATCTTTTCTTTGGGACTTTTTTTCCCTTTCTAACAACGGTTCTCTTCTAAATTGAACATTATTTTGTTTCCGACTCGGAGCCAAACAGAATATTTGGTTTTGGACTCAGGCCAAACGGAATAAGAGATTCATTTCGGTTTTAAAAAATTTAAGTTCGATACCGATTTTTAAATACAAAATTTTGTTATTCGATTTTAGACTTGTATAATTATATAATAGTATTATTTTTATGCATATTTTACTATTAAAAATGTATATATTTTTGTGTATATTTTAAATAATTTTATGTATTTGTTTTAAAATTCAACTTTGATAATTTAATAATTTAGAAATTGTTTAAAGATTGATGCCGATGTAGAATGAAGTGTTTTAATATGATTACTTCAACAGTTCATGGTGGTTGTTGTTAGCTCTAGCTTGAGTGAGGTTTAAATCAAGTTTTCATTTTGATTTGGCTTAGACCTATGTTTGTGTAATTACTTTGAAACTGTTGTATAATTACTTATATAATCTGTAAATGAGATGGGTGATCTTGTTTTTTTCTCCCTAAAAATAAATTAATTGCTAAGTAATGTTCATATTTAAATGGTTTAGAGGATATGTTATCTTTAATCCTTGACAGGATATCTTTTTCAATTATTAAATAGATTTATATTTCAACAAGAGTGGCCTATTAGCGTAGTTGGTTAGAGCGTGGTGCTAATAACGCCAATGTCGCAGGTTCGAGACCTGCATAGGCCATTATTTTTTTTATTTTTTATTTTATACTTCTGACTTGAAATTATTATTTTTATATCTTCTACTTGTGAATTTTAAAAATTGCTAAGTAAGCTTGAAGTATTCAATCAAGTAAGTGACTATAAACACTACTTGAACGGCATGCGGCGCAGGCGGCCAATGGAAATGTAACCGTCCACTTAATGGAGAGTAGTGGACTATTAGGAGGAGTTGGCTCCCCAATATAATCTCTAAGTCCTTTTTTTTAGAGAGATTAGACTTTGAGATTATAGCTAGGAGAGAGTTAGCTATAGTTTTTTGAATCGACGAAGTGATGTCCGTTCGTGCATACCGAGAGACGGAGTTCTATCCGTGCAAGGGTGAGAAAGAGCGTTCCAGAAATACCATCTTTTAAAACTTGCTAGTTTCTGGGGGCAGATTAACAGAAATTATCGAATCTTGCTTTGAGCGATGATCTTTATCATCTTAGCGAGCAGTCTTTTTCTTCTCTCAAGTGTTCTTCCCCTGAATTTTATTTCTTGTTGTAGTAACTATGTTGCAGAAGTTTTAATTAAAGAAGCTTATATTTCAGCACTTTGTAATCTCCTTCAACTCAGGGGCGGATCCACTGGGTGTTAACTGGGGGCGGTGAAAAATAAATAAATTAAGGCAATACAACAAAGCAAGTGTGTGGGGCCCTTTTTTCCACACACGAAAGCCACAGAACAGAAGCCAAACCGAAGCAACATAGCAGTCCCACACATTTCTTTCTGTCTGCCACTGCTGTTTGTCCCCTTCTTTCTTATTTCTGTAGGTATGTTCAATTTTCAATTTTGTTCCTTGTTTCTATATGTTTAATTTTCGGAGGCGTCTTATGATTGTGTTCCCAATAGAATCCCATCCTGTATCTGCCACTGCTTCTACTTCTACTGTTATTTTAGTTGTTATAGTTGTTGTACTTTACACTTTCTACGTATTTTTGTACGATCTTTGTAACCCAGCAATAACACACTTTGTATAGTTGGCGCGGGAGCTAAAGATGGTCTCCTGCACAAGTTGGTGATTAACCTACTAATACCAGTTTCATGGTTGACTGGTTACTACTATACGAGTCCAACTGCATTGGGGTTGGGTTGTCCTATCTAAATCTAGTTTTGATTGCCCCTTGATCTTAATTTACTGTAGGTCGATCCGGTAAGGTATCCGCGATCCATACCTCTATTGGAATCACGCTGAGAATGGGAGTAGTCCCAAGTAGAAGAGAGGGGAGAGGGAGGGGTAAGTAGAAGAGAGGCCGATCTTGGCTATATTGTCTTCTGTCTAGACTAAGATCCTCTGATACCAATCTCTCGTAATCTCATGAACTGATTAAATTGACTGAAAATATTATGGTGTGATTGATAAAACATTTCCCTGTTGTCATCAAATGTCATTAAATTAAAGCAATTTAATTAGATAAAAATAATATCAATCTAATGAGATTAAATTGAAGCAATTTAATTTAAGATAAAAATAATATCAGAGCCAGGTTTCGATCCTGGGACCTGTGGGTTATGGGCCCACCACGCTTCCGTTGCGCCACTCTGATTCCTGATAAAACATGTTATTTTATGTCTTTAACCAAATATATGGGTACCGACTCTAACCATTATTCCCGGCATCAAGATTACTTGACTGCTGTCCTTTAGAGTTTTATAGATACTTGAGTGAGAAACTAAATATTATCTTCTACAATAGTATAGTAAGGGAACAAAGCCTGTGATGATCCCAAATGGTGTGCCAATGTATTGCACCCAAACGTAACTTGTATGGGCTTAACCCCATCTCCGTCAATGATACTAGGATTAATTTCCTAGATAAACTCTTCGTCAAGAGTAAACAGACTCTTCGTCAAGAGATCTGTAAAATTCTTTTATGACTTATATAGTCAAGAACCACATTTTTGTCTTTTAGACTTTTTAATATCCTGAAATACAGCTGCATGTACATGTTCATCTTAGAATTCATAAGATCATGCTTTAGCAGTTCTTTTAGCATAATTTATAAAAAAAAGGACAGGTACAGAAATATGTAGATTATGTATATGCATAATAAGATGTTTGATCTATTCAGTTTCTATATATCATGAAGTCATAGCACGAGTAAAATTTGTCTTGATCTATTTGATATATACATTGTAAGATATTTGAGCCATTCAACTTCAGCAAAATTATGCTTAAATATACTATTTTAAGTTATTTGATGCTTCTAGCTATGATAGTTTGTCACATGGACCTATCAACTTATGATCTAAGTTATTCAACAGAAAAAACTTTTCACTGGATCTTAGTGATGTTTAGTACTTTTATATCCGAAAAAATGTCATATAATGACTCAGAAAACACTTAAGGATTCTATGAAACCAATTGTAATTCATTTCTTTTATGAATTTTTGGTTTGACAAAGCCAGATGTTTAGATTATTCCTAAATCATACTTTGTGTCATCAGAATCCATTTAACAAAATGTGTGATTCCACTATTGTTGATATAGGCCTTAGGATAGTAAATTTTAGTCTTAGCTATAAAATTTATCTTTATAAGCCATGTTTACAAAAATGACAGTCTAAAGTACAAGAATAATAGTTTAAGTGATTTCTGCTAATTGAGTTTAACAAATATTTAGTTTATCAAGTTTTGATCAACTTGGGTTAGCTGTAGGGCTCGGTTCCCAGCTAGCGGCGATCCACTCGAGAAGTTTAAGTACCGTATCGCTTAGATCTATTTACACCCGGTTGATAAAAGGATCCTTTCGACTTGTACCCAAAATAATCTCAACTTTTAGACTATATTTATAGGGATTTACAATATCACTAAACTATTTTTCTTTTGACTAAATTGTTTGAACGTGTCAAAGTAAAATATAATATCACAGATAAAGTAAACTAATGATTGCCTAACAAAATCTAGGTATTGTGACAGGACAATATTGTGATTTCTTTGATTGGCTAGAAATTCGAATATCCTGATAATATGATCACTAAGGTTTAAACATGCAAACCAACCTAAAAAAATCATATTGTTAGGGTTATATACTAAAAGCATCATTTTTGTATTAACTATATATTTTTATTATTTATGAATGAGAATTATATGGGCAAATATTGGCATTTTATATTTTTTATATGCTAATACAAGTGTCTGATATTCTACATTGTAGATAATATGGTGTGTGGTGACACATAGAAGATCATATTATATCAGTCCCTTGTAGAATATATAAATGGTTCACAACCTAGATGGATTTGGACAAACCATTGGTAAGGTTGTGGTGTAATCTGACATTAGTCTATCTTGACTATAGATTTATACTAGTGCTCTTTGTATATATTGAACATGACCACTTGAGGTTGTTCTTTTTGTACTGACTACATAAGAGAACAAATACCTTTGTTATTATGGATGTTTGTGCTCTTAATCCTGATATAATAACAGACATGTATATGTAGTGTACATTACTTTGATTCATAATGAGTCAATAACCTCTATGAATTGGGTAATGGCATTATGTGTATGATGGATTGTTGATTATAAAAGAAATCCATATGTCCTGATGTATCGGATTGATGATGTCCCCTTAAGGAACTCATAAGGATTGTCATATAAATCCTACAGGTGGATTATATCCGACATGACAAATAAAGTTGAGTGGTACTACTTAAGGTTAAAAGAAGTCGATTAATGTAGTTGTCAGTAACTTATTTTGATTGACGAACATTCGATATGATCTTAACATGGGGAAATAAACAAGCATATAATAAGAAGGAGCCCATAAACGTAATTTGGGATTAGAAAAGTAGTACAACAGTAGCTCTTTAGTGAATCGAGCTATTGTTAGGCATGCGTTGTGTGTTCAGCCTGAACACGGGATACCTAGACCCGTTAGGAGATCTAAACCTATTTTTTTCTCACGGTCCCTGCCGTAGCCTATATATACCCTCTATTCTCTGGCCTTCATATGTATCCTAAGGAGAGCATCTTTCTCTAATTTGTTCACCACGAGAGGAGAGAAAAGGAGGACAGCCAACGAAAGAAAATGTTGGAAGATCATCGCCCACATGACGTCCAACCCGAGGAAGAAATACGTGTAGAAGATCTTAGGGTCGCTGTCTACTCGAGGTTGTTGAAAACTGTCGTCTTCTTCTTATCGCAGGTATAATTAGTGAACCCTAATTTTCACTTATGAAGGGTTAAAACGCATTTTAAATCTGTTAACTTTCTATCGATCAATACGTACACCAATCCGTGGTCTTGAAAATTCTTAGTTCCATCAAATGGTATCAGAGCCGGTATTGGATCTGCGTATCGATTGGTACATCCATGTTGACCAATAAAACACAATATCAAATAATAGTCGGTAGATGTAGATCTGTTCTGACTCGGCATTGCAGGCATCTTTGATCCAACTATTATGGTCTAATTCATGTTTTGATTGTGTTGTTTTAAACCATGGACATGTCATGGCTGTTGTTGTTGTTCATGGATATAATTAAAATCACGAGGGTTGATCGTGCTTATTTATTTAATTTTTTTAATCTAGATTATGTGTGCTCTCCTTCGGGAGGCATAGAGTTAATGTAATTTTAAATATAATCGGTCTATCGTGATGGCGGTGGTGGCTTTTTCTGATGCGGGATGAGATAATATTATTCAGGTCGAACCCCGAATAGGTCTACGCAGCGCACTATTCTGAATCCAAGCACAGTTGAAGAAGAAGAAAAATATATGGTCATAATAGTTGGATATTTATCTTTTATTACTCTATTTACTTTTTCTAATTATGCATGCTTATTATTTTGTGGATTTTTTTGGTTAAAACTAAGCCCAGATTAATAATGGCCAACATGGACATCAATCAACTAATAGAAAAACCCTCATTGTTAAATAACTAAGTGAAAGAGGAAATTTATTTAATATAAATCTCATGGTCTCCATTACTGGTTTGTAGGTGATATAATTATACTTGCATGTTAGCTTTAGTGCCTTCCTCCATTTCGGACAAGTCTAATTATGGATTACTAGTATAAACTTCTATCGGAATAATTACAGAAAGTTACCTAGAATGTGTTCACTTCTCCATCTGAAGGGACTCATCACGAAGTAATGGACTTAGTATTAAGTAATTGTATACACTTAAATACAAATAATGATATCCTCTCCATCGAAGTCACTGCTATTATTTGTAGGACCAAAGCCAGACCAACAAGTTAATATGATTTGTCATAGAGTTAGGTTGACATGAGAATAAAATTAATAGAAAAAATATCTTTAGACAAATATTGAATTTGTATAAGTCCACACCATCGTGGCATGCTAAATTTATGGTGTCTAAAGTGTTGGTAAAATTTTTATTATTGTTTGGAGGAAATCAATATTTATTTAATTAAATTTTTTTGTCCTACATAATAGTTAATTATGTGATTTTCAGGATTTCAAAAGTGGGTTCTTTTAGTCCACATATGGTGATTCTTAAAGAAAATAAACTTACTAGCCCGAATTACATTGACTGAAAATGTAACTTGGATATTGTCCTAACTACTGAAGAGTACAAATATGTACTCAATGAGGAATGTCCAACTAAGCCTAATGCTAATTTTGATGAAGAGATCAAAAAGGCTTATAAGAAGTGGATAAAGGCAAATGAGATAGCACAGTATTATATTCTGGCATCTATTCAAATGTACTGCAACATCAGCATCAGGCCATATCCACAGCTTATGACATGATGTATAACCTCAAGGAACTCTTCAAACATCAGAATAGAGCAGCTAGGCAGTTTGCTTTGAAGTGTTTGACGAATACGAAAATGTCTGAAGGTACGCCAGTAAGTGTAGTGCCCCGTCCCTACATCGTGCCCCGTACTCTGTCCACGGTGTGCGCGAGAAAGGAACACTGTCGCTATCGATTCGGCCGGGACCAATAGGTCGGGATCGACCGAGTCGATCGAACGGGAACGGTTGAATTAAGATCCATTCCTCGTTATGGAATGTCTTCTTCGGAACCAAGTCCCATATTCAGCGGGTTGCGCCTCGAGGATTGACTCTGCGGCTGAGTCGGGAGAGACCTCCCGTTGCTCTGCTTTTCACGCCGCTTGCGTTGGTTTTGGCTTTGTTTTCTGAATGCGTTTTCGTGAATGTTTTCGATGGTTTTCATAGCTTGCATTTCGAACTCGTATTTTCTATCGAACTCTTTGAATAATGCAGTGTTCTAATCGGTTGCTTGTGCGATTTCAGGTAATCGCGTAGGCGACGTCTAGCGCGACCAACAAGTTCGCTCGCCAAGGTAAACTCAAGGTGAGTGGTTGACCCTTCTCTTCTCGACCCCCTTCTTAGGCAAAATCGATAATATTGTTGCGGATGAAAAGATAAATGCAAGGGCACGAACACGGGAAAAAGGATGGGTTTTCAAAGAGAATGTAGGCTATATCTTAATAACTAAAAAGGAAAAATATGTCTTTACACGGTTATGGACAACTTGTCGACAAGGCAATAGTTTCCTCGAGCGGCAACCCGAGGCCACGGGACCGACTCGGCCTAGGAGGAAACAGGGTATAGCCGTGCATAAGGTTTCAGCACAGGTTAAGCGGGGGCTTGCAACGGAGCTAGCTACTTGCGTTGAAAGGATCCCGATTAACAAAGCTATACGTCCAGGATGGCTTGTGATGCCAGTGACCAATCACACGTAATAAGGCACTTGGAAATGAAAAAGGATAAGAATGGATAAGGAAGAACATGGTAAGTTTCTTAAGGCGCGACACGGTCCGCCGGGGTAAGTTTCAACGTAAAGTTCACTATGCTTGTCATTACTTGTTTGTAATCCAATAGGATGGTTAGAAACATTCATACTATAATGTCATATAAACTCTTCAACCAAATGAGAGCTTGGAATTTAAATAGCCACGCACCAGTACAAAGTGTAATGTACTGATCCTCGCTCTCCACGCAGGTACCCCGAACCACGAAGGGCGTGCCAACTAGAGCTCAAGGCGGCGTGAACTCTTTTGAAGCCTCGTCCGTGTGAAGGCTTGTTTTTTGGATTTCCTTTCGAAGAAGACCCGCACATCAGTCCAAAGAAAAAAAAAATGACGACTCGACTTCCCGCCATAGCAGGTGGAAATATGTATTGGTTTTTGCTTGTATAAAAAGGGTGTAATGTATGGAACGACTATCTCATCGGCGTTCATTTTTGTAAGTCGAAGTCATGTTGTAGCCCGCGCGGCAATGATTGTAAAAAGAAGTCTATGTAAAGTTCATATTATCAATGAAAAGTCTATTTCCATTTCAAATGTGTTATTCAATTTCTCTGCGTACTCTAAATTGATGTTGTGTTTCGGATAACCTTATGACTATGCCTTGTGCGAACGCAACTTAGGTTCGCACGGCATCACGCCCGGGGGACGACTATCGATTCGACGGAATCGGGGCATGACATAATGGTATCAGAGCACGGCTTTACATCCTTTGACCTCGCGTCTAGAGTTTCAAACCATTGACCACGCAACGATGAGATAAGTTGTTCCATACAATGAGTCCGTAATAATTCGAGACTGATGCGTTGCCTTCGTATCGCAGAAGTGGCGGAACCCACGGCCGAGCAAGAACAGAGCGCTTCCAGTGGCTCTAGTAGCTCGCATCGTCGACAGGCCGGACCTTCTAACGATACCATCGAAAGGATGCTGCGCATGATGGAGGCGCAGCGGACCCAGTCCGAGAACCGACATCAACGAGTAGAGGAACGACAGGCCCAGTTCGAAGCTCGCTTCGATGCGCACATCAAACTTCAACAAAAGCAGATGGATACCCTGCAGCAGATCGTCCAGACGTTTGCGGCCAACGGAAATTCTGCGACGGCACCTACCGTCACCGTACCTACTACCACCGTGCCGACGATTCCACCCATTGAAGTCGACACGGCGGAGCCTGAGCTTCAACCAGCGGCACCAAAGAAGTACAACTTCGAAGTGTCAGAATTCAAGAAGGCGTGTCGCACCTCTTTCAGCGGCACCGAGGGTCCTTCCATTACGATCGACTGGCTGGAAGAACTAGAAGACCACTTCGAGCTCCTCGGCATCGAAGAATCAAAGCAAGTCGCCTGCACACAACTTCAACTACGGTTGAACGCGCACGACTGGTGGGCCGTGCGCAAGCGAGCGATTCGACCGGACAACACTACCGCGCCGATCTCTTGGGCCACGTTCCGCAAGGCCTTCGAACTCGAGTACCTTTCGTCTGCCGTTCGCCAAGCAAAGGAAAACGAATTCATGTCATTGAAGCAGGGGAGCAGGACGGTACAACAGTACGCCGCAGAGTTCAACAAATTGTCCAAGTTTGCTGGTGCGTTTCTGCCTACTGAAGAGTGCCGCGTGTGACGGTTCGAAGTGGGACTGCGACAATCTATTGGTGCGCATGTCGGCATCCCGGAGTACAAGACCACGGGCGAGGCTCTGAATCACGCTCTCCGTCTTGAGAGCCTGTATCCTTCCAGTGCTGACGACGTTGTGCGCCACTCCAATCACAAACGTCCTGGCTATACGGGAGGTAACAACCATGCGTCAAAGCGTCAGAACCATGGCGGCTATCGGGGACATAACACACCACCGCGATGCGCCAAGTGCGGTTCCGTTGGGCACGAGGCGAGCAAGTGCCTTGTCGCCGATGGGGGATGCTTCTATTGCGGCCAGAAAGGTCACTACAAACAAGACTGCCCCCAAAGACAGAACCGTAATGCCCCGCCACCTCAACACCGTCCAGGGAATCAAGTTCCAGCGCCTCGAGTCCCTCAGCCTGCACCTCAACATGGCCAAGACCGTCGCCCCAATGCCCAGGGCCGCGTCTACGCCATGACTCGGGACGAAGCGCTTGCCTCAGACACGGTCGTGACAGGTATACTTAGTTTTAATAATGTGCCTGCTCGCGTACTATTTGATTCAGGTGCTTCGCATAGTTTTATAGCGGCGGACTTTGTCGCCGAGCACAAATTTCCATTAGTATCATTAGACCTCGACCTTAGCGTGAGCACACCTTCGGGCACACCAATACTCACTAATTCAGCCTGCACCGACGGGATTATCTGTATTGGCGGTCAAAAGATCGGTCTGGACGTGATGGTCCTAGACATGAATGACTTCGATATCATTCTGGGGATGGATTGGCTCGGGCCGTGCAACGCAACCATAGACTGTGCCAGGAAGACGGTCACTTTCCGCATACCAGGAGTGCCTGAATTCTGCTTTTCGTGTGGTGAGGCGTCGTCGACCTGCATGTTGATCTCGGCAATCTCTGCTCGGAGGATGCTGTATTCTGGGTGCGAAGGCTACTTGGCGTCCGTCCGAGACATGCGACAGGAAGGTGCAAACGTAGGTCAGACCGACGTTGTGGCAGAATTCTCCGATGTGTTCCCGGACGAGCTACCCGGCATGCCCCCCGACCGAGAGATCGAGTTCAGCATCGATACATTCCCCGATACTCGACCGATTTCAAAGGCCCCGTACAGAATGGCCCCTGCTGAGCTGAAGGAACTCAAGGTCCAGCTACAAGAATTACTCGATAAAGGGTTTATTCGGCCTAGTGTTTCACTGTGGGGAGCGTCCGTATTGTTCGTGAAGAAGAAGGATGGGTCCATGCGTCTGTGCGTCGATTACCGAGAGCTTAACAAGGCCACCATCCGGAACAAGTATCCTTTGCCCCGCATAGACGACTTATTCGATCAACTGCAAGGCGCCTCGGTATTTTCGAAGATTGATCTCCGCTCGGGCTATCATCAGCTCAAGATCAAGTCGGACGACGTGCAAAAGTCAGCCTTTCGCACTCGGTACGGCCACTACGAGTTCCTGGTGATGCCATTCGGCCTAACAAACGCCCCTGCCGCCTTCATGGACCTAATAAATCGGGTGTTTCGACCCTTCCTTGATAAATTTGTGGTAGTCTTTATTGACGATATTCTCATCTACTCGAAAGACAGGGCGCAGCATGCAGAACATCTGCGGACCGTGCTCCAGACACTTCGAGAGAACCAGCTATTTGCAAAGCGGAGTAAGTACGAATTTTGGCTCAGCAGCGTATCCTTCCTTGGTCACATCATTTCGTCTGAAGGCATTGCAGTCGACCCGAAAAAAGTGGAAGCCGTTGCTGATTGGAAGAGGCCTGCGTCTGCTAGCGAGATTAGAAGCTTTCTTGGTTTGGCGGGATACTATCGACGCTTCGTGAAAGACTTCGCAAAGATTGCATCGCCACTGACTCGCCTCACTCAAAAGGGAGTCGTGTATGAGTGGTCGGATGACTGTGAAGCTTCATTCCAGGAGCTAAAACAGCGGCTGATTTCGGCACCCATACTCGCACTTCCTGATGGGCCAGAGGGTTTTCAGATATTCAGCGATGCTTCAGGCCAGGGCTTGGGATGTGTGCTCATGCAGCGGAACAAGGTGATATCATTCGCCTCCAGACAGTTGAAGCCGCACGAGAAGAACTATCCTACGCACGACTTGGAGTTAGCGGCGATTGTGTTCGCGTTGAAATTGTGGCGTCACTATCGATATGGCGTGGCGTGCGCGATCTATACCGACCACAAGAGCCTCAAGTATCTCTTTACCCAGAAAGAACTAAACTTACGACAGCGGCGCTGGCTCGAACTAATCAAGGACTATGACTTGACGATCGACTACACTCCGGGCAAGGGAAATGTGGTGGCGGACGCTCTGAGTCGGAAATACCTTGCCTCGCTATCCATCGACCGCAGACTACTACAAGATCTTGAAGAAATGGGCATCGATCTCCGGGTTCGATTCAGGGATATACGGTTGGCGCAGCTGCAGTTAGAGCCGAGTTTGCTGGAAAAGATCATGGCCGCTCAGAAGGATGATCCGTACCTGAAGAAAATGCGCGAGCGAATTTCAACAGGTAGTGTGACCGACTTTGCGGAAGACAAGACCGGCGCGCTGCGATTGAATGGCCGACTATGTGTTCCGGATGATTCTGAACTACGAAAGGAGATTTTGTCGGAGGCGCATCACGCGAAGTATACCTTGCATCCAGGCAGTACCAAGATGTACAAGGACCTCCGCACGACTTTCTGGTGGCACGGGATGAAGAGAGATGTGGCGCTCTTCGTGTCACAATGCATGGCGTGTCAGCAGGTGAAAGCTGAGCATCAGCGACCGGGCGGGGAGATGCAGAACCTTGCCATTCCAGAGTGGAAATGGGATCATGTCACGATAGACTTTATTGTTGGCCTGCCGAAGACACCACGGGGGAGCGACGCCATCTGGGTCATAGTCGATCGATTAACCAAGTCGGCGCACTTCATTGCCATTAAAGTTACTTGGAGCGTTGATCGGCTGGCGCAGATTTATCTTGACGAGATCGTACGGCTGCACGGAGTTCCAGTATCCATCGTCTCTGATCGGGATTCACGGTTCATGTCGCGATTCTGGAGTAGCCTTCAGTCGGCGCTGGGTACCAAGTTGCAGTTCAGTTCAGCTTACCATCCACAGACCGACGGCCAAACGGAGCGCGTTAATCAGATTCTTGAAGACATGTTACGGCTCTGCGCAATCGACTTCAAATCAAGCTGGGACGTCCACTTACTGTTGGCAGAATTTGCATATAACAATAGCTACCAGTCCAGCATCCAAATGGCACCGTATAAAGCCTTGTACGGTCGGAAGTGCAGATCGCCCATTTGCTGGGATGAAGTCGGGGAACGGCAGATACTCGGCCCGGAGCTGGTAGAACAGACGGTGCAGAAGGTCAAGCTAATTCGGGAAAGACTAAAGATTGCACAGAGTCGGCAGAAGAGCTATGCCGACACCCATCGAAGACCGCTTGAGTTCTGTGTAGGCGATCACGTGTTCCTGAAGGTGTCGCCCATGCGTGGAGTTACTCGGTTCGGCGTAAAGGGGAAGCTGAGTCCGAGATTCGTTGGGCCGTTCGAAATACTCGAGCGGGTCGCCCCCGTAGCCTATAAGATTGCCCTACCACCGGCGCTTGAAGGTGTACACAATGTCTTCCACGTCTCCCAACTGCGGAAGTACGTGCACGACCCTAGCCACGTGGTGGATTTTGGCCAGCTGGAGCTAAAGTCCGACTTATCCTACGTTGAAGCGCCCGTTCAAATATTGGAACGCAAGGATAAGTTACTTCGAAATCGGGCGATCCCTCTCGTCCGCGTACTCTGGAGGAACCATGCGGCAGAGGAGTCGACATGGGAACTCGAGTCAGAAATGAGGGAAAAGTTCCCTTCGTTATTTTCATAGAGGTAGGTTCTATTCTTAAGTTTCGAGGACGAAACTTTTTCTTAGATGGTTATGGTGTAGTGCCCCGTCCCTACATCGTGCCCCGTACTCTGTCCACGGGGTGCGCGAGAAAGGAACACTGTCGCTATCGATTCGGCCGGGACCGATAGGTCGGGATCGACCGAGTCGATCGAACGGGAACGGTTGAATTAAGATCCATTCCTCGTTATGGAATGTCTTCTTCGGAACCAAGTCCCATATTCAGCGGGTTGCGCCTCGAGGATTGACTCTGCGGCTGAGTCGGGAGAGACCTCCCGTTGCTCTGCTTTTCACGCCGCTTGCGTTGGTTTTGGCTTTGTTTTCTGAATGCGTTTTCGTGAATGTTTTCGATGGTTTTCATAGCTTGCATTTCGAACTCGCATTTCCTATCGAACTTTTTGAATAATGCAGTGTTCTAATCGGTTGCTTGTGCGATTTCAGGTAATCGCGTAGGCGACGTCTAGCGCGACCAACAAGTTCGCTCGCCAAGGTAAACTCAAGGTGAGTGGCTGACCCTTCTCTTCTCGACCCCCTTCTTAGGCAAAATCGATAATGTTGTTGCGGATGAAAAGATAAATGCAAGGGCACGAACACGGGAAAAAGGATGGGTTTTCAAAGAGAATGTAGGCTATGTCTTAATAACTAAAAAGAAAAAATATGTCTTTACACGGTTATGGACAACTTGTCGACAAGGCAATAGTTTCCTCGAGCGGCAACCCGAGGCCACGGGACCGACTCGGCCTAGGAGGAAACAGGGTATAGCCGTGCATAAGGTTTCAGCACAGGTTAAGCGGGGGCTTGCAACGGAGCTAGCTACTTGCGTTGAAAGGATCCCGATTAACAAAGCTATACGTCCAGGATGGCTTGTGATGCCAGTGACCAATCACACGTAATAAGGCACTTGGAAATGAAAAAGGATAAGAATGGATAAGGAAGAACATGGTAAGTTTCTTAAGGCGCGACACGGTCCGCCGGGGTAAGTTTCAACGTAAAGTTCACTATGCTTGTCATTACTTGTTTGTAATCCAATAGGATGGTTAGAAACATTCATACTATAATGTCATATAAACTCTTCAACCAAATGAGAGCTTGGAATTTAAATAGCCACGCACCAGTACAAAGTGTAATGTACTGATCCTCGCTCTCCACGCAGGTACCCCGAACCACGAAGGGCGTGCCAACTAGAGCTCAAGGCGGCGTGAACTCTTTTGAAGCCTCGTCCGTGTGAAGGCTTGTTTTCTAGATTTCCTTTCGAAGAAGACCCGCACATCAGTCCAAAGAAAAAAAAATGACGACTCGACTTCCCGCCATAGCAGGTGGAAATATGTATTGGTTTTTGCTTGTATAAAAAGGGTGTAATGTATGGAACGACTATCTCATCGGCGTTCATTTTTGTAAGTCGAAGTCATGTTGTAGCCCGCGCGGCAATGATTGTAAAAAGAAGTCTATGTAAAGTTCATATTATCAATGAAAAGTCTATTTCTATTTCAAATGTGTTATTCAATTTCTCTGCGTACTCTAAATTGATGTTGTGTTTCGGATAACCTTATGACTATGCCTTGTGAGAACGCAACTTAGGTTCGCACGGCATCACGCCCGGGGGACGACTATCGATTCGACGGAATCGGGGCGTGACAGTAAGGGATCATGTTCTCAAGATGATGGATCATCAGAATGCGATGGAGATCCTTGGAGCTAAAATCGATGGAGAAATCCCGGTCGATATCATTCTTGGGACTCTGCCTAATTTTTTTGACACCTTTTGCCTTAACTACAACATGAACAAAAGGTTGTATAGTTTGGCAGAACTTACAAAAGAGCTACAGAATGCTGAAAAGTTCTCTTTAGGCAGAGTGGTCATATATATGTTACTGAAAGGCTTCTACTTCTAAGCCCAAAGGCGGTAAGAAGAACAATAATATCCAGAAAGCAAACTCAGCAAAGAAGGGCATGTGACCTCAAGGCGCTGTAAACAAGCCGAAAGACAAATGTTTCAAGTGCTGCAAAGGGTCAGGACATTGGAAAAGTGACTATCCACTTCTCAACCAAGGGAACAAAGAAGGTATATCTCATTTACTAGTAGTTGAAACAAGTTTAGCAATGTTATCTACCGACACCTAGTGTGTTGATACATGAGCCACTAATCATGTCTATAATTCATTGTAGGGGTTCCAGGAAACTAGACGGCTTAGTAATGGAGAGATATGCTTATTCATGGATAATGCTACAAAAGTTACGGTCGTTGCAGTAGGAGATTTTATTTTATCTTTTAGTACAAATAAGTATTTGACATTAAAAGATTGTCTTTATGTACCTTCACTTAGAAGAAATTTTATTTTTGTTTCTATGCTAGTGAAGGATGGATATTCAGTTTATTTTAATGACAACATTGCTATTAGAAAAAATAAGCAATTTATCTGTTCTGGTGCATTACTAGATAATTTGTATGTCATTAATCCTATTTCATCGAAAATGCAACTAATGGAAATGAATATTATGTCTTCTAACTTAAATAAGAGAAAAAACCTTCTTGTATGAACCAAACATATCTTTGGCACTTGTAATTTGGCCATATTAACCTAAAAAGGATTTAAAGACTGGTTACGGATGGATCTTTGAGTTCATTGGAAGTTGAGGCACTTCCAGTCTGTAAATCCTGCTTGGAAGGTAAAATGACCAAAAGGCCTTTTAAGGAAAGGGGTATAGGACCAAAGATGTGTTAAATTTGTTCATTCTGATTTGTGTGGGCCCATGACTATATAGGCTAGATGTGGGTCTGAATATTTTGTCACATTCATTATTGACGATTATTCAAGGTATGGATACATTTACTTGATGTGCCGTAAGTTAAAGTGCTTTGAGAAATTCAAAGCGTACAAGGCTGAGATGGAGAAGCATCATAAAAAATGTATCAAGTCATTACATTCATATTGTGGTGGCGAGTACCTTTTTAGAGAGTTTAGGGATTACTTATCAGAAGCTGGGATTATGTCCCAATTGACTGCACCTGGAACACTCTAACAAAATGGTATACCAGAAAGAAGGAATATGACTCTTATGGAGATGGTTAGATCAATGATGAGTTATTCGGATTTGCCAGACTTGTTTTGGGGATATGCCTTAGAGACTGCAGTTTATATTCTGAAGCTAGTAACTTCTAAGTCAGTACCTTATACTCCCACCGAGATATGGACTGGGCGAATAGTCTAAAACATGTTCGAATTTGGGGTAGTCCAAGACATGTGCTGAATGGAAAAGTAGATAAGTTGGAATCTCGTACAAAAGTATGCTTGTTTGTATGGTTTCTAAGAGAAATAAAGGGAGGTCTATTTTATAGTCTTAAGGATCAGAAGGTCATTGTTAGCACCAATATCCGATTCTTAGAGGAAGACTATGTGATAAACCATAAACCCATGAGTAGAGTTATTCTAGAAGAATTAAGAGGAGAGACACCTAATACTTCAATACCAACAATATAAGAGGAGAAACCACAAGTAACTACACAACGTGTCACAAATGTTACACCACAACCCATAGTGCCTCGTCGTAGTGGGAGGGTTGTTATACAACCGGATAGGTTTATATTCTTGGGAGAGTCCTTAGACTTTGTCCCTGAGGAACAAGACTATGATCCCTACACTTATAATGAAGCATTACAAGATAAAGATGCTGAATCTTGGCAAAAGAAATTAAAACAAAAATATAATCAATAGATTCTAATAAAGTCTGGGAACTTGTAAAACCACCCACTGGTATAAAAGCCATTGGATGCAAGTGGGTCTATAAGAGAAAAAGAGGAATAGACGGTAAGGTTGAAACCTTTAAAGCACGGCTTATTGCAAAAGAGTTTACTCAGAAAGAGGGTATTGATTATGATGAAACATTTTCGCCCGTAGCCATACTTAAGTCTCTCTGGATTCTTTTTATCTATTACAACTCATCTCGATTATGAGATTTAGCAAATTGATGTCAAGACAGCTTTCCTTAATGGAAGTATTGAAGAAAATATCTATATGAAGCAACCAGACGTGTTCATTGAAAAGGCCAATAGCATCTTGTTTGTAAGCTCGAGAAGTCCATTTATGGACTTAAGCAAGCTTCTAGATCTTGGAACATCCATTTTGATCAGGTGATAAACCTGTGGATTTGATCAATGTCCAGATAAATCTTGTATGTACAAAGAGTGTGACAGAAATATAATGGTATTCCTAGTACTTTGTGTAGATGACATATTGTTTATTGGAAACAATGTGAAAGTGTTATCTAACGTAAGGGTATACTTATCCAAACAGTTTGATTTGAAGGACTTGGGAGAATCATGTCACTTCCTTGGGATCAAAGTTTTACGAGATCACAAGAAAATGATGTTAGGCTTATCTCAATCGGCCTATATCAATATTGTATTTACTCGTTTTAGCATACAAAATTTCAAGAAAGGTTTTCTACCTTTTAGGCATGGAATAGCTCTACCAAAGAAACAATGTCCGTGGACACCTAAAGAAATAGAGGACATGAAAGCGATTCCTTATACTTCGGAAATATGAAGCTTAATGTATGCAATACTATGTACGAGATCAGACATCTGCTTTGTCGTAGGCATGGTTAATAGATATCAGTCTATACCAGGATAAGATCAATGGACTGCGGTAAAGCATATTCTGGATTGCGGTAAAGCATATTCTAAAGTACCTGAAAATGACTAAAGATTATATGATGGTTTACCAGGCAGATAGTTTAGTGCCCTAGGGATATACAGACTCAGATTTTTAGCCATAAAATCTACCTCAGGTTATGTATTTACCTTGGGAGGTGGAGCCATAGTATGGAGGAGCATCAAGCAAAAATGTATTGCTGATTACACCATGGAAGTCGAGTATATGGCAGCCTCTGAGGCAGCCAAAGAAGCGGTTTGGCCCAAAAACTTTCTATTGGACTTGGATGTGGTATCTAGTTTGCCTACGACTTACTTTATTGTGATAATAGTGGTGCAGTTGAACTCGAAGGAACCATGAGCCCATAAGACAAGTAAACACATTGAGCGCAAGTACCACCTGATACATGATATCATAAAAAAAGATGTTGTTGTGAGAAAAATAGCATCAACAGACAATCTAATTGATCCCTTTACAAAGAACTTACCGGCTAAGGCTTTTTATAGTCATGTTGAGGGAATGGGAGTTAGATGCATGGCCGCAAGGCTTTAAGTATAAGTGAAAGATTTGTAACAGTATACTAAAAAGCAATACTTTGAGTACAAGTGGAAGATTGTTAGGTTTATATACTAAAAGCATCACTTTTGTATTAACTATATATTTCTATTATTTTTTAGTGAGAGTCATATGGGCAAATGTTGACCTTTTATATTTGTTATATGTTAATCCAAGTGTCTGATATTCTACATTGTATATAATATGGTGTGTGGTGACACACAAAAGATCATATTATCAGTCCCTTGTAGAATATATAAATGGTTCACAACCTAGATGGATTTGGACAAACCATTGGTAAGGTTGTAGTGTAATCTAGCATTAGCCTATCTTGAATATAGGTTCATACTAGTGCACTTTGTGTGTATTGAACATGACTACTTGAGGTTGTTCTCTTTGTACTGACTACATAAGTGAACAAATACCTCTGTTATTATGTATGCTTGTGGTCTTAATCCGGATATAATAAGAGACATGTATTTGTAGTATGCATTCATTTGATTCATAAAAGAGTACAATTCATAGTGGGTCAATAACCTCTATGAATTGGGTAATGACATTATTTGTATGATGGGCTGTTGATTATAAAAGGAATCCATGTCCTGATGTATCAGATTGATGATGTCCCCTTAAGGAACTCATAAGGATTGACATATAAACCCTACTGGTGGATTACATCCGACATGACAAATAAAGTTGAGTGGTACTACTTAAGGATAAAAGAAGTCAATCAATGTAGTTCTCAGTAACTTATTTTGATTGACAGACATTCAATATCTTAACATGTGAAGATAAACAAGCATATAATAAGAATAAGATCACAAACATATAATTTGGGATTAGCAAGGTAGTACAACAATAGCTCTATAGTGGACCAAGCTATTGTTAACATGCATGGGTTGTGTGTTCGGGATAAACGCGTGATACCTAGATCCGTTACGATACCTAAACCTAATTTCTCCCTCATGGTCCCTGCCATAGCCTATATATACCCTATATTTTCTGGCCGTCATATGTATCCTAAGGAGATCATCTTTCTCTAGTTCGTTCATCACAAGAGGAGAGAAAGGAAAGATAGCCAAGGGAAGATGGGAGATCGTCGTCCACACGACATCCAACCCGAGGAAGGGATACGTACAGAAGATCTTAGGGTCGCTGTCTGCTCGAGGTTGCTGAAAACTGTCGTCTTCTTCTTATCATAGGTATAATTCGTGAACCCTAATTTATGCCTATGAAGGGTTAGAACATGTTTTAAATATGTTAACTTTCTATCGATCGATACGCACACCAATCCGTGGTCTTGGGAATCCTCAGTTGCATCACATATAACATCACTTTAATACAATAGTGTACAATACCATAATCATTTCCAAATGATCAGGACTTATTATTAACAATACAAAAGAGATGTTATTTTTATATTTTAATTAGAGATAGTTTTTATTATTCTCACTAAACATCCATTAATATCCAAAAATTTAGAATTAGATTTACAAACATGAAGTTTATAATAATAGACCAAAAAGATTGTATTACTTACCTTCACCCTTAGCATGTGGAGCCTTTTTAACAAGTCATAATCTCTAATGTTTCTGACTTGAAGAAATAACATTACAAGGATCGTGTCCGAAAAAGACAAAAATCTGTTACAATTTGGTCTTCAAGAAAATAAATGTTACTAATCGTCAGGTAAGTAAGGACTTGCATTTACTTTATCTAATTGTCTTACAGAACAAAATTCCAACCTACAGAAATACTTCTGATTCTTGTATTTCTAACAAACAACAATACTTTGGTCAAAAATTTAGATCTAAATAAAATCAATAAGAACAAATGTACGCAAAATATATTGTCACCAATGACAAATATCAGAAACTACATATTAAAAAAATTGACAGAAAACCTCAAATTCTATTACAAATAATATGATGTGAATGTGTTCCATCACTAGTTGAACACCTTCAAGGTAATCAAGCAGAAAAATAAAATCAATATGACCAGAATACATATATCATGTTGGTAAATATGTTATCCTAGTGAAAGAAAATAAACATATACGATAAGTTCAAGATACTTCATAATTTTGAATATGATTTAAAATTATTTACTTAATATGGCAATGATCCAGCATTGAAATAACATCATCCTAGTGAAACATCATAAAAAAAACCCAAGGTAAGCCACAAGAAATGCAAACAGAACAGATCAGGTCAGAAGCCGAATAAAAATAAACTTACACAAAAGAATGGTAGGAAAATTATAATTAACCTTTCCTCCAAATAATTATTCGTAAATAAACAAACAAGCAAACTCATTTTCATGTATGAGATTGTGTTTATGTTTGATCAAAAGTCTGACTCTTTCAAAGGAATTAGAAAATAAAATAAATATAGTGGATATAGAAAGAACAATAATAGTAATGCTGACAAGAAGAAATAAAAGGTTGGGAGTCTGAGACCTTTTGATAGGGGAAGAGGAGATCGTGGGTTCAAGATAAGATAACCAGTGAAACTACAGCACAAGTTATACTTCTTCTATTATTAATCCCAAGTTAAATAAAAAATAAATTGCATTATGCAATATACGTCTAAGACGCCAAGTGAAACAACATTTCTATTACAAAACACCAAGTCACTATTTTAATATGTGTGGAAAATAGATCAGGTCACCAAGGACTTTGTCCAAATTACATAAAATAGTTAACAACAAAAGTGTAGAAATATAAATAAAACTTTCTCCAAGGAAATGTAAGAAGAAAAATCTTATTCTACATGGACATGATATGCTTTCATGTCGCACAAAAATTTGGCCCCTTCAACAAAGGAACCAAAAAAATGAAATGGATATGGCAAGACCTAGAACAACATAACTTGTACATACAAGTGATTTCTTATGAGGAACTTCTAATGAAAGAAAAATAAGTACGTGAAAAGTTACAAATTTCTTATGTAAATAATCAATATATATTTAAAAAATGAGCTTTAATACACCGTATATACAAGCCATATAATAAAACCATAGTATTGTCGGCCGATATGATACAGCCGATACCGATACAGTTTAGCATGGATGAAGACGGTGCCAAAACTTGAAAGGAATAGAATGAATAATTTGAAAAACAATAAGACAATAATTTTTGGTATCTCTTGAGGCTTCTTGGTCCATATCCCTCCACATAGACCTTTTTAGAGAAAACCTTTGAGGACTCGACCATCACAATGGCAAAACATAACAATAACTAGGAGAACAAGTATCTTAGCCAAGTTCATTCCTAAGAGGAGTACTGAGAGAGAAAGGGGCAATGAGAAGGAAGTAATTATTTTTCTTATGTACATTTTTTTATTTTCCAACGGGGCAAAATGAATATATATAGACAACCCCAAACCAAGAATAAAATGGGTTTAATGAGAATTAAAATCTAATAAGACCACCAACAGCTAATGACCATTTAATAGGATCAAAGAATAGCTAATAATTTGGTCATTTGGGAGTCACTAAATGAGTTGGTGAAAAGGTCAGAATTGAAAAGCAAAATAAAAGACATTGAAGAGAGGATGTGTAGCTAGACAATAATGCTAAAAAAACTAAACATTATTCCAGAGCAAATAATACAATCCCCTCCAAAAACTTAACTATAGTGTCTAGCTTTAACTCATAGGTCAAACCGTTGCCAATTCCATTCCTAAACATTTATGGATATCTTACTAACTCATAAATATCTTGATTCTCTACTACGAATGCGTGCAGCACAATCATAGACAAACTGAATCTTTGGTCAAACACTAACTGAGCCAAGGTCACACCCTTTCTTGTTGGACTTTATTTGGTCATATGTAGTATAAGATTTTACTATACAGATTGAGCAATCATGCGATACGTAGCAAAAAATATAGTAAGGGCAGGATTTGAAATCAGTGTTATGTCTTTGTTTGCTATGACACACACTCCAAAGTCTAAAGTATACCCAAATCAATATTGTGTCCATGTCTCTATTCCTGTATTAACGTATCATATGTGTATCAAAATAACAAATAATTCATTTCCTAAAGCTAAAATGCATGCAGTGTGTTAAGTAACGGATACGGACACGGCATAAACACAATACTCTAGGATACACTAAAGCATGCCAATACATACTAGTGTTTTCATGTCCATACTTTCAGGATTGGAACAAGTAATACATAGAACATGGAAGCTTGTGAACTAAAATATGAATATTGTCTTGAGAATCATGTATAAACTGATATTAAAAAAGTATAGGACCACAATCTTACATTGTACCTTTAAGACCATGCAAGCAGTAGTGTCCATATGACCACAAAATACTAGAGGCATGAAGCAACTAAATTGTAAGGCAATATGATTCATAAAGCTCATATCCTTAAGAAGCTTCTTTGAAAGTTTCTTACTATGTGTACGGACAAAACAAAAATTGTGTAGTAGAAGAAAATATGATCCAATTGTAATATAGAACTAGAAAGTCATGTTTCTGTTAGAAAATTGGTATTATGTATAATGTGGTTAGCAGAAAGTTTCTTTGTACTAATGCATATCTTTTGATACTGAATGAAGTTGTATATGTACACCAGAATGTAATATGATTTTCTGATCGATATTCAGAATGTAAAAGTAACAGGGCATACCAAGAATCAACTCTTAGATTGTTAAAAAAATAATTGCTTTTCTGTCTTGAAATCATGTAAAAAAAATAAAATAAAATTAAGGTTACCGGCCTCCGAGGAAGTCACGTACGAAGCACTGCCCTAAGAGTTGATTCGGGTCGATTCGGGTCTAATGTGCAAACTTGTTACAAGTGCTCATACTAGTAAGACCTCCCACTCTGTCACGCCCTACTCCCGAATAATCGGGTACGGGTCGATGCATGCCTGACCTACACTGTCGTTGACAGCGGTAGTGAGCCGTCTAGTCATCAATAACAAGAATAATCTCATCACAGCATTTAATCTCAGAATCTACAATAGTCATCACAGATCACTATACAATTATTACAAGCTTATACATGAATGACCGGGTACAAAGCCGGTAAAAGATAAATGCTACAACAACAACATATAATCAAATACACTCAATTAATCTCCTATACATGAAACTAGCTATCTCAATGTCAAGTGAGCTCCAATGCCAGCCATGACAATCTAAAGATCCATCTTACCTGTAATCAACGATCCAGTCAGGAAAGGAAAAAAGCATAATGTAACTCAATAAAACTCACCATGAACATCAATGGAACGGTATATCAAAATATAACTGAAAGACAGAAAACAAGATGAGTATAAAATATGCACTAGCTACGTGTACATGTGCAATTGACGTTATCAACATGTGGGGACTAATATGTAATCAGGCATATAGAATATGCTATCAGTCAATCAATAATTAGACATATCTGACGACAATGCTATCAGTCACGCAATAATCAGGCATGTCTGACGACAATACTATCAGTCACGCATGTAATGGACATCAGGCATACGGTGTATGCTATCGGCAATATTTGTCCAATATTAGTCAATCACATGTCTTAGAATGTCTTCCACCCGACACGAGAAACAATATAAGCAATAAAGCAGAAACAAGTGAACAATGACACGATGACAATGTGAGTGCGATGCGTACAATGATGGTAATACTGAGTACATGTACTTGCCTCTTTTACGGTATCTTGTCCAAGTCTTCTAAATCACCTAGAATAGGAAATAATAATATCTTAGAGATATTCACGAAACCTTTCTAATCAAATCTAACTACTCTATTAGTCTAAACTAATCATACCTTGTATAAACTAACCCAGCTTAGCCTATAGCTGGTCCAAACTCAAGCATTAAGTTCTAAATCATCTGAACATCAAGTACTTGAGTCTAACATCTCAACCCACTGTCTAATCTCAATCTGAGTCTAACCACACTCACTAAGCCATGTCAATTTAAACACCAAAAACCCAAGCTTGAGTCTGATGTACACAGGTTTTCTACTAAAATTGACTTATAAGACCCAGGACTCAAATTTAGAGCAATGGATGACTCAATTCTTCATATAAGTATGAATAATTTCCACAGCCCTAAACCAACGGCTATACAGTCAAATTCTTCTTCCGGTAGCAACCAACACCAACATTCAAATCAAAAAAAGTCTATACTCTAACTTCTTACCTATATTCAAGCAACCCTAACTACCATTAAGCTACTGGATACTTAGAACCCATTCTCACAGAGTTGCTAGTTCAACTCGGTTATTAGTGGATTAAACTAAACCTATTCAACTGCTACAATAATTTGAATAATATGAAGCACAACTCTCAGTAGCAAAATGTAAACTAAACTTGCCAAATTCCCTTGGTGTATCAATAGGACACCCCAATCTGCGTATGACACAGAGTCTCCTCTGGAATCATAATACAGAGTCCTGAGCCGTCACAGTGTTCCCTCTACAAACTCGATACCAAAAAAATAATGTACAGACACAACGTGTCCTCCTCACAAGGACTCGCCTCATAAATATAGGATCAGAAATCAAACCCGCTACCACTTCAAGGAAGTATCAGTACTGATTCGTGGTCCAAAACAGGGGAAGAGACTGATTCGAGCAAATTATCGAACACCTATCACTCGAAGTCAGAGGACAGGTTAATTCAGATTTCTTTGAAAATATTTGAAGGGAAAAAATGAATCAAACACAAAAACTACTTACCATCAATCCAGATCGCAACCCCCAATCAAATCTCAGAGAAAATAAAGAAATCAATCAACTGAACAAAACGAACATGAGGTCCAACAAATATTTGAAGAATCAAACGATCACTGATCTAATTGATCGGTCTATCAATCCAAATTGATCGATCAAGAACCGATCGATCCAAATAAAAGAAGGACAGAGAAAGAACTCACCGGTTGGGCCGATCGTCGAGCTCGCCGTCGATCTCGCCGTGTCTGTCACTGCCGCTGGAAATCGTCGCGGATGCAGTCGTCGTCAGTGGGTGTGCTACGACGCTCGAGGGAGGATCCTCACTGGGAGCCCCGATGGATCGCCATGGCCAGGAGCTCGAAGCTAACGAAAGGAAGCACGGACGAAGGAGAATTCCAGCAGGGCTTCGCCGTAGGGAAGGTGATGAAGAAGAAGGGGACTGGGGGTCAATTTATAGGCAGTGGTCGAGCGGGCAGGCGGTTGCGCGGTCACTGATCGGCGGTTGGGCGGGCAGCAGTGGTTAGGCTGTAACAAGGTTGTTACAGACGGACGGCTAAGATTTCTCAGCAAGAAACGGTTACGATCCAACGGATGGGAAGAGGGCTTCTGGAATCTTCACTTGGTCACCGGTGATCGCTGGCTCTTCGTCGTCGTTGTCAATTGCAGTAATAGAGAAGTTGGAGGGAAAGAAGAGAAGGAATGAAAGTTTGAATGGATGAATGAAGCAATTGGTTTAAAAGGAGTGACGATGATTAAGTTGGGCTGTCTCGGCCCAAAGGCAAGTTGCTGGGATTGGAGATTAAAAATTGGGTTTAAGGAAGGATCATTAATGAAATCCTTAATTTAGAACAATCAAAATAAATCTTAAACATGTAATTAAATTATTCAGTTAAAAAATAAACAATTGAAATCTATTAAGGCTACCAAAGCTATTAATAAGAATAATAGTAATTTTAGATATTTAGAGTTTAATAAAAATCATAAATTTAAATATTGGAAAACAATATAGAATTATAGAGAAATACTCAAGTTTATTTTTTTAGGAAAAGTGGAGTTACACACTCTATCAGTATCTCCTCGTCACACACAATTTGAAGAGAGCGACCCTGACTTAGCTCTATCCAGAGCAAAAATAAAGAACCGATGGAATTTTATTGAGTGTGGCGAGAGTTTTTGCGTAGGAATTTCGTTTTAGTTTTTCCCGTAAGTCAAAGGAAGATAGAAGCTCGATATATATATAGGCCTCAAGACAGTAGCCAACAAACACAAAATAGTAGATTTTAATACAAATGTTACAAAAATAAAAAGCCATGGAAAACATATGGTACAATGAACCTAGACAGAAATAAATGTGTCCAACATTAAAAGGAATTAATGAGCAAAAAAAATATTTTAGGGTTTTTGTCCGAACCCGAAGAAGGAACTAAATCGGCGTTCGGTACCCACAGATGTGGACACGTATCCACACCCGTTACGCATACCAAACCGAACCGAACCAAACCTATACAAGACTTCAATGGAGAAAAAGTGAGTAAAACAATATATGCACAATTTATTGCTTACTACAACCGATTTGGGCTAAACATGAAGGAGATTGGTTTTTGCAAATATAACAGCAACAATAACACTAATAGTTGTTTTGTCAAGGCTAGGTACGATGATGACAAGTAAAATGAAAGTGACCTACTGTTATTGTTATTACACTTTCGTGTCAACGCTTAGCTAAACAACTAAACAAGTAGGAAAAGTGACTATTATATTAGCACTTTTGTCGGTTGCTCGATCAAAAGCAAGAGAAATATCTAGGTTGCTACTTTACTTTTACAAAAAATTTCATATAGGGTAAAAATTATATCTAAATTGTAAAAAAAGTGAGAAGTTTAGGGAAATTGTATTTGGTGTTGTGATACGACAATGGAGATGGCTTGCTGTAGGGTTGGAACGGGATGGGGGAGGATGCGCCAACGTACGTGGCATGTTGGGACGGACGCGCCAGGCTCCATGGCATGCTGGAGGGACGCGCCATCTCCCATAGAGCGTGCTAGTGGATGCGCCACCAGCCATAACGCGCGGGGCCTTTCTCCTATCAAAGAACGGGAAAGCTATTGCCAGCCATTAGGGGGGAGCTCCTGCTAGCCATTGGGGGGAAGTATGCTTTGGTTTGGGGAAAATCTGATGGTTTGGAAATGTGTGCTTTGGAGGGGGGAAGCTGATGCTTTGGGGGGGGGGGGGGGGGGGGGGGGGGGGGGGGAAGCTGACGCAGCATTGGAGACCGTCCTCCCGTGTTGGAGACTCCCCTCCCACGTTGGAAACTCCCCTCCCTCTTCTTTATAAACCCCTTACTTCTTTCTTCTCCTTCACATATTTTTCACAGAACCTCTTCTTCTTGTTCTTCATCTTCATCTTCATCTTCATCTTCATCCTGTAAGTAACTTTTTTTACAAAATTTAATGCAGATTTTATTTGAATATTTATATTACTAATCGTATTTT
This sequence comes from Iris pallida, assembly GCA_029216955.1. Taxonomy (NCBI): domain Eukaryota; kingdom Viridiplantae; phylum Streptophyta; class Magnoliopsida; order Asparagales; family Iridaceae; genus Iris; species Iris pallida. Next base: position 12,920,508 of record JANAVB010044620.1, on the reverse strand, counting down.
TGAAAAATATTAACAGATGGCTCAACCGAATGACGGACATATTTCCGGGGGACCGGTTACACAAGTCATCAGACAGGAACGAGACAATCATATATCTAAGTTGGTTTTTGACGGACAGGTAATAAAAATGGTAACTATTATTATTATTTATATATTTTACATAAATATAACAAATATAATTTGGTTGTAGCTATATGATTATCCTCCCGAGGCACGAACACATGAGCATGGAAATTGGAGGATGCAGAGAGGATATCACAAATGAGAGTTAAATGCTGCCCAAAAGGAGTTGTTGCATTCACTTGGGTTTCAATATCTAGATGAAATTCAAATTTTAGTCTACGATATGCTCCTTATTTTTAGTCTCGCTAAGCGTTGGTGGCCTCAACGCAGCACTTTTCAATTGCTAGTTGGTGAAATGATAATTACACTTTGGGATGTTATAAATATTCTAGGATTACCTATTACAGGTGAACCTATATATTTTGATACACAGTTAAATCTATCTAAAATAATTAGGAGATATCTAGGCATTATGCAACCATTAGACATAGGAGGAAAGAGTTTTGTCACGGTAACTTGGCTTCGGGGTAATTTTATGGATCTAGATACAACTATCGACGGTCCAGCCGTGGTCGATGATTTAAGAGTACATATTTATTGTTAAGATTTACTTATTAGTTAATATTGATAGCATGTTAATTTTAATATGTTAGTTTTAATATTTATAGATACTTCGTTGTACTAGAGCATATTTGCTCTGTTTGTGTTGAGCAATACTATTTCCGATGGGCAGGAAAATAGAGTAAATGTGCGACTATTACCTTTCTTAGATAATCTAAAAGAACCTACTCAACCTACTCGTCATGCATGGGGAGCTTCTACCTTAGCATATTTATATGCCAGTTTGACGGAATTTGCTAGATTGAATGGTTAAAAAAATTTGTGGGTGCATGACTCTGATTCAGGTAATAAAAAATTAATACCTAAATTCGTTTCAATTATATACATTTTTTAATACCATATTATTTCTGTCATAGGTATGGTGCTACGAGCATTTCTTTATTGACCGACCTGTAACCAGCATTATAAGTGATGTTGGAATTTTTTCGCTTACTACGCGATAGGCCACAAATATAGTGGACCCGCATCATAATTTACCCAAGGATGTTTCACTCTACCGGGGAGAATTTGATACGTTATGATGGAATGAGGTAACTACTCAATTTACTAAAGTTTTTTACACTACAATTATTAATCCATTTAATAGATTTGCACAAATTATTCGTATAAATTATCATCCAATAGGTTATCTGGAACCCTACTCGGATGATAAAAATGATCCAAAAATTAAAAGGACATCGTAAGATCTAAGACTACACAAATCTTATATTATATACGATCGTTACACTATGTATCATCCGGAAGGTCATGTTCTCCGACAATTCGATTACAGGCAGATAATTTCGGATGATCCGCCTTGCATGAGTTATGCTATAGCCAATGCAAGAAACAGAATCGATATTGTTAGAGCTGCCTCGTATAGGCGATTCCAGGATAGTAGTGTGGCAGAGCTGTCCCGACTAAGGCACGGTGATGAATGTAAGTTCTAACTTACTAGTATATTTGGACAGGTAGCGTACACAAGTGTATTTGTCTTACGATTGTTTTTACGAAATGCAGATGAAGGTGACTTGGCTTATAGAAAATGGTGGGGAGCGCCTCGTATGACCAACAGAGCATACAAATTTAAGGAGCCACGGTTTAAGTCTAAAGCCGCTCTGCGAGCTTTTGTTAATAACATATCTGAAGCGGTAGGACATTACTACTATTTAAAATTAAGAGATATATGATCATAATTTTAGTTTGCACATTTCAAATTTTAGGCTATTATGGGCCAGCAATATATCCAAGAACTAAAGAGCTATTTGTGGCCACATGGTCAGGCGTGGATGCGAGATGTTTTATCTCGCGTAGATTCACTGAGTGTTAGACGGGATCCTGATATGCCTCTATTGTATACACGTATCCCAGTAGATTATTCGGGTGCCACTGTTTCCATGAGGCATTTACGACGTCATAAGGTGGACGATCTAGAGGACAAGAAAGAAGAGGGCGCTGCTGGAGAGGGCACCAGCCAGCAGTATCATGGAGAGGGCACTGTTGGAGAGGGCATTAGCCAGCAATATCATGGAGAGTAGTGTGGCAGAGTTATGCTATAGCCAATGCAAGAAACAGAATCGATATTGTTAGAGCTGCCTCGTATAGGCGATTCCAGGATAGTAGTGTGGCAGAGCTGTCCCGACTAAGGCACGGTGATGAATGTAAGTTCTAACTTACTAGTATATTTGGACAGGTAGCGTACACAAGTGTATTTGTCTTACGATTATTTTTATGAAATACAGATGAAGGTGACTTGGCTTATAGACAATGGTGGGGAGCGCCTCGTATGACCAACAGAGCATACAAATTTAAGGAGCCACGGTTTAAGTCTAAAGCCGCTCTGCGAGCTTTTGTTAATGACATATCTGAAGCGGTAGGACATTACTACTATTTCAAATTAAGAGATATATGATCATAATTTTAATTTGCACATTTCAAATTTTAGGCTATTATGGGCCAGCAATATATCCAAGAACTAAAGAGCTATTTGTGGCCACATGGTCAGGCGTGGATGCGAGATGTTTTATCTCACGTAGATTCACTGAGTGTTAGATGGGATCCTGATATGCCTCTATTGTATACACGTATCCCAGCAGATTATCCGGTGCCACTGTTCCCATGAGGCATTCACGACGTCATAAGGTGGACGATCTAGAGGACGAGAAAGAAGAGGGCGCTGCTGGAGAGGGCACCAGCCAGCAGTATCATGGAGAGGGCACTGTTGGAGAGGGCATTAGCCAGCAATATCATGGAGAGGGTGCTGCTGGAGAGGGTGTATTACCCCGTCCCGCTCAGTCAATCGGAGGAATCGGAATACCGACGACGTTCGAACTTAGCCTTGCAACGACTGCTCGAAGACATCGCTCGGTCGAGGCGACTCCTCGCTCAGGTGGGATAGTTTCGGTGAACTTCCCTTATCTTAGCCTTCACATAATAATTCGCATAATTTTAACTTGCACAAGTAGGCTTAATAATAAAAGAGACGAATCCACATAGCTAAAGAGAGTAATCCCGACGGGTCGAATTGAGTTAGAATATGGAAAGGTCCAACGGTTGGCTTAGAGTTGGTGCACAGTGTGCTTTGAAAATGGTACTCGATCCTTCATCCCATAGCTTGGGAGAAGAAAAAAGTTGGTCTTCGACACAAACTATGAATTAGCCTAAGTCATAGGCGTCGTCGCGTAAATGCTCGATAAAGCATGCACGCTTCCACGATGCAAGGCTTGGCATAGCCTTTGCTCGTCCCTTGGGTTAAGTTGCAGGCTTGATTAAGTTAGGCAAAGTGATGGCGGTCGACCTAAATCATTCCAAGCACGGTCCTATGAGTTCTACGGTTGGGTATAACTACATAGTCTTACGGTCTCAAGGCCCGACATATAGAGTATGATTTGGGCGGTGGTGTTGTATAGAGTTCAAGTTGGTTTAAGACACGATGTCACGAACTTAGTGTTTTGAGGTACGGGCCACAGTTGATTCATTGAGTTTGGAAAGTGCCTCAAATAGTTGATCTTGAGTTGAGTGAAATGATAGGACAAGAAAGAAGAATGCTAGCGACTGGGTCATCGAGGCAAGGTCTCAAATGTGAGAAGTATTGAACTTAGCCCTGAAAGAGATGGTAACACTAGAAATATATTGACTGTGTGAGACGCCAGTTCGAGTCGAGTCTTGCATGGTCATTGGACAACTTGTACAAGGTAAAATAAATTGTTTTTCGAACGGCGATCCAGGCGGCCCATGGAAACCGTATCGATGGTAGATATTCGTAGCTGTGCTGGATGACCGTACGGGTTTGCGGAGACTTGCATCGGAGCTCGCTACTCACGCTGGCAAGGGGCATCCGTCTAATCAAAAGCTACAAAGGGAGTCCATTATAGCGCTGGGCGCTAGTGACTAGTTCATATAGAAGAGTCGGCATGGGCAGCAATCCGCGTGTATGCCTTTGGATTGAGTCGAGTATTGAGTTTACTATACCAATGAGTCGAGTCGAATGCGTGCACGGTCAAAAGATAATATTTGGGCCTAAGATTTGGCTGCAACGAAGACACCGTGCTTCGGCACGAAATGTAGCGTCAAGTCGTAAGTTGTCGGCATATAAGTTGCATAAGTTGGTTTGAGTCGTTGGAGTTTAAGTCGGAAAACCGCCGCAAGGCAAAGTTGGTTGAGTGACACTAAGTTCATAAGTCTCGATTGGGTCAGTTGGTGATCAAAGTAGCAAGGGCCGCGGGGCAGCGATATGGTTAAGTCACACTGAGTTGCGAGGTACGACACAAAGGATTTGTACTACGATCACATGGAAAAGGAGTCTCACCGAGTAGTTGCGTCTTTGATTACGGGCCGAAAGGCAAGCACGACTTGATAGGTTAACGTTGTTGTTGTAAGTACGAGATGGTCTAGAGATACAAATAGGCCAAGGCGTCTATCCTAAAACTGATCCTAAGACAAGACTAGAAAGACAATTGATAAGACGGGACTATGTTGAACGAACTAAATCGAACGTGTTGGTTTTGTATAGGTGGGCGAGAAGCTCATTCCACCAGTACAGTTGAGTCTTGACACCCACATAGTTTTTATGTGCAGGCGCAGGTAGAAGCTCGTGGCACGGAGCTCGCTTGGATGCGTCGAGACACGGAGTTCCTTATCGATTCGAAGCGTACGACCGCATGGAGTCAAGACTTATATGGGACATAATGTATGGGTATCGCCTTCCGAAGCATCCGCTGGTTCAAGATATATATTGAGAGATGAGGGAGAGCTGAGTGACTTGTAAATATGAGATGAGTGAGCTTGAGTGATTGTAATCTTGGCCTGGCGCCCCATTGTAACCTTTGTTTCAATATCAATAAAGATCATCTTTTGAGTAACTTCTGTTTCATTCTAATTTTTCGTTGCTATTATTCAATATCTCTGCTTGGAACTTCTGTGCGACGACCCCGTCGCAGCCGCTGAAATTGGCCGTCATGGAACCCGCCTTGTACGAGCATAATCTAGGCTCATGCGGCATCACGCCTTAGCGAGGATGATCGCTCCTACGGGGGCGGGGCGTGACATAATGGTATCAGAGCACGGCTTTACGTCCTTGGACTATCGATTGAATTCATTAACTTCGATATTTTCACAAACTCTGTTGCTTCCGCAAGTTGTTATCGTTGGTGTGCTCTCTCTCAGATGTCCCACGGGATGTCCATACAATAAGTCTAAATAATTTGCAAAATGTAGAAGAACAGTTTTTTGAAAAGAAATAAAAAGATGGTTCGTATAAGCACGATTGGCTAAGTCGGGCTGGGCATATACACCAAAGTTGCATCGACCCTAGCAAAGTCGAGTACGAGATTCGTAATGTTTCGAGCTAGAGTGAGTTGAACTCAATTGAGTAAAGTGAGATGACTATCGATAGGGGTGCTATCGAGCGACGATATCGTCGGTACGATATAGATGAGCGTGCTTGAAATTCGAGGAATGGTTCGAACAAAAAATTTGAAGAAGTTAATTTTGATTCGAATGATAGTTTTGAGAATTTGTTAAATAACTTCATCCCTGAGTGGTGTATGTGATAGCCTCAGGGATGTCGACCGATCGATTGAGAATTTGGGGGTGTCGGTGAGTCTATCAGCAAGCGTCGCACGTATGCGAAGCCTTAGATCGAGTGCGATTGAGTGAGTTGTTGTCTTGAAGTTTGATAAGTGGATTCGAATAAAAAGAGTAAAATGATGCACACAGAATGTGCACGGAATTGAGGATTGTGCGAGTATGAAACATGAAAATAATTGAGTAGGTGAGATCGAATCGAGAAAAAAGTTAGGGTGTACGAATGGATGACTTGATCAAAAAAATCGATACGGATCGTATACGAAATGTTAGCACGACAGGAAGATAGCGTGCATGAAAAGTTTGATTCGAATGTTTTAAAATAACTCTGAGGATTGGAATGGATGTTGCTCGATGATTTGAGTTGGCAAAGAATGACGTAATTTAGAGAAAAATGTTGGTCAATGACTTAAGATAGAAGGATGAACGATACGCGAATTAGTGTTTGAGAAAATTAATGTTATGAATGATTCGAGGGATAATGATCGAACTTGAATTTGAATGTCGAGGAGATTATCCAGTCAGACGATAGCATCATTCGTACGACTCGAAATTGGTTGCAAAAGAAGATCGTCAGGTTACGCATATCGTCGATGGTATTGAGGTGTATCAAAGATCGATATGCGATAACTCGGGGGTACTCTGACTCGGCGAATGACGATCGTACGAGTGTTATTGTTCGGTTGGATGTTATACATAGGATTTGATTGAGAGGAATATTGGATAAAAATGATTGTGTCTTGATGGTTACGCAGATAACCACGACGTCGACGATCTTGTCTTGTACGAACGCAACTCTAGCATCGCACATGCGTCGCATCGAATTTGGGGCGATCGTTCCGCGTGAGCGTTGACATGGTGATTCATGTCGCGGTAATGATCGAATTCAAAAAATCAGGACATGATAACTTTGATTGTCTCGACTTGTTGGTTTGATGCTAAGGAAAATTCAAGGATGGTTGGATTTGTGATTGATGATTGAGTAAACTTGAGGATTGAGTAGGTACAATCCACGCATCGCGAATGAATTAGTCTAGACACAAAACAAGAGTTACGTGCCGATGAGGATGATTATCCCGCAGGAGCGTGCATGGTGATTCATGCCCACCGTGGATAATCTAAAATCGTATGAGATCGGGGCGCAACATATTGTTAAGTTAGACGACCTCATGATCAAATACGTGAATTGGGATGAATGACTTAGGGAATCTAAAATGTGAATTATGGTTTAGCAATGAATTGTGTCATAGCGTGCTTGAATTGAGAAGGATTGATAGGCAAACTATATCGAACGTATTTGACGGGATAGACTATACAAGATGGTTTATTGAACGAGCAATATTAATATGTCGTGGAATTGGTTGAACGTGAGTTGTCGTAGGATGGATTTGCTGAATGACTCGGACCCCGTACGATGAATATCAGGAGGTGAGTAGGAAATATGTGCTTGATGTTTAGAAATCGGAGTGATACGAGCTTGGGTATAAAACCTCGTACTATCAATTTGGTTTGACCTTAGGATGGGGTCAGTGTTGATATTGTTGTTGGGAACTATGATTCCAATACTGACAGATGACCTTAGCATAAAGACACAACCTAGCGATTAGGCAGACGTCCGGGTATGGAGAGATAGGAATTATGGAGGCACCACTCGTGAGTCTCGGTTGACATGCATGTATATCAAGGACGCTTGAATATGTGCACGATCCAACTCGAGTGGAGATGGCAGGATTCGCTACTACGAGGCTTGGTTGAAATGCATGTATTTTGGGGACACCTAAAATATGTGCACGATCCAATTAAGTAATACGTTGAATTCAAGTGAGACTTAATGAATGAAAAAGTGTCGAAGATTTTGAAATCGTATTAAAAGAAAGATTGATAGTAGCACGAGCGTGGCTCAGATTTGGGAAATGCATAGGAGAAATGTGTGCGAGAGTCGTTGAACGTTCGAGTGATAAGTCAATGAGTAAGTACTCAGTTAGTTTCGAGGACGAAACTTTTTCTGAGTGGTGTATGATGTAGTGCCCCGTCCCACTCAGTAAATCGGAGGAATCGGAACGCCGACGACGTTCGAACTTAGCCTTACAACGGCTGCTCGAAGACATCGCACGGTCGAGGCGACTCCTCGTTCAGGTGGGGTAGTTTCGGTGAACTTGGCTCATCTTAGCCTTCACATAATAATTCGCATGTTTTCAACTTGCACAAGTAGGCTTGATAATAAAAGAGACGAATCCACATAGCTAAAGGGAGTAATCTCAACGGGTCGAATTGAGTTAGAATATGGAAAGGTCCAACGGTTGGCTTAGAGTTGGTGCATGGCGTGCTTTGAAAATGACACTCGGTCCTTCATCCCGTGGCTTAGGAGAAGAAAAAAGTTGGTCTTCGATACAAACTATGAATTAGCCTAAGTCATAGGCGTCGCCGCGTAAATGCTCGATAAAGCATGCACGCTTCTACGATGCAAGACTTGGCATAGCCTTTGCTCGTCCCTTGGGTTAAGTTGCAGGCTTGATTAAGTTAGGCAAAGTGATGGCGGTCGACCTAAATTATTCCAAGCACGGTCCTATGAGTTCTACGGTTGGGTATAACCACATAGTCTTACGGTCTCAAGGTCCGACATATAGAGTATGATTTGGACGGTGGTATTGTATAGAGTTCAAGTTGGTTTAAGACACGATGTCACAAACTTAGTATTTTAAGGCACGGGCCACGGTTGATTCATTGAGTTTGGAAAGTGCCTCAAATAGTTGATCTTGAGTTGAGTGAAATGATAGAGCAAGAAAGAAGAATGCTCGCGACTGGGTCGTCGAGGCAAGAAAGAAGAATGCTTGCGACTGGGTCGTCGAGGCAAGGTCTCAAATGTGAGAAGTATTGAACTTGGCCCTGAAAGAGATGGTAACACTAGAAATAGATTGACTGTGTGAGACGTCAGTTCGAGTCGAGTCTTGCATGGTCATTTGACAACTTGTACAAGGTAAAATAAACTGTTTCTCGAATGGCGACCCAGGCGGCCCATGGGAACCGTGTCGATGGTAGACATTCTTAGCTGTGCTGGATGACCGTACGGGTTAGCGAGGACTTGCATCGGAGCTCGCTACTCGTGCTGGCAAGGGACGTCCGTCTAATCAAAAGCTACAAAGGGAGTCTATTATAGCACTGGGCGCTAGTGACTAGTTCATATAGATGAGTCGTTATAGGCGGCGATCTGCGTGTATGCCTTTGGATTGAGTCGAGTATTGAGTTCACTATACCAATGAGTCGAGTCGAATGCGTACACGATCAAAAGATAATATTTGCGTCTAAGATTTGGCTGCAATGAAGACACCGTACTTCGGTACGAGATGTAGCATCAAGTCGTAAGTTGTCGGCATATAAGTTGCATGAGTTGGTTTGACTCGTTGGAGTTTAAGTTGGAAAATCGCCGCAAGGTAAAGTTGGTTGAGTGACACTAAGTTCACAAGTCTCGATTGGGTCAGTTGGTGATCAAAGTAGCAAGGGCCGCGGGGCGGCGATATGGTTAAGTCACACTGAGTTGCGAGGCACGACACAAAGGATTTGTACCACGGTCACATGGAAAAGGAGTCTCACCGAGTAGTTGCGTCTTTGATTATGGGCCGAAAGGCAAGCACGACTTGATAGGTTAACGTTGTTGTTGCAAGCACGAGATGGTCTAGAGATACAAATAGGCCAAGGCATCTGTCCTAAAATTGATCCTAAGACTAGACTAGAAAGATAATTAATAAGAAGGGACTATGTTGCACGAACTGAATCGAACGTGTTGGTTTTGTATGGGTGGGCGAGGAGCTCATTCCACCAGTACAGTTGAGTACTGACACCCACATAGTTTTCATGTGCAGGCGCAGGTAGAAGCTCGTGGCACAGAGCTCGCTTGGATCCATCGAGGCACGGAGTTCCTTGTCGATTCGAAGCGTACGGCCATAGAGTCCAGACTTATATAGGACATAACGTATGAGCATCGCCTTCCGAAGCATCCGCTGGTTCAAGACATGTATTGAGAGATAAGAGAGAGCTGAGTGACTTGTAAATGTGAGATGAGTGAGCTTGAGTAATTGTAATCTTGGCCTGGTGCCCCATTGTAACCTTTGTTTCAATATCAATAAAGATTGCCTTTTGAGTAACTTGTGTTTCATTCTAATTTTCTACTGCTATTATTTAATGTCTCTGCTTGGAACTTCTGTGCGATGACCCCGTCGCAGCCGCTGAAATCGGTCGTGATAAACCCTTCTTGCACGAGCGCAATCTAGGCTCGTACGGCATCACACCTTAGCGAGGACGATCGCTCCTACGAGAGTAGGGCGTGATAGAGGGCACCAGCCAGCAGTACCATGGAGGGGGCACCAACCAACAGTATGCTGGAGAATACACTAACCAGCAGTACGCTCTAGGGTATACTAGCTAGCAGTACGTTGGAGAGTACACTAGTAAGCAGTACGCTCCAGAGTATACTAGCCAGCACTACGCTGGAGAAGGCCTCAGTCATTAGTATGCGGGCATGGTCACTTTCTCAGCCTTTCAGCCATATGATCATCACATAGTGACTCAGCAAATCAATATTGCCCCAACGTATTCATTTGATGACATGTCATATTACTCACAGTTGATTACGTCCCTGTCAGCTCCGGTGTCTACTCAGGAGGTCGAGGAAGAAAATAGAGACGAAAGAGGAGTGTAAGAGGATGAAAGAAGAGTGGAGGAGACCACAGAACAAAAAAGAGCCCGACTAAGCCTTATACAGGTAGAACGAAGGCATTACAAATGAATTGCCCGTAGATGAAACATTGTTTGTAATGAAATAATTTTTTTATTATGAATGTTTTAAAGTTGACGTTAATGTTGGTACTACAATGAAAAATAGAATGTTTAATGCAGATTTTCTTTAATATTTTGGTACTATAATGTTTTACTCTTTTGTTGACTTGTATATTTTCTTCTGTTGTGTCCCATCAAACCACAATTACCGCAACAAAGTTCTCTTGTCTATGATTCATGTGGTTTGATGTAGTTTTTCTTTGGCCTTCCAGCTTTGCGCTTGACATCTAGAACTCCAATTTCTTTCCTAACCAAAGCAGCTTGAATGTTGTAAGAAACTGGAATTGGTTCCATTTGTGGCTCGTACACACTTCTCAATCTGTCAGTGGAAAATATTATCGAATAATAACTTCCAATATCATGACTACAAAAATACGCATGTATACATGGTATGTTAGTATGATACCACCTTAAACATGAACAAGATCTTTCATCTAACCATACAACATATATTCTACTCGATGTACGGTCTAATATTTCGAACAAATAACTATCAATTCGTAATATTTGAAGTTGATCTCTCATGCGTAATAGATGTTATAGTCTTCAACATCTTTGGACAATAACTCGTGTCTAAATTCCTAGCATGGTTTCTGTTTTCGTCATGAAATGTTATAATCTTGGCTCTAATACCATCAAAAAGTGTAGTTATTGGTTTATCACGTAAGCTCTTAATCCAGTTGTTAAGACATTCATCAAGATTAGAAGTGTTAATATCTAATCTAGGACAAGGAGCATATGTTGTAATCCAATGTACAAAATAATAATTTTCATCATTTGTACCAACAAGCCAATTGTACATCGTCATGTTCTCAGCTTTTATTATTTCAAATAAGTACTGTGCATCTGTTGGATTATACAATCTAGCAAGCGAGTCTAACAATCGATGAATTTTTTTTTCTTCACAATAGACTTCATATTCTGCTTAAAATGTTGAATAGAAAAAAATGAGACAATTCTGGAAAAATATCTCACATAGCGTGTATTAATCATTTTTACTTATCAGATATAAAGAAAATTCTACTCCAATCATTAAAATAACTTTCAAATGATATTTTAACAGTATTTAAAAACCAAGACCAAGAATCAGTATTTTTACCTTCAGCAACAGCATAAGCAATAGGATACAATTGATAATTAGGATCATGAGCACCAGCAATAAATAAAATACCTTGATATTTGGATGAAAGAAAAGTGGCATCGGTGCTAATAGTAGGTAAACAACCCCTTAAAAAACCATCAATGCATGCCTTATAGCAAATAAACATTCTCTCAAATTTGTTGCTTTCGGAAGTCTTAAGGAAATATCGACTACCTGGATTCGACTCCATAATTCTAAAACCATATTCCTCAAGGCCAGCATATGCTTCAACATAACTACCATTTATTTCACGTAATGCCATCTCCCGGGCTCTCTATGCTTTATAGTATGTAATATGTATACGATGTTCCTTGAATATATCCTTCATAATTTATGACGCACTATATGAATGATTATCTCTAATTAAATCAACTATTCTTGTCTTAACCCATGCAACGGTAACTAGTCGATGACGCCCTGTTGTAAGTCTACTTAAATAAGAATGATGACTTTCTAGTGTACTAACTTTAACTATTTGTTCTTTTTTCTATGGATTTGGCATACTCTCCAATTACAATTCTGTTGATCACAAGTATATATAATTCCATGGGAATTATTCATAGCACTAGCTGAACAACTAAAATTATGCTAAATTGCTAAACTACTTACAGAACTTCTAAATTTTGAACGACTGTCGAATGTTTGTCCTACAAATAATTCAGGAGTATTAGAATTATCAATATCATCATCATCTATCTCATAACTGGTATTTTCAATTAAATTATCACTATTTTCTTTGTCCTCATCATTATCATCATCATCATTACGTTCATCTAGCAAGTCCTCATCATTATCATCATTATCATCATCATGTTCATCTAGCAAGGGAGCAATTTTTTGAGAAGAAGAACTAGCACCCGTGTAAATTCATCATTAGTTCTATTAGCAAATGATGATACTTGAGTAACATATAAACTAATATACGGTGATTGCAAATTAAACTCAAGAATAAAATTCCATGCTTCTTCACCATCTATCAATAAATATTTGGAACCAAAAACAGACTTTAAAATAAATTGGTAACTAATAAAAAAAGTGCATAAATTAAATTGCATAAATTTTCTAAAGTAATACGCAAAAGTCGTAAAAAATTGGGTGTCACCTCCTTCATAAGATAACCCATTTACTCTACCTCCATGTGAACATACTATTTTAATATTATGATCCATGAGAAAGAAGAAGTAGCTTGAAAATGTTAATAGAGAGTCGCATTGCAAGGAGAGAGAGCTTGTAAGAGGGAGAGACTAGCTTCCGTGAGGAGATGGAGCTTCCAAGCTTCAGAGAATTGCTTCTGTGAGAGATGGAGAAAGTAATATGTTTGTGTGTAGAGAGAAAGAGAGTTAAAGTTAGCAATAAATAGGAAAAGAAAAGAGACGTTGAAATATAGCCGTTGTGATATAGACGTTTAAAAAAGTAACCGTTGGAAGGGGTCTTCCTGACTTCTCTCTTCTCTCCACTGTTGCCTCCACCGCACGCCATTGGGGTTGGCGCATCCATCTAGCAACTTTCCTGCTGGAGAAAGGCCCCGCACGCGATGGCTGGTGGCGTGTCCACCTGCGTGCTCCATAGGAGATGGCGCATCCCTACAGTGCGCCATGGAGCCTGGCGCGTCCGACCCAGCGCGCCATGTGCGCTGGCGCATCCTCCCTCCTCCCGTTCCAATCCTCCAGCACGCCATCATCATTGTCGTTTCACTACTCCAAATACTATTTTCCTAAACTTCTCACTTTTTTTACAATTTAGATATAATTCTTTGCCCTATATGAAATTTTTTGTTACTTTTAATGTGATGTTTTGCTTTTGTTTTTTGGTTTTTGGTTTTTATAATTATATCTCGTAGCAATCATGTTATATGGTTTGCGTCCCACCATTACTCACATGAGCAGGCGGAGAGGACCGAAAATGTCTTAGGGCGGAACAAGAGGAGGAGGGAGGCAACGACGTAGGAGGGGGAAGGGGGAAGGCACGGTACTCCTCCTCCTCCCTTCCCCCTCCTCCGTCCTCCGGTCTTCTAGCTCGGTCCCTTCCGTCGCCTCGCACCAACCATATATCTTTTTCAATCTTGTACTCTTAAAACCAAAACTTAAAGTAAGATGAAATGGGATTATAATTTTGTTTATCTTTATCAATTCAAAATCAACTTATTTGGTATTGCGTACTTATTTTGGTTGCAACCAAACACAATCAAAGAGATGATGTGCTGTACTGAGTAAGGAACACAATATAGGATAATGATGTCATAAAGATGCACGATATATATATATATATATATATATATATATATATATATATATATATATATATATATATATATATATATATATATATATATATATATATCGTGCATCTTTATGACATCATTATCCTATATTGTAGATGATGTGCTGTAGTGAGTAAGGAACACAATATAGGATAATGATGTCATAAAGATGCACGATATATATATATATATATATATATATATATATATATATATATATATATATATATATATATATATATAATCACTACTCTAGTGGTAGTAGTGAGGCACGTGGCCAAAATGGTCAGTAGATCGATTTTCGGTGGGAGCGTGCGTACTTAATTACCCATTTCCATAATATATATATATATATATATATATATATATATATATATATATATATATATATATATATATATATTTGAAAATGGGTAATTGTATTAATTCAAGAGTCCAATACAATCAGGGGTTGGCTGTCAAGCTCACCCTCCTCACATCACCTACTATATTTTCTATAATCCTATTATTGCTAGTACATAAACCATCAAATATCCTATTATTTTCTATAAAACATCACCTACTATATTTGCTTTTTCCAGATATGCCATAACGCTGATGCAACTCGAACACATGCCTCTCTGAACTAGCCCGAACCTCGCCCTCGAACCCCCTGCAAGTTGCAATTAACTCTGCCAGACTATGCTCTTCACCGATCTGCATACCGAATATATTAGCCTAGGAATCCCACCAGGGCCGGCCCTAAGCTCACAGAGGTCTGGGACGAATTTTCAAAATACGGCGCCTATACATAAAAATATTAAAACAACTAAAAAAAAATTAAGAAAGAGAGTTAAAACTATGATTTGAACTAAGGGCCTTTAGTATACAAGTTTCACAAACTAAACACTACACTACAATAACTTTGTGTTAAGAAGGGTCCCATGGTATATAATATTTCTAACTTAGATACAAAATTATTAACATATTTATGTTTAAACTATTTTTTTGTCCTCATGATCCGTGGGCCCTGTGCGGTCACCCTGGCCGCCCTGGGCCAGGGCCGACCCTGAATCCCATACACTCATAGTAAAAGTACACCCGAAGAATAGATGCCATATGGACTCTGTAGATTGTCCGCAAAGAATACAACTGGGATCATCTACCTGCACCCCAAACCGTTGTATCTGATCTTTAGTAAGAAGCTTACCCAGCAAGGCCTTATATAGGCAAAGTTGTATTTTTTGTGGGATCTCTTTCATCCATACAACATCCGCATGGTTGAAGTCTTCATGCCTCTCCCGGATACTCTCATATGCATCACTAGCATTGAAGCATCCGTCTGTTGACGCCTCCCACACCCACTTGTCCGAATTATATATATATCCAGAAAATACTAGAATTTATTGAATGCAATACAGGGTACAGCAAGACAGCAAGAAAATAAAATTTGAATTTCAAACGAAATTTAAAAATTCAAAACACACAAAAAATATGGGGGAACAAACCCCAACACGTGTCTCGAGGGGGGTATCGGTCCGCGCGAGAGCGGGACTCGAGGGGCCGAAGGGGCGTGTCGCCCGAGGAGGCGCACCGCCCGAGGGAGGCGCATCGCGAATCCCGCGGAGGGCATCGACGAAGGGGAAGGGGGAGCCAAGGCGTAGGGACGGCGGAGGGGAAGCCGAGGCGGAGGGAGCCACGGAGGAGGGACAACGGGGGGGCCGACCACTAGGGAGTCCCGACGACGGAGGGCATCGGCGAAGGGGAAGGGGGGAGCCAAGGCGGAGGGACGGCAGCGGGGGGAGGGGGGGAGCCGGCCTCTAGGGAGTTCCGGCGGCGGAGGAGCCGGAGGGGGGGGAGGATGGGGGGAGGAGACGAGGGGTCGGGAGGAGCCGCCGGGATACTGCTCGCTGCGCTGCCCGAAGCTGGGGGCCTGTTCGAGGGGGGCGCAGGGCCCGAGGGACGGTGGCGCAGCCCGAGGAGCCGACGAGATCCAACGAGAGGGAGGGGGGCTCAGACCCGCCGGGAGAGGCCCGGGGGAACCGCCGGGAGAGGGAGCGGGCTACGGTGGAGAGGGGGAAATCCGCGGCGGAGAGGGGGCGGCTCGAGACACGGCCGAGGGGGAGGGCACGGGGCGGAGAGAGGGAGGAGAGCGGCGAGCAAGTCAGCTGGGGCGACGATAGGGGGTCCCGAGGCGGCGGCTCGGGCTAGAAGTAGGGGGTCGACCCCAAGGAGTGGGCGTACGACGACCACGGCAAAGCGGAGGAGGAACCTGGACCGCCGGGGACAGGAGGGTACCCGTATGGCGCAGCGAAGGGGGCCTAGAGGGGGTACCAGAACCACCGCAGAGGAGGGGTCGTCGTCGAGGCGGGGCGAGGCGCGACGAGATGGGGGAGGGCGCCGGTAGGAAGTCCACTTCCGAGGCGGGGGAAGGCGCTGCGAGTTGGACGACTGGAGGGGAGGGCGCTGGGAGAAAGTCCGCTACTGAGGCGGTTGGTGGCCCCGCGGAAGGAAGCGCCGGGGGGTAGGCGCAGCTAGGAAGGGGGGATGCGGCGAGAGGGGGGAGGCGACGTGAGGGGGGGCGCCGGGGCTGGAGCACGGGAGGCCGACGGAGCTAGCAGCGTCCCGGGCGGAGGGCCGAGGAGACTAGAGGGGTCAGCCGGCGGAGGAGGGCTGGGCCGTCGGCGCCTAGGCCGGGCGCAGCGAGGACGCCGGAGAGGGGGGCGGCGCTGGGAGGAAAGGGGAGGAGGGAGGGAAGAACGTCGAACGACGAGATGCCGCCCGCAAGCGGGGGATGCCAGGCGGGGCCCAGCCATCCAGGGAAGCGGGGACGGCAAGAAAAGGTCGAGCCGATGGGCGCGGCCAGACCTAGATGGTCGACCAACTAGGTGGGGGGCGCCGACCACGAGAAGGGGTGTGATGGAGCCGGCGGGTAAAGGGGCCCGGCGCCCGCTCATATATATATATATATATATATATATATATATATATATATATATATATATATATATTTTTTTTAATATATATATATATTAAAGAAGAAAAAAAAAGAATATATATATATATATATATATATATATATATATATATATATATATATATATATATATATATATATATATATTTGAGGAAACACTAGAATTTATTGAAAGTAAGCAGGAAACAGCCAAACACACACACAAAAGTATGAATTTCCCACGAAATTCGAAAATCAAAAGAGAAAACAAAAAAGGTAAAAAGGGGGAAAAGGACACTGGCGCGTGGGCCGAGGGGGCTCAGTCCGCTAGGGAGCGGGGCCCGAGGCTACCGAGCTAGCGCGCTGCCCGGGGGGCGCCAGGCCCGATGCGCACGGTGGGGGGCGCACACCCCGAGGCCGGCCAGCACGAGCGGAGGGGTGGAGACTCCGGCGGGGGAACACGGCGAGGGCCGTCGGATAGGAGGGCTCGGCCGTGAGGGGCGGGTACTACCTCGAGGGGGCACATGGCCCGAGGGAGCTGTCACGACCCGCACCCGCTTTTCGGATACGAGCTCGTGAGCAAGCCAGCTACGCATCAAGCTGATTCCAGTCCGACTCGAATACGTAAACGCTGTCACGGCTAGGGTAAGCTGCAAAATTATGGCAAACAAATCTATATCTTAATCCACAATAAGATAATAAACATGAATGAACACTATGGATCGTGGTCTGCAGCCCACTAGCATAAATGTCCGATAAGACTCTAAAGGAAATAATAAGAGTCTACAACTGAAATAAGAAGCAGGATATTTCATGATAAGAAATGAAAAGCACGAGCGGATAATAAACACAATAGCGATACCTGAATCCCGCAAGCAATATCATTATATCCGGACCCCACAAGTGTCATAATCATCCGCCATCCCGAGCTGCTAACTAACTCCACGCAATAACTAACCTGAAGAGATCATCAGGTCCTCAGGGGACATAGCAAGATACATAAAAGCATGCCTATCTAGCCGTTTATCATGCAATAAAGGAAATACAGAAAATAAACGGGGAAAGACCAGTCAGCAAGAAAACACGACTATACACGACTGGAAGAACCACTACGCCTAAATGAACTGCTGGAGAAGAATAAGAGAATACGATATCACGATGTCAATGGATAACCAATCTAATACTCAAACCCTCGCCCTAGTGTGGACTCGTAGGTTTGAACAACTACCAACCCTCGCCCCTAGTGTGGACTCGCAGGCTAGCATCACCTTCGTCCCTAGTGTGGACTCGTAGGTGTGAACCATATACTACTAACCCTCGTCCCTAATGTGGACTCGCAGGCTAGCATCACCCTCGTCCCTAGTGTGTACTCGCAGGTGTGAACCATATACTACTAACCCTCGTCCCTAATGTGGACTCGTATGCTAGCTTAACTACTAACCCTCGCCCCTAATGTGGGCTTGCAGGTTAGCTTAACTACTAACCCTCGCCCCTAATGTGGGCTCGCAGGTTAGCTTCAAGAATTTCAAGGCTAGAAGGTAAAGCAGTTCCGTTATGACTTATTCATCCTATGACACAATGCGACTCAGTCCAAGTACAAGTGATGACACGACATGACCCAATCACGATACACGAGAAAACCAATCCAATATGAACTACAAAGGTAACTATAAACAAGAACTATATATACGTATATCTAATATGAAATACAAGCTAATTATAAACAAGGCTATATATACACTAGCAGGCATGATATACAAATCATATATAAATAATCAACTAGTAAAATATATAATAATATAAATATGCATGTAAATAAACTGTAGAGGGAGGCAAGGTATCTTGCCTGAAGGTTGCACGCAGATCCAATAACAATCTAGTCCACTGCTAAGCCAAATAAATCTACATCTCACAACTGTCTCCGAAAGCTGAAACAAATATTTCCAACATTCTTAGAATAGTCAATTTAGCTAGGATTGCCTATCCTTAAGTCCAATTCTGGACACAACGGTAAAACGATAATTTCGGGCAAAACGATATCCGCCGTTGGATCCGCTTTGTACCGAAAAATGTGCCAGAGTCAATGGTCTCCAAAGTCGTCAAACTATATGTCTATGGATTCGTTTTGATGATACGAACCCAACCGTATGTCCAGTTTTGGATTCCGGCAGGCCGTGTACAAAATCGTCCGTTGAATCGGATCGTGGGGCCCGTGAAACGGCGATCCAATCAACTGTCTCAGAATCTGACCAAACTTGACATGCAGGACCAGAAAAACAATACGGTCCTGTTGGCGCAAGTTTTGTCTCGATCTGATGAGCGTGCACGAAGTAATTAGAGAATTTTCACAGAGGCCGATACGGTGAATTTCGACGGATACGCATCAAATTCGTCGTGCACACGCGACCAATTTGAATTCCGTTAAAGCCCACACGACCACGAAGCCGTTACGCACCTTTCGATGCTTTCGATTCGCGACCACGTCGCCCGAAATGGCGGGACGCACGTCGTATCGAAAAAATTTCTATATTTCTAATATTTTGAAAACAGGTTTTGATCAGTTTTGAACGTCCGATTTCTCGACGCACAGTCGACGAAATCCGATTCTACGAAAAAGAGTTTGAAGCCCTATAGGTTGTCTTTAACTGCCTTTAATTGGTTTTCGAACACACCTAAGGGTTTTTCCACAATCTCTCTTGTAAGTGAGGATTATGGATAGTTCTATACTCTGTTTTAAACAGAGTTTGGTCGATTTTTGGGCTCAGTTTGTGAAGCGTGTAGGGCAAATAACATCGACCTAGTTGATTCAAAGCGAAGGGGGTTAGGTTGTAGTTTTACCTGAACAACTGGTTCGACAAAAGATCGAGCGAGATGGAAGGGATAGCGCCGCGAAGTTGGCTCGGTGCTGCATACTACTGCTGCCATCTTCCACTGTGTTGCGCGCGCGGGGCTTGTCCTGCCGAATCCGGCCGCGCACGACGGTGGCGCTGGTGGCGAGTGACCGCCCAGGGTCGGGGGATGGCTGTGCTGGTTTGAGGTTTTACGGTTTTTCCTTCCTCTGTTCTCTCGGCTGATCTCTTGTATATATGTTTCCAGTCGGTTTTCTCCACAGGACGAGCGGAGGAAGTAAGGCCATGTGGGCCGGCTGGGAGCTGCTCTCTGCTTTGGGCCTAAAGGCTGGACTGGGTCTGGGAATAGCTCAGGCTGGACTCGGGCCTGAGAGCCTGGCTCAGTTTGGGATTTTGGAGAAGGTCTAATAGGTTTTGCTGGGGTTGCACTAATTTAATACATTACACCATAATTTAATGTGGTTATTGTTTATCAATGTCACTAGACAGCTTATGTGGTGGACTGGTCAATGGCTAAAAGTCAACCTAAATGCATAAGAAAGTTCAATAATGCCTTATATTCTCCTTGCAGCTGAAATATTTGTATGGTTAGATAAAATAAAACAATGGTATCGATAATACACTATGAATGAAGGGAACTTATCCTAGAGCACATAACTGAAGTTATATTGCTAAATTTTCAGAAACAACTCTAGAAAGAATTGCTAAGCAATGGAAAAATCATTCGTAGTATGGAAAAGATTATGGCCCTACTAATAATCTGCTGCCTCTCCTAGACTCATTTGAGGAACATGAGTAGACAACAGAATATTACTAGTACCCACTAATATTTCTAACAAACAAAAATATATATGGCATGTACATCTGTATATACATTAATAAATTCTGAATATATGTTTATACAAAATATAACATAAATAATACCTATTTGACGATGAAGAAAATAGCCATTTAATAATAACTAATTATTTTAATACAACACAATATTATTAATAATACTAATAATCCCAATAACAACTAAAAATAATCCAATAACAAGTGTAGTAAGGTTTGGTGAATCTAGTACGCACACTCTTTATTGGCTCCCAAAAATCACACAAATATTGTAAACATTATTAAAATAATAATACTACTTATAATGTATATACAACAATTATTAGAAATTAATTGCCAATTCCTAAAGATACTGCATCTACCTAGAATATGTCTACATGGCCGTATTGGGTCTCACTACATGCCTACATGGGCTTGGATTTGGTTCAGCCCAGTTCGGACTAACTTAGTTCAACCGGGTTCCTGCAAAATCAATAAATCTAATAATAATTAATTTAACTTATTTATAATGGTCATGCTATAACTTGGCCTGGTTTTCCTAGTTAGGACACACTGATGGCTTGGCACTCCTCTACCATGGCTAAACACTAGTCAAAGCATGCTACTGCACCACCCGTGCCATGATTCCTAGTTGTCTTGTATTTCAAAACTCAACTATGGCTAAAGTCTTCCACCATAATAACTAACTAAATAATTATTTATAAAAATTCTAAAAATCACCATTTAAATCAAATAAATAAATTAAAAAAATATTTCAAAAATCTCCGGGAAGGGAGGCTACAAATCTACCCACCTTAAAAATAATTTCGTCATAGAAATTCTAATTCATAACTATGCCTTAAAAATCAAAGTCTACTATTACCATAATCTCCTCAAATTTACTCTCTCAAAAATATTTTATAACCTTTTCCTAATCATTTTGTATCTACGAAATCTCGAGGACTTCTACCCACCTTTGGTCACACTACTCCTCAAAATACGGTCACTAAAATCTTATAATCTTCCAACTAGTTGCTATCAATCCTTCCAACAGGTATCTAGGGCATATGGCATCTATAATCCCTCATCTCTATCAAACAACCCAATATTCAATAGTCAAGCAATATTATACTATAATTAAGAATTTTTGATAGATTCTAGATAGCACGATCATTCGTCACCCCGGAATAAGAAGGGACGAGAATCAATGGCACATAAAGCAAGGAAGTATAATCGAGAGTAAATATGGAGTTTCCAAGGATGTAGAGAAATTTCTAAAGAATTTTCAAGACAACGTGGATTAAGATTTCTAAGATTTAGTCATTGTCGCAGGCTCGTACCAGTACAGTTACGTAACCGGTACAATATGCTCTGACCTGCATGGGCCACTAAAAAATTTGTCACGACCCGCACCCGCTTTTCGGACGTGAGCTCGTGAGCAAGCCAGCTACGTATCAAGCTGACTCCAGCCCGACTCGAATACGTAAACGCTGTCACGGCTAGGGTAAGCTGCCAAATCATGGCAAACAAATCTATATCTCAATCCATAATAAGATAATAAACATAAATAAATACTATGGGTCGTGGTCTGCAGCCCACTAGCATAAATGTCCGATAAGACTCTAAAGAAAATAACAAGAGTCTACAACTGAAATAAGAAGCAGGATATCTCATGATAAGGAATGAAAAGCACGAGCAGATAATAAACACAATAGCGATACCAGAATCCCGCAAGCAATATCATCATATCCGGACCCCACAAGTGTCATAATTATCTGCCATCCCGAGCTGCTAACTAACTCCACATAATAACTAACCTGAAGGGATCATCAGGTCCTCAGGGGACATAGCAAGATACATAAAAGCATGCCTATCTAGTAGTTTATCATGCAATAAAGGAAATACAGAAAATAAACGGGGAAAGACTAGTCAGTACGAAAATATGACTATACACGACTGGAAGAACAACTATGCCTAAACAAACTGCTGGAGAAAAACAAGAGAATACGACATCACGATGTCAATAGATAACCAATCGAATACTCAAACCCTCGCCCCTAGTGTGGACTCGCAGGTTTGAACAACTACCAGCCCTCACCCCTAGTATGGACTCGCAGGCTAGCGTCACCCTCGTCCCTAGTGTGGACTCGCAGGTGTGAACCATATACTACTAACCCTCGTCCCTAATGTGGACTCGCAGGCTAGCATCACCCTCGTCCCTAGTGTGGACTTGCAGGTGTGAACCATATACTACTAACCCTCATCCCTAATGTGGACTCACAGACTAGATTAACTACTAACCCTCACCCCTAATGTGGGCTCACAGGTTAGCTTAACTACTAACCCTCGCCCCTAATGTGGGCTACACCCAAGAGCCCTAGGCAAGTATAACTTGCTTCATGATGGATCTCAAGTTTTATTATTCCATTCTCTTCTTTACATGATTATAAGCCTCTTTAGAACTTGGAGTTTTTAATTTTTATGGATAGATTCTTCTAGATCTACGTTGTAACTTGGGGTTTTATGAGTTCATGGAGTTTTTCTTGGTTTTGATCTACTAAAACTTGTTTTTTTTTCGAAAACTAATAGTTCCATGAGCAAGAGCACGAAATTTTGTATGAATTTGGTTTTTGATTCACCTCATTTCGAGTTAAAATAAAGTTTTTATGACCAAAACAAGTTTTCTGAATTTTTCATGTCGGCTGAGTGAAATTTTACGCAGGAAACCCTAAAATTGCGTATTTTACGCTGGATAGCATCCAGAATGTAAGATTTTACGCTGGGAACCCTGAAATTGCGTATTTTACGCTGGATAACATCCAGAATGTAAGATTTTACGCAAGGAACCCTGAATTTGCGTATTTTACGCTGGATGGTACCCAGAATGTGAAATTTTACGCTGGAACCCTCCCATTTTGCGTATTTTACACAGAATTGAATTTTTGGCGTAGAAAGTGCACATAATGACTGTTTTTGCCTAGTTTAGCTATTTTCTAGCCAGAATTTCGAAAAACTTAAAACATGAAAGTTTTAGATCTTTGTCTTGCCTTTCCGAATATCTCTGAAGTACCTCATTTTGGGTTCATATGTAGAAGTTATGCCCCGTCTCCCCTGAGCTGCATGATTCTTCCACAGCTCTTGTACCCTGTTTATATTTAGTTATTGCATATATGCTTATACCAGGTTAAATGTTAATTTTAATTATGTTCCATGACACGATGGTGACCCGTTGTGGTGTACTTTTGACGAATGACATGACATGATAGTGGCCCGTCGTGGCGTACTCTTGACAGTGAATTTGACATGATATATATCTCGAATACTGTTGCGACGGCTAGCATATCATGACAGAATTGAATGACCTGGACACCGTGGGCGATTGCATTTGTACAAATAAATCAGTACTGTCTTGCATCATGTCTAGGATAGGGATCCTTGAGTACCACGGTCAGGGATACCTATAGTAATTGACTAAGGCTAATAAACTAGAATAATTCAGTAGATATGAAGAGATTCCCAGCTACAGGCAATCCCGTTATCTGGGCGCATTAAGTGGACTTGTAGCCTACCGACGAGTAGGACACATTTCCAGCACACAGTCTCGTGTTGTATTCTTCATAAACGAATATTCAACCTGTATAACCGGATGGTCTGCAGGACTTGTGGCTGTTGGGATAATCTCATTGTATCTTGCTAATAACTAGGCCTGTGATAACCCTAGTTAGTTAAAAGTATCAAGCCGTACTCTTGATTGGCCGTGATTGATTGGATGGAGTTTATTCTAGCTTAGTCTTATCCTGATCCTGTACAAGATTATGATATGACATGCTTATTGATGCTTGCCTTAACAATAACGATTAGGGGTCCATTTCTGTTCAGGCGAAGGATTACAACCCCGTTCCTTATTTGATTTAAGGATTGTAAACTGGTTCCCGGAACAGTTCTGTGTCCTCTCTTCGTTTATTATCTTATTGTAACCCTATGCCATGTTCGTCATATTTTACCTTACCTTAATACTATGATTATTTATACTGGCCATAGAGATAAAGATCGGGGGTCCAGTTCTGTTTAGGCGAAGGATTACAACCCCGGTCCTTGTTTGGTTTAAGGGTTATAACCTGGCTCCCGGGGCAGTTCTGTATTCCCTCTTCGTTTATTATCTTCACTGTACCAATAGTATTTGAAATGAGTTTCTATTCAGGTGAAGGGCTGCAACCCCGGTCCTTGTTTGGTTTAAGGGTTGTGACCTGCCTACTTGAATGGTTTTCTCGTACTCAGTTTACTATTGTTATCTCTATTATTATCAGTTCTTTATTTATTACCTTTAATATTCTATTGTGATATGCTGGTTTTAGTTCCTAAGCGAAGCCTCCTTTGTGGCACTTGCTCTTTCTGGGGTCTGACCCAGCTAGTCTTGTGTAGCCAGATATCGGAGCAACACCAAAGGATCCACCTGTCTTCCAGCCAGATGGTGACCACCAGGCGTAACCCTGGCAACGAGTGGGTTTCTTTTTGTCCTCCCATTTTATTGTAAAAATTATTCTTTTGAGGCATTTAGCCGACGAGCACGTGTTAGCTCGTATTGCACCTTTATTTGCTGTCTGTCTACGGGTTGTAACATGATTGACAAATCCTATGGTTGATCATGTATGACCAGAACTCTTGCTAGTCTTGACATTTTGTACGACTAGCTTCATGATCATTCGAATATGTAATGTATGGGACGCCTTACTATTGTATATTTGGTGCTCTGATATCTTGCAACTGTTATTCCTTGCTCGAGATTGAGACAATAGGCTTGTTTATGACCATAGGAGACTAATGATTTGTAGTTAAACCCTCATATATCTAAACAGCCGTGACCGTATAGCGAGGTGGGTTACACTTTAATATACGTAGCTGGCTATGTACGCCTCCGCTCTCCAGTATTCTGGTTCTGGGGCGTGATAATGACGGTTCAAAAAAAGAGGGATCCGCAGTTGTAGCTTCGGCTACACCGAATTGCTTCTCAAAGTGGTTGATGAGGGTGGCAGCAATTAGCTTCAGATTAGATGACCATTCTCCATCTGGAAGTTTGATGCAGCGAATATCATTTCTTCTCTTTCATATCGAAGCCTTCGTATGAAAGTATTTAGTACTTTTATCTTCATCGTTGATCCATTGACATCTAGAGTGCTGTCTCCAGTAGGCCTCCTCAAGCAAGAGCAGGTCATTAATTTCAGAACTAATAAGGTTTTCCTCTTTTAGCGACTGGGAGGATATGTTACCCGCTTGGATGATAAGGAGCTATCTTTGGAGAAACTTGATCCGAGATTTATTATTGCCAAACTTGTGTCTCCCCTATCTGTGGAGCTTCTCGAGTGTCGACTGTAGTTTCTGAAGGAGAGGCAGTTTGATACCCGAACTATTATCCTTCCAAAGATTCGCGATGACATTATGAAAAGATTCACAAGTCATCCAACATGATTCGAATCTGATGGGTCATTTCTTCTGGTGGATCTTGTTGTTTGTATTCAACAATATAGGCACATGATCACTGTTAACTCAGGATTAGAGAAAAAACTGTAGAGTGGGGGTATGTGTTGCACCATTCCCCGTTGACAAGGGCACGATCAAGGCGTTCTCTGATATGGTGGGAAGGGGATCGACCATAAGACCACGTGTAGGCCGGTCCGATGCATCCTAAGTCGATCAATCCGCAATGGTTAATCATATGAATGAAGAAGACTGAAGACTGTTTGTCGTAGCAGCGCCCCCCTACTTTCTCTTCCGGCCCAGAGATAGCATTGAAGTCGTCGATCGCGAACCATGGTGTGGTAAAGGAGGCCGATTGGGACATGATGGACTCCCAAAGTATCGGTCTATCTGTAAGACCCAATTTCTTTTCAAAATAAATAAATAAATAAATAAATCCCAACCCTCCCTTCCATTCTCAACCACTCTCCCTCTCCCCCATGTTTCTCACTCACTCACTCACCCGACCCCCCTTATTTCTCCTCCACGTTTTCACATCATTTCCCAAATTTCCTCTCCACCACATCACTATTCTCTAGGATGGAGAAGAAATAAAACCCGAACACTCACAACACCAGCACCATTCCACCCCTCTCCCTTCTCTCAAAACCCACTACCATCACCCCTCACGTCCAACCCCGACCATGGCACCCAACCCCGCGACCCTCGTCGGCGCCGATCTCGACCAGAACCGCGCCAGACCCCCCCTGTCCGCCTTTCCGTAGTCCACGGCCACCCTAGCCGCGATCGCTCCCGTCGGTGCCTTCCTGGCCGGACCCGCGACCACCGATCTTCGCGGTGCCCTAGCCGCCGGCCGACTTCGGCAGCGCTCGCGCGAAGCCGTACTGGACATTCCCCCGACCACCCTCCGCGGTTGCTCCAACCGTCGACCACGCAGACCCCTTCCGGCTGCCACTGCCTTTCAATAGCTCGCGCACGCCGATCCGCGGTCAGCCCAGCGACCGCCCCTGGCCGCTACCGTCCCCGTCCGACACGTTCCAAGGCTCCCCGAGTCGGTGACAACGCATCGATCCGAGTCCGAGGCCACCCTTTGGATTCCGTCATCAACCCTTCGGTAAATTTCTGGTTAATCAGAGTAGTTCGTCCCTCCCCGTCGTAGTCAATGATGATACAGTCTCGACCCGCTAGGAATCAGCTTCGTTTAGTTGCGTAGTGGATACGCAGATGATTTCGAGTTCGGCTTACAATTTACGTTCTGTGGATTTTGGTTCTGTGGTATTTCTTAGTTCATGATTTCAGGTCTTGTGGCTCTTAGTTTTTATACATATGTTAATCTTGAGTTTGATAGTTGGTTCTGTGGATTGTTTTTATCATATCAGGTAGGAATTTATATATTATGTTTATGTTGTTGTTATTCTGGTTTTCGGTATCGCCGAGTTTGGCTAGATTGTTCTAGTTACAAAGGAGGTGCTGCCCAAATCTTCTAAAAATCATAATTTTAAATCTTTATTCTTTTCTTTTGTTTGGTTTTGTTAACTTATTATTACCATTTTCAAAACGGTTCGTCCTTACAAATGTATATATATATATATATATATATATATATATATATATATATATATATATATCTATTTTTCTATCCATTTATTCTGATCTGTTCTCTTTAATTATTTTATTGGCTTTGTGTTTTGAGTATCCACTTTTGGGCGACGACCGAGTCGGTCGAATAAGCCTTAGCGAAACGCAAATGCTAGGGGCATCCCTGTACGTTGAGGCGTAAGCTACCGCAACATGAGATTGCATGACCAAGTCTGAGACCTTATTTTCCATTTTTGTATTTTATATTTAAATTATTTTTAGAACTTGTTACTCGAATTTTTTTATATTTTGGGTGCAGGACATTCGTGCCTCCTGATTGGACCGCTTTCCGGCTTCAGTGGATCTCCTATAGTTTTATTATTTTAAAATATGTTGTAAGGGCATAAGCCCGTTTTACTATTTTATTTTTTGTGACCCTGTATTGTGTAGCTTTGTTTATTGTTTTGCTTAGATTTCGTAGCCGTAGTTTGTTTCGTTATATACGTAAAATGAACATTAGTTTAAATAAAATTAAAAGAGTTTTTTCACATTAATTAAAAGGTAAAAATTGTAATTTTATTAATTAAACAAAATTCCTGTTTTATCATTAAAAGAAAAAGCGTAGTTTTATATATATTACAAATATTACAAAGTTTTAGTAAATAATTTGAATACTCTATTTTTCCAAAAAATAGTAAATTGACTCTGGTTTCACAAATAGAAAAATGAACCCTTCGCGACATTAGATTAATTGTTCGTTAGTTTAAATTTAACTTATAAAACTGACTACGACTTTATTTTCTAGAAATTGCGACTAGGCACCTAGAAATGGCTATCTTTTGGATCTAAGTCAGTTTATGTCAACAATGTAGGATTCAGAACTTACGTCAAACCCGTGATTGTACTCCCGTCTACATCATCCGGAGAACCAAGGCAAGTTTCATCTATTCCATTTCTGCATTTTATTTTGATAATTAAATGTATGCATCAGTTGGTTACATATAGTGTAGTGACACTGATTCACCCCTCTCGGACTCTACATCGATTGACGGATTGCTGGATTGACTTAGTGACTCATTGACTCATTTGCTTGGGGATTTCTTGGGAGAGTAGTATAACGTCTGTGACCAAAGCCAAATCTTGCTCGTTACATGTATGCTCTAACCCCTACCACACAGGGGGTGAGCCGTACCGTATACTATTCGTTTCGGCCAAAACGTTAGTATACATATTGCCTCACCAGCCGGTCACAGGCTCTGTTATATACTCAAACACTAGCTTAGTATTGCATCAGGCTGGAAGTTGACATCATCGTGCTTCCCGGTCTCTTTTTACTATTAAATACAAAAATATATTATTTCTTAAACTGTCTCGCATTTTTCATTTATTATTAATTTAGAAATGCTAGATGTGGAGGAAATATGTTTCTTGTTCACTTCTGACTGGAGACCCAACATTTTTAGGTGATTGCGACGAAGAGGAGCTGCCTTACTGCACTTTTTATGGGTCATACTTGGGTCCCGCAGAGGCTGAACCAGGAACTCCTGAACCTTAGAAGTTGGCTTAGTACTTTTCTATTTCTTTATTTTCAGAACAATTTGTAATAAAAGGAATGTTGTTGTTGTTGTTGTTGTTTGTTTTACTTCCAAACTTTTTCCAGTCGAATAAAATATTTTATTTCCGTTAGATGTTTTTGCATGTTGTGGTTCACTGCTTGATACAGCTTACTGACGCCGTCTCACAACGGTGCAGGCTGGGCATGATCCGACTGGACCCATTACATTGGGATCGGGTCATGACATATTTTTAGTGGTGGCCCATGCAGGTCAGTCCTGTAAGTTAGTCTACTTAACTCAGTCTAGACCATCACGCAGTTCTGTAACTTGACTTAGGCTAGATGAGACTTTAGGAAAACAGACTTTAAAAACAATTAGAACACCTAGATTATATTCACCTTGTTGCCCCATAGGATCAAAATTATATATTTTAAAATTTATTTTTGCTTGCTTATAGTTTCGTAGGTTACCTTGTTTGTGTTTGTACCTAAACCTCAGATCATGACCAATGTTCCAAAGCTATTCCCTTGTTAGCTTTGCTGAACCATTTCAACTTGACTTCCTTGAACCAATAAGGTTAACTTTAGCCCAACTGACCTAGCAAATTCTCAAACTTTCCTTGGTTATAAATCATTTTTTTCCTTTTCTAAAAATAATTTTGGTAAATGTCAGTATTCTCTAAGTGATTTGTCGGGAATATTCTTATGACTCCTTCTACTCAACTCGAAGCTGTGATGCTTCTATCCTGTCTTGTGTCCAACTCATTTAGTCATAATCAAGTTGATCCATTCTTTAAGTTTAATCTTTGAAAAAGAAATGTCAGAGAACATGTAGCTCCCCTTCCCGATTTTTTTAAAAAATATTTTTATCATAATTTATTTTATTTAAATGGTGTTTCTAGATTTTGTAAATATTATTATTAGTTGTCCTTCAATGACATTTTGTATAAAATGGGTCTTGTACATCTTGGAAATTATTAGGCTGCACATAATGGTATATATACACCATCATTGTCTTACTAAATTTTGTTACATTGATTATTATTTTATTTGAGTTTATTATATATATAATATTATTTTATAACTATTGATTGAGCAATGAAATAAAAACCCATGAATGATATATGTATATCCTGAATTGGATTAAAATGATGTCCTCCAGACCAAACCCACACACCCGAGCCTAGCACAGCCGACCTGCTGTAAACTTCCCCCACAGCCGAGAGCAGAACCCAGGCCACACCATAACTTCCCGAGCCCCAAACCATTTGCTCTTTTCCGCCCAATAAGCCCACAAGAACCTGACTAGTAATCCCCACCCGAACTTCCCCAACCCACCTACTGCGCAAGCCGCGGCATATAAGTAAATAGCGAGAGAGAGGTCGAGAGAAAACGAAAACCCTAACACGCCGCTCGCCCTAGCCTGGGCGGCCACCCCGGCGGCTGTGCGCGCCACTGCAGGCCACCTCCGGCTGACCACAGGCCGATCAAACCGCGTAGGAGCGCCGACACGCGCGCGCGACTGAACCAAAACAGCAGCAGCTGCGGCCACAAGGGCCGTGTTCGCAGCGACGATTCGTCGTGGATAATGGATGGCTTCACGAGCTACGAACTCTGGTATGAACACAACCTTACCCTCTGTTTTTCCCTTCAAATAGATTCCGTCGTCATGCGCTAGATTCTTCGAAAATTCGATCCAAAGATCGAGAAAAATCTCGAAATTCGGAATATAGAGACTGTCCCAAAGTCCCAGTTTGAGTCCCGATTTCATGCAAAACAGTGATCGATTTCAAAATCCTTTTGAATTGGTTTATAGACAACATGTAGGGCTTCGAATTCCTTCTTGCGGAATTTGAAATCATTGACTACGCGTCGAGAAATCGAATCCCAAAGTTTTTCAAAAATCTGTTTTCAAAACTAGAAAATTGTTCCACACGACGTGCGTCCCACCAAACCGGGCGACGTGGTCACGAACCGAA
This sequence comes from Iris pallida, assembly GCA_029216955.1. Classification (NCBI taxonomy): domain Eukaryota; kingdom Viridiplantae; phylum Streptophyta; class Magnoliopsida; order Asparagales; family Iridaceae; genus Iris; species Iris pallida. The sequence continues at coordinate 12,889,342 of JANAVB010044620.1, read as the reverse complement.
GGCATCGAAAGCTGCATAACAGCTTCGTGGTCGTGTGGGCTTTGGCGGAATTCAAATTGGTCGCGTGTGCGCGACGAATTTGATACATATCCGTCGAAATTCACCGTATTGTGCACTTTGCAAATTTCTTAATTACTTTGTGTACGCTCGTCAGATTGAGAAAAAACTTACGCCAACAGAACTGTATCATTTTTTTGGTCCTGTACGCCAAGTTTGGTCCAATTCTGAGACAGTTGACAAAATCACCGTTTTGCGGGCCCCACGGTTCCACTCAACGGGCAATTTTGTGCACGGCCTACCGGAATCCAACTCTGGACATACGGTTGGGTTCATATCGAAAAACCGAATCCGTAGACATGTAGTTTGACGACTTTAGAGACCATTGACCCTGGGACACTTTTCGGTACAAAACGGGTCCAACGGCGGACATCGTTTTTGCCCGAAATTATCATTTTACCCATGTGTCCAGAATTGGACTTAAGGACATACAATCCTAGCTAATTTGACTATTCTGAGAACGTTGGTAATGTTTATTTTAGCATCCGGAGACTGCTACATGTGTTGACTGATTGTGGCTTATTGAGTGGTATGGTATTGGTTCTCCAGCTAAGGACCTCAAGCAAGTGCACTTTCTGATTGCTTTCCGATTCTTAGTAGTCTTTTCATTTCATGTCTATACATATATCTTGCTGCTTGTTGACACGCTCGTCACACAGAGTAGTTGGGAGGGGAAATATCTTAGTAGACATGTGGGCTACCCAGAAATATCCCAAGATGTCTATTCGTGAACAATAGCATCTGCACACGACACGTGTAGATGCCGGATTTACCCCCTAGCCGTTCACATGTCGAAACAGATATTTCACACCACCTAGATAGATGTCTTTTATTAGTTTTTTCTTGTTTACTTCTCTATCGTGCTATGTCATCAGTTTTCTTACAGCTTTCATATCTCATATGCTATTTTCATGTCTTGTTAATTCTATTGTGTTTTGCATTGCCGTCGGTTTGTGTACTTGTTCCATTCCTGACTGGAAACCAATATTTTTCAGGTTTAGCCGCGATCATTCTTAGCACTGGGAGGCTTGGGTATGCTGAAGACAACCTAGAAATAGAAAGCAATTGTATCAATTTCATTAATTGTAAAATCTTGTATTTTCTTTAATTATAAATGTTGTAATAAATATAGAATTGTGAATGAGCATCAAATGTTATTTCTTGAGCATTTATTCTTGCAGGCTTGACAGCGTTCTACCGTCGACTCTGCGGCGTAGGCTGGCTTGGACACGTCTCGTATCCGAAAAAGCGGGTGCGGGTCGTGACAAGTTTTTGCGGTGGCCCATGCGGGTCAGTTTTCGCAAAATATTGCGAACTCGTGATGGTACGTCAGTCATACTATTGCGAGCCTGCGACCAGGAAATGCTCATTCACAAATAGGATTAAAATAATTTAGGAGAATAACTAGGACTAGGAGTCCCTTGTTCACACTGACCATTGGGTAGTTAAGATTATTAGATAGGCCATGCAATTTAGATAACTTGCTAGATCCCTATAGGTACACTGATACTTTTGATATGACATTATGATCCAATATGGATCCACTATTCACTGGTAAGTTAGACTTGCCTAGAATTAAGGCATTAATTTTAATGAACTGTTTAATATTCTTTTGCTGTATTAGATATAGATCTTATATCATAAGTTAGAATTGCCTATTTTAAATTCTCTTTTGCTGTAAGGAGTTAGTTTATAATTTTCTGATTCTGTTATTCACATACAAATCTCGATTGTAGATTTGATTTAAAGTTTCCCTCAACCATTGAAATATATATGAAATAGATACTAGGATGTTTGTATCTCTTTTGTCTTTAATTATTTCCTCCATGGTTAAATCTTTTATTTTAAATATTGTGATTGATAGGACAAATACCTACGCCCTATTTTAGTCAACTTGTTTGAATCTCCATAAGCTCATAAATTTTTACGGTTATAGTTAGAGAAATATTAGTTAACTCATAATAGTTAGACAGCAGCGTACTGTCATCAATTAGCTGAGAGTGGAGATGTGGGTTCACCGCAGCCAGCAGTGCACTGGCGAGGCACAACCCACAGAATTGAAATCATTCCGAAGAATCATAGTCTATGGAACATTTCTAAGACCAAGTTCTTGTTGACCTCTTTAGATCATAGATACCCTTGTGTCAATATAGGGTAGTGCACCTGATAGCTTATCACACCTGAATCAAGGAACCAAGGGTTTGTCACGGCCAGAGTATACAGGTGAGACATAATTTTCGGTGAAATGATTTCAGGCGTGATTACAAGTTTAGGATACTATAGAGAATAGAAATGCCCTGTATGTCCCATAAGACCCAATGCCAATACTAGTGGAAGCTCTGTAAGTTGTAGCATGCCCCTCAACTTAGCATCATGTGGTCATTGTGATCTATTGACAAGGTAATTGACTGATATTAATAGGTTACCTAGAATATAGAATCTAGAGTCCGTAATCCATTAGTCGACCAAGGCCTTATGAATAGAAGATAGTAGGATTGACTGTATAGGCAATAACACCAGGTAAGGTTTAGATTTTTTCTAAAATTCCAACTACTTATCCCTCCTTTTCAAAAATCTCGCATATTTATATTTTGACTCTCTTGACCAATTCTACTAATACAGTCTAGTTTTGCAAGCTTCCTCTTTTATCGAGCTTGATTCAAGACATATGGTTATTGGGGACGCCCGCTAATATATTGTCTAATCAGAATCATTGTATTACGGTCTGATCAACCATGATGCATTTGGTTCGCTCTTCATTTAATTACCCTACGTGGATTGAGATATAGAGGTATCCAGGATCTCATCCGCGACTGTATTGATAATTTCTTTTGAATTATACATCTGCCCTTGAATCGCGTAATTGTATTCGATGACATCTTTCTTAAATTCCTTATTGCTTTTGTCTTTCACTAATTGGAAAGATGAACACTCGTATTTGATAGATAGAGAGTATCCCCTTGGCTATGATAGTGGTATACGCAAGTGTAGCTACCATCGGCCAGCCCCGTGACTAGAACCTTGCCTCGAGTTACGCGTCCTCCCTTCGACCCTAAACCTACTATCCTAATCTTCTAGTCCTTGGAATCCGAGAATGATTTGGATCTTTCCTTGATCAAATGCCAACATAGGAGACTACCTATTCTCAAGAGACCAAGTGTGGTGAGCCTCTAACAAATGCCGTACCCTAATTTCTAAGGTGGGTAGACTATAAGCCAAATTTTTAGGATATATCAGGATTACCGAGTGATCAGAATAATTTCCATAGGCTGATAATTGGTGCCCCGTAGACTCCCACTTTCTATTTAGATCATTTTGTGCCCTGACCATGTCATTAATATTCGGAGCGCGAGACCAGTTGTTACCTTCCAACAAACTTCATATGTAAGATCTAGACGAGTCCACCTTCATTTAGGTATATCATGTCCCACTCAAACCCGTCTCCTTGTACTCTATTTTTATGGTACGACTTTCAGGATAAAAGGCCTAGCTATAACATTACCAAAGTACCGGTATCCTTTCCAACTACCATTAGAATCTTGACTCCGTACTTTCGACCCAATATATGGTTGTGATCTGCTTGAAGCCCGCTATGCACATGCCACTAGTGTGCCACCCAATTGAGGCCTCATGTGCTACTTAAACTCAAAAGTCATTGAAGGCGCATTTTAGTCTTATGGACCTAAACTAACCAACCTGACTAGCAACTAGCTCAATCCCTTGGGTAGAAATCTATTCTAGGATACCCTAATCTAGTAGGAATAGTTTTATCCTTGGGATCTTGCCTAGTCCATATAGATTAAAACCCAATGTTCATCCAACCAACGACTAATGTCCAAATAGAGAACCCATTAAGACCACAATCTTGATTTCTCAAATTCCGTTCCATTATGGAACCTTGTTTGAATTAGAATTTCGAGAACGAGACTTCTGCATTGCACGGATTACATGCCACTCTAATTAACGAAGAGTTCTTCGAGTTAGCAAGTGACTGGACTAGAGTAGCCCAATCTAGCAAATAAGTCAATGGTACGTAAATACTCTTTTTCGCTGTATCGTTGGATACTCTCTACTGCTCTTGAAACTTTGTAATTGCTCTCGAATATCCTTCCTTACCATCCCGTCCTTCCTATTACAGAGCGAAGAATAGTCATTAGAATTTATTAATAATTCGTAGCTACTTGTATAAATTTTGTTGTTTGTTAAATTGGGTTGTTTGATAAATAAGGGAGGATTATATATGTCATACGCAGTAGATATCTATCGGTAGAAATTTTAGCAACTAGCTGGAAGATTATGAAGTTTTAGCGACAAAAGATTTGAGGGGGAGGTAGTGTGACCAAAGGTGGGTAGAAGTCCTCGATGTTTCGTAGTTACGATATGACCAGAGAAGGCCATATATTTTTAGAAATTAAAATTTAAAGAGATTAAGGTTAAGGTAGACTTTCCTCTTGAATTTTAAGAAATAATTATGAGTTAGAATTTCGAGGACGAAATTATTTTAAGGTGGGTAGATTTGTAGCTCCCCTTCCCGATTTTTTAAAAAAATATTTTATCATAATTTATTTTATTTAAATGGTGTTTCTAGATTTTGTAAATATTATTATTAGTTGTCCTTCAATGACATTTTGTATAAAATGGGTCTTGTACATCTTGGAAATTATTAGGCTGCGCATAATGGTATATATACACCATTATTGTCTTAATAAATTTTGTTACATTGATTTATTTTATTTGAGTTTATTATATATATTATTTTATAACTATTGATTGAGCAATGAAATAAAAACCCATGAATGATATATGTATATCCTGAATTGGATTAAAATGATGTCCTCCAGACCAGACCCACACACCTGAGCCTAGCACAGCCGGCCTGCTACAAACTTCCCCCACAGCCGAGAGCAGAACCCAGGCCACACCATAACTTCTCGAGCCCCAAACCATTTGTTCTTTTCCACCCAACAAGCCCACAAGAACCTGACTAGTAATCCCCACCCGAACTTGCCTAACCCACCTACTGCGCAAGCCGCGGCGTATAAGTAAATAGCGAGAGAGAGGTCGAGAGAAAACGAAAACCCTAACACGCTCGCCCTAGCCTGGGCGGCCACCCCGGCGGCTGTGCGCGCCATTGCAGGCCACCTCCGGCCGACCACAGGCCGGTCAAACCGCGCAGGAGCGCCGACACGCGCGCGCGACTGAACCAAAACAGCAGCAGCTGTGGCCACAGGGGCCGTGTTCGCAGTGATGATTCATCGTGGATAATGGATGGCTTCACGAGCTACGAACTCTGGTATGAACACAACCTTACCCTCTGTTTTTCCCTTCAAATAGATTCCGTCGTCATGCGCTAGATTCTTCGAAAATTCGATCCAAAGATCGAGAAAAATCTCAAATTCAGAATATAGAGACTGTCCCAAAGTCCCCAGTTTGAGTCCCAATTTCTTGTAAAATAGTGATCGATTTCGAAATCCTTTTGAATAGGTTTATAGACAATATGTAGGGCTTCGAATCCCTTCTTACGGAATTTGAAATCATTGACTACGCGTCAAGAAATCGAATCCCAAAGTTTTCCAAAAATTTGTTTTTAAAACTAGAAAATTGTTCCACACGACGTGCGTCCCACCAAACCGGGCGACGTGGTCGCGAACCGAAGGCATCGAAAGCTGCGTAACAGCTTCGTGGTCGTGTGGGCTTTGGCGGAATTCAAATTGGTCGCGGTGTGCGCGACGAATTTGATACGTATCCGTCGAAATTACCGTATTGTGCACTTTGCAAAATTTTCAATTACTTTGTGCACGCTCGTCAGATCGAGACGAAACATGCGCCAACAGAACTGTATCATTTTTCTGGTCTTGTACGCCAAGTTTGGTCCAATTCTGAGACAGTTGACAAAATTACCATTTTGTGGGCCCCACGGTCCCACTCAACGGGCGATTTTGTGCACGGCCCGTCGAAATCCAACTCTGGACATACGGTTGGGTTTGTATCGAAAAACCGGATCCGTAGACATATAGTTTGACGACTTTAGAGATCATTGACCCTGGCACGCTTTTCGGTGCAAAGCGGATCCAACGGCGGATATCGTTTTTGCCCGAAATTATCGTTTTGCCCTGTGTCCAGAATTGGACTTAAGGACAGGCAATCCTAGCTAATTTGACTATTTTGAGAACGTTGGTAATGTTTATTTCAGCATCCAGAGACTTCTATATGGTTGACTGATTGTGGCTCATTGAGTGGTATGGTATTGGTTTCTCCAGCAAAGGACCTCAGGCAAGTGCACTTTCTGATTGCTTTCGATTCATAGTAGTTTTTTTATTTCATGTCTATACATATATCTTGCTTGCTGCTTGTTGACACGCTCGTCACACGGAGTAGTCGGGAGGGGAAATATCTTAGCAGACATGTGGACTACCCAGAAATATCCCAAGATGTCTATTCGTGAACAATAGCATCTGCAAGGCACGTGTAGATACCGGATTTACCCCTAGCCGTTCACATGTCGAAACAGATATTTCACACCACCTAGAGATTATTAGTTTTTCCTTGTTTACTTCTCTATCGTACTATGTCATCAGTTTTCTTACAGCTTTCATATCTCATATGCTATTTTCATGTCTTGTTAATTCTATTGTGTTTTGCATTGCCGTCGATTTGTGTACTTGTTTCATTTTTGACTAAAAACCAACATTTTTCAGGTTTAACCGCGATCATTCTTAGCACTGGGAGGCTTTGGTAAGCTGAGGACAACCTAGAAATAGAAAGCAATTGTATCAATTTCATTAATTATAAAATCTTATATTTTCTTTAATTATAAATGTTGTAATAAATGTAGAATTGTGAATGAGATGTTCTTGAGCATTTATTCTTGCGGGCTTGACAGCGTTCTACCGCCGACTCTACGGCGTAGGCTGGCTTGGACACGTCTCGTATCCGAAAAAGGGGGCGGGTCATGACACAACAGATTTCTCTGTACTTCCAACCAACCTCCTGATTCTCAAGAGCTACTGGAACACATAATTATCCTGATAAATTTTCTTGATTCCAGAAGAACATACATCTACATCTTTTTCTATCATGATTAGAACTTTAGAACTCGTTTGAATTTTTCAGAAGCTCCTTTGAAATACTCATGGACAAAGTTGAGAAAATATTCAGTGACCCAATATGGCTTCGCACATTTGCGTTGTAGTCATTTGTCTGAATTATGTAAACTGCGAGTTTACTGCAGCTAGTTGCGCACTAGCGAGGCATAGACTCTAAGTTGAAGTAATTTCAGGTATTTATAGGTTTTCGGATATTATTGAGACTATGTCCTAAATGCATCAGATTTGCCCCTACGTTGCTCAGCCATGAAATGGATAAAGTTGATAGACTACTCGAAAACCTATTCTCATTCAAGTTATGGAGCCAAAATTTTACTGCAGTCAGGTGCACTCTGGCGAGGCATGAATTAGAGGCAAAGTAACTTCGGATATATTTGGTTTCCGAATATTATTAAGACTATATCCATACCATGTTTCTCTTTTTTTTGCACCATCAAATTATTCTGACTTTTATTCGGTTGGAGGATTTGCATTTCTAGCGATTGTCTCCACCTTCAGAAATATCTTATCTGATTACATTCATATCATAGATTCTCTAATCACCCTCGCTATCCTGCTATTATTCAACTTGTTAATTTTTTTCTGAGTCACAAACTCCTATACCTCATCCTAATTTGAATTTAAAATTTTTAGTCCCAAATCTCAGAAGATTCCATTATTTTTGCCTCCTCAATAAGCTGTTGACATTCGTTTCTTTGTTGCCTTTCCTGTTTCACGAGACCTCATTTGATTTTCTCCCATCTTATGATCATTGATTATATTTTAATCGTACCTAGACTTTACTTGTGCCTAAAACGATTACAACAAAATTTCTAACTCTATCTCAGATCATATCTAGATAATTCTGACCGTGCCTATATTTTATCATTATACCTAGCGATAATGCCTCGAATTCGATTATGCCTCATGATGTAAACCTGAAACGATCTATAGCAGGAATTTATCGAGTACACGAGTTATGAGATAAAGATGAGATAAAAATGAACAGTTGTGATTTGAATCAAGGAAGGTATAATTAATGATGTGAATACCAAGAAATTGATATTGTAGATTAGAGGTGATTAAATGATAAGCATCGAAATGCACTTTAGGAATGTGCATGATGAATCATAAGATATATAAAGGACGACCGAAACAAAAAAAAATTGACTTGAGGTGTTTTTTAAGGATGACAATCGTATGAATTAAAAAGGGTAAAAGATTATAGATCAGAAAGCAGAGATAGAATGAATGCAAATAATACAAGGTTGAGAGATGTAATAAGGTATAATTTTGATAGAGAAATTTTTTGTCAAATGATACAGTAAAATCAAGATGAAGGATTCGAGCTTAAGCATGATAATTAAATTTTGTTGAGATTTCGGGATCAAATATGGAAAATGAGGATTTAGAATCAAGATATACACATGTTAATGAAAATGGACGTCCAAATAACTTACAGAGTGATCACATATGAGTGCAATAGATAAACAAGGAATGATAAAAAAAATTTACGGATCATACAAATTGGAGTATTGAAACGTGATGTTGAATTTCAAATGTGATATTGGGGCTTGATACTAGAGTATTAAGATAAGACGGAGTGTACCAAATTATAATATTTTGGTCAGGAACGAATAAGATGTATAAGAACGTTATTGGAACACATGTCATGGTATAACATAGAGTTAAATTTTGGCTATATATTAGCAAGTTGAAGAAAGTAGAAAACATATTGCGAAAAATTTATGTGTTAGTAATAAAAGGTAGGAAGACAAAATTTTCAAGATTATGACGGTAATTGACAATTCAGGAATGAAAGCAGAAATCCATAATTGTGGATAGTGACTGTGTTCCTAAGGAGGAAATAATGTTAATCGTGAATAATGGATAGATGGATGAAGATATTGCACTACATAGATTTCGTATGGGACAGTTAGCCTAGTTAGGCATAAGGCTGTTGAGGGTGAATACCCTAACTAGTTTGTGGCATGATTGTACCCCGACTCTTATCCTTAAATTTCGAGGACAAAATTTTCTAAGGAGGAAAGCTTGTAAGACCCAATTTCTTTTCAAATAAATAAATAAATAAATCCCAACCCTCTCTTCCATTCTCAACCACTCTCCCTCTCCCCCATGTTTCTCAGTCACTCACCCGCCCCCCTTATTTCTTGTCCAGTTCTCACATCATTTCCCAAATTTCCTCTCCACCATATAACTATTATCTAAGTGATGGAGAAGAAAAAAACCCAAACACTCACAACACCAGCACCATTGCACCCCTCCCCTTCTCTCAAAACCTACTACCATCACCCCTCACGTCCAACCCCGACCACGGCGCCCAACCCCGCGACCCTCGCGGTGCCGATCTCGACCAAACCGTGCCAGACCCCCCCTCTATCCACATTTCCGTAGTCCACGGCCACCCTAGCCACGATCGCTCCTGCCGACGCCTTCCCGGCCGGACCCGCGACCACCGATCTTTGCGGCGCCCTAGCCGCCGGCCGACTTCGGCAGCGCCCGTGCGAAGCCGTGCTGGACTTCCTGTGACCACCCTCCGCGG